>JBBPBP010000003.1:209007-257793 GCA_037974735.1 Cicer chorassanicum
ATTTTTTTATATATATTTATAATATTATAAAAAATTTGTTCTGAGCTCATAATTCAATTTATAGATTCATATTTGTGTTAATTTTATCTTAAGTTTTTCATTTAAAAAATTCATATTTTATTCATCGAAAGTTAAAACATTCTAAATTTTTGTGGAAGAAAATTTTATAATATTCTAAATATGTTTGTATAAAATCATTTAAAATTTTTAAAGTTGAAGTACAATTAATCATGTTTCATCTCAACGGAGATTAAAACTACTTGATAGATATTTTTGTAAGAACTAAAAGTTGTACTTAATTTTTACATAGACTATTGAAAGGTTGAAATTTTATAAAGAATTAAAAATATATTTAACCCAAAATTAAATAAAAATATCATTTGTTGAAAATAAAAAATTATATAGATAAAATAAAATAAAAACAGTAGGATAAATCATGCAAAATAAAAAAGAGTGTAGAATGTATTTATTACATGCCCATGCAGCCAGACAGCCAGTCATATGTGAGACGATGAACAACTTTGCTAATTGCTCGCAACACCATTATGTTCAAGCTCATGAGTGATAAAACTTGAGTGAAATGTGTTATGTTGTATCACATTTTATATACTCTTCGTTTAAATTAGAAATTTAAGAGTGCAAGCAATATTATCCTCACATGAGGTCATTGCAATCATTTTCTTTGAAGACAAATTAAAAATCTCTTTTTATGTGTTGATCAACCAAAACACATTCTTCATATTCTTTCATGCAGTAAGACCTGCATTTTTCTCTATTATTAGTATTAGTAGTGTGTGAAATATAATTTTATTTTATTTTTTAATAATTTATAACGTGGTTGTTATTATTTTATTCTTTATTCAATTATTAATTTTGAAAAGTATATATGTGTATAAAATGATTTATTTAATTTGATTGAATATTTTACTAAGTATTTGAAAAAAATATTTTAAAATAATACTTATAATAATGACACAATTTAACAATTTTTAGAAAACAAAAATAATAAAGATATTTTAGATTGGTCAACCGCCCAAATGTTAGTTAGTGAGAAAAGTCATATAAATTTCTAGATGGTTACTAGGTTAAGTTAACAAGAAGAAGAAAAAAAAGAATGCATAAGTCCCTAGTCAATAGCTACTTTAGGTTAGAAAAAAAAATGAATATTGAATATTAAATAATGTGCAAGAGAAGGGAAAGAAACATCAGTGCAGCCACGATGAGAGAAAGAACTAAAATCGGCTCTGGTTGTGTATGGTTGTGCAACGAATTTGCTCCGACTCTGTTAAAATTTTAGTATGTTATATCTACCTTTGAATTTGACTTATTAATATAGTCTATTAATATTTTTACTTTCTTTCTCTGATTCGATTTGATAAAATATTTGATTTTGAAAAGATGATTTTTGATACAAAATTTATGTTTATAAATTAAAATATTGACTTTTATGGTAAAGTTTGTATTGTTGTTACTGATCAAAAACTGATGTTTAGTAAATGGCCTTACGATGATGGATAATTTTAAAAATGGTGTTTGATATTATTTAATTAATGTGTAAGAAACCTTTTTTAGTTTAAAAGCAAAATTGTGATATGCAATTTATTTTCTTAAAAGTGTTCTTGATTTTCTTATGATATTGATATAGAAACCTATTTTGATTACAAAAAATATTTATCTATGTTCAAAGTTAATTTACATCCGGTGGAAGTCGTTATAAAAGGCTAGATCATGTTTTAATAAATAGAAATCGTTATCGGCTACAAACTCAATTTTTTATTTGGTTAAAACTTTATGTTGTAATAGTTTAATTGTTGAAGACATTTTTAAAAACCATATTGATATTAAAAATAATGATTTTTTCAGAATTAATAAATGGGTTGAAAGTTGTTGTTATAATTATTTCTTTTAGAAGATTAAAGTTGTGATTTTTATGAGACAATTGTGTGGAGGTTGTGTTGATTTATAAAATAATAATAATAATAATAATAATAATAATAATAATAATAATAATAATAATAATTTGGTTATTTTAAGATAATTTGTTTAAATCTTAAACTAAACCCAAACTTTATTTGAGTAGGAGTTAGTAGTTAAAGACAATTAAATACTGAGTTAATTATTACTTATTTGAAGGTGTGAAACGAGTTGAACAAGAGTTTTGTGTTGCATAATTCTAGAAACAACTTTGGTAAAGGTAAGAGCAGCATTCCATTCGTTTTCCTACTTGAATTATATGTGATATAAATGCACTGTGATGTTATATATTGGTTTTGTTTGTGTGTTATCTTCTAAATGTGTGTGGTATATGAATTACATGTTTATGATTGATATTATGAGATTAAGTAATTTGCGTATTTTGATTGGTAACGTATGGTTATTCAAGGTGATAACTTTGTGTCTACACTATGTTAGTTTATGCCAAGGTTGAATGATTTTGGACGCTCTGGTTAAGTGATTTATTTTTTTACTAACAAAGTAATGACATTCATGCATGCATTGGTGGCTTGAACCTAGTCTTAAGTACGTGACGACATTTTCTTGAAAAGGCAATGTGATTCAGAAAAATACTCAACAATGGGGTACTGAACATGAAACTCTGAAGAACATTCGTCTAACGATGGGACTCTTTGTTCTACGGGGTGGTGATATTCCGGAATCATGAATTGACATATAGTCTAACAAATAGGATTTGTGCATTTTGCTTGATTTGTATATTTGGTGCTTTGTGATTTTAATTGTTAAATGAAGTATATGATTTAGTTATATTTTTCTATAATAACTATATATGCATGTATATTTGCTCCGTGTTTGTTATTTGGAGATGACCCTTACATTTGACAGGTGACATCCCCAATTTGCTTTCGCATCCGGAGGAGTTTTCGAATGAATAGATGAAGCATTTCTTTTAATTTCTAAGATGGATAGTGGTGAACGGCTTTAGAGACTTTATTTCTGTTAGACTCTAGTTTATACCATTTATTACTTTTGTATTTTTGTAGGACATTTTTGAATCATAAAACTTGAGGATTTCTAATTAATTATCGATTGGTTGTTTAAATTTATATGTGTGATTACGATTTTACTTGCACGAGAATTAAAATAATTTCGTGAAAAAAATGGAATGCATTTTAAACATAGTATATCGTGATAATGCCCCAAAAAGTGGGATGTTACATTGTGGTATCAGAGCAGTTCAATCTAGATTGAATTGTGGATCAGTGGGGTAGTTTTTACTCTTGTTAGCATTGGTCATGTGTCTAGGAAGTCCTAAAGAGATGGTGTGTGAGTTTATGCACCACTCGAACCTTGGTCGAAACATTTCCTCAACCTAAAAAAAGTTGTGTGCTTATTGCAAAGTATATGAATCATAATCTTAATCGATTTATCAAAGTGGCGAGACGGAAGCATGGTTGAACTTTAGTGGACCTTGAAAGGGTTGTGATATGGAGGTTGGCATTAAGATTGTAAGTTAGTTAATGGTTCAAAATTTTCTGAGAAGAAAATTATCGAGGGAACGAAAGAGATAATTTGGTCGTGTTCAATTGGATACGTAGAACATTAAGTGTGAATTTCATGATAGTCACATTCATTATGATAGTATTCATTAGTCTTGAGTTGAAGTAAAATTATTACTAGCTGCATGATTGAGTATGTGTAGACTTGTTAATGCTTAAGACTATTCTCTAGAGTAAAGATATGTATTTATGGTCAAGAAATCAAATTTGTGAAGCGTGTGAGTACTTGTAGGATATGATAGCATATGTTTCAACTTTTATGTTTAACAGTACCGTACATTGAATAAATGGGTATGATTTGAAGCGGTCGCAGGCTTGACCAAATATCTCAATGTAGTTGATACCAAAGACAGTAATTAATTATTGATTATTATGGGGTGAATAGAAAAAATGATGTTGTTTGACTGAGGTTGTAGTGAATTAAAGATGTTGAGGTTTAAGAGTATATTAGAGACGATACTCTTACAATAGTGTGTAGAAAATGAAATTTTTGGATTAAAGAGATAATTTGTGTTTATGAGTTGTGAGTTGTAATTGATGAGTAAGTGATACTAAACCATAAGGAAGTAAGAATTTAAGTAGTAAATCATATGAATTAGATTTGTAGTCATAACAGTAACGATGAATTAAAATTCTTGTGGAAAGAATTCAAGTTGAATCTAGTCAGGTGGTTTGAGAACGATGATACGTTTGGTATATTGGTGGGAAGTTGTCACAAATGTTTGACTCTCTGACATATATTAAAATTGTGACTATAAATGAAATCTTGTGAGGTGTAGGTTTCGGTCTGTACAGAACTTGAAGCTTTCTTGGTAGGATTAGAGTAATATATGACTTAATGAAGGTGATTTTAGAGTTGTAAATCTGTAGAATAATGTTGACAAAGTTAGGCCTGATGAATTTTGAAATAATTGTGGCATGATAGATAAGATTTTTTCTCGACAGATAATGTAGTTGTTATTATTTTATTCTTTAATAGCTACTTTAAAGAGAGGGGAAAGAAACATCAGTGCAGCCACAGTAAGAGAAAGAACGAAAATCAGTTCCAGTGGTCTATGGTTGTGTAACAAAACTTACTCTGACTCCGTTCAAATTTGACTTATTAATATAATCTGTTAATATTTTTACTTTTTTTCTCTGATTCAATTTGATAAAATCTTTGATTTTGAAACGATGATTTTTGATACAAAGTTTATCTTTGAAAATTAAAATATTGACTTTTATGATAGAGTTGTTATTGTTGTTACTGATCAAAAACTGATATTCCGAGGTGGTGATATTCTGAATCATGCATTAACATATAGTCTAACAAATAGGATTTGTGCATTTTGCTTGATTTGTATCTTTGGTGCTTTGTGATTTTAATTGTTAAATGAAGTATATGATTTAGTTATATTTTTCTATAATAACTATATATGCACGTTTATTTGCACCTAGAAGAGTTTTCGGATGAATAGATTAAACATTTCTTTTAATTTCTAAGATGGGTAGTGGTGGTCAACTTTAGGGACTTTATTTCTGTTAGACTCTAGTTTATATAGTTTATTATTTTTCTATTTTGATATGACATTTTTTAATCATAAAATTTGAGAATTTTTAATTAATTATCGATTGTTTGTTTAAATTCATACATGTGATTATGTATTTTTCTTGCACGAGAATTAAAATACTTTTATGAAAAAAAAAAAGCATTTTAAACACAGTATTTCAATATAATGTCCCTTACTCATGCAGGGATAAAACTTTTGTATGATTGTACGATGTCGATATTAAGGTTCAGTTGACAAGTCATCATGTAATAAATGTTCCACCGTATGTAATCAAATAATCTTTTGTGAACTATCATTATCGTTACGTTGAATCACAATTATTGCCAATCTTTCAAAATAATATTGAAAGTATTTTTTCTACTTAAAGAATATATTGAATGGACATAAATAATTTTGATTTTTTACTTTGTTTCAAATTATACCAAAATCAAATAAGTCTTAAACTTACATTGCGATCTAAATGTTTACTTCTTCGAAAACTATTTTACAAATTTTCGTAAACCAATAGTTCAAATAAATTATACATTGTGTCATCCTACAAGGAAGTAAAATGAAGGTAAAATTTTAAATTCTTATTTCTTTAATAACTATACAACAAATTTCACAAGTGAAGATCTAAGAAAAGCACACTTTTATAATTTTATATTAAATTCCTTCATAATTTATCAAGAATAGACAAGAGTATGATAATTATATAACTTAAAAGAAATTCCAACAAAACTACTATCCAAGAAATATAAAAGTAAATTGACATGAAAAAAAGCATGAGAAATAACATAATAACAAGATCCTGAATTAGATTTGTCCAAATATAGTGAGAACAGAATAATCTAACAATATATAATTCTTAAGTAGATTAAATCATCACAATTTGAGCGAAATATAGAAGGAAGAGAGAAAGGGAGAGAGAAATATTTTAAAATTTGAGTTGGACTAACTCATCCATATTTTATAAACACTTTATTTCATTTAATATAAAACTTTTAATACATCTTTCACAATCATCTTTGAACATTTGAAAGTAATCCAAATAGTCCAATAACAATGATCAGATATTAAATATAAATAATATAATGTGAAAATTTAAAAACCGAAAAAATAACCACAAATTCGGATGAAAAAACAATATAATAACATTAATTAACTTTTCTGATCTTTTATATATATATATATGTATATATCATTTCAGCTAAATAAATAGTTTCTACACATATTTAATTTTTTTAAAGTATTTTTTTTTAATTTTGTAGTAGTATTTATTTAATTGAGATTGATAAATGAATTTGAGTAAATTACAAATTTGAATAAACAATGTCGATACCGTAACTTTACTGATTTGACGTATTTCGTTGATGAATGAATTTAGCATTGAGCATAATAATAATAAATAATAATAATATTGGGTCTGTTGTGCGTGAAATAGCTAAAAAGGTAAAAAATATTGGCTTTCCTCTGTTTACGGAAATCGCCTCTAACCTATCTTCCTACATGTCGGCTAACTGACATTCTCCGTTCACATCCCTTTACGCCCCCCACCACCTCCGTTTACATTTCCAATTTCACTATTTCCTTTTATATTCACGATATGTTTTTGGGGCCCAACCCATCCCCATCCCCATAGCATACATACTTGTTTTCTTTTTCTTTTTCTTTTTAGGTGATAAATCGGTAAGGGTTGGGTGGTGAATGTGTTTATTTGATTCATCATCATCATCAATTATGGGTTCCGAGTTAAATGTTCGTGATTGTTCATCTTCTATTTCGAAGAATGATCGTGCTTCTTCTTCTTCTTCCTCTTCTTCCCATTCCAAACTTCTTACATTGCCAACCATTTTAACTCTCGCACGTGTCGCCTCTATACCTCTTCTCGTTGCCAGTATGTTTCAATTTCAATATTATTATTATTATTATGCGAATCTCGATTTATTTATTTATTTCATGATCACATAATATAATCATTTTTTTTAGCTTTCTACATGGATGGTTGGCAAGGAACCGTGGTTACCACAAGTATTTTCACCGCCGCAGCAGTTACAGATTGGCTTGATGGCTATATTGCTCGCAAGGTACTTCTAATTCTTCCTTTATCATCATATTCATATATTTTATCATCTTTAATTTTATATACTTACTTACTTGCAATGCAGATGAAACTAAAATCTACATTTGGTGCTTTCTTAGATCCAGTAGCTGACAAGGTTCTTTTCTTAACAGCTACTACTATTACTACTACTACTTTCAATGTAGTATGTTAATTTAATATGATTTTTTTGTACTCAAACTCATTTGCAGCTTATGGTTGCTGCCACATTGATCTTATTGTGTACTAGACCTATGAAAGTTGTTGCGTTGGCACAAGCGCCGTGGCTCTTGATTATACCTTCAATCACCATCATCGGTAGAGAGGTAATGCCACCCATTTCAACTCTTGTATTCACTTATGATTGTTGCTCTACAACTCCAATGATATGAACATTGAGATTTGGGATTACCTTTAACCTTGGAGGATATAATCAAGTATGTTTTGATGATAATGTGCATTTGTTACTTAGAAATTAGTGTAGTTGAGATGAGAATGTTGTGTTCTATGTGTGAGTAGACTAGATGAGATGGTGGAAACTTGGCTTAGGTGGTTTGGCGTGTAGAGAGGAGACCTGTAGATTATGTAGTAAGGAGAGTAAATTAAATAGAAGGTAGTCAAATCACTAAAGGCAGAGGGAGACCTAGGATTGTTGTTGTTGTAATGTGCATTTGTTATGAACCCAGAAAAATAATTGGAAAATTTAATAAAAAGAAATGAAAACAAGAACACATTTTTATTGAAAGATCGGGAATAGCAAAGAAGACTCTCCTCCAAGGGGTTTCCCCTTCCACAATGGAGTCACTGGTGCATTACTCAATCAATGTCTTCAAATGCGAGCATTCTCCCTCTCCATGCGTCCTCCTATTTATATATGTATTTCTCATTAACTAACCAACTACCCTGTTTAATCCTAAGTACTCTAATTTGTCTTCATTCTTTATGTTAACAATACCTCCCTCCCTCAAATTCAACTTTGTCATTGACTTTTATAGAATGTGCAATTCCTTTCAATTCAATACTTTCCAAACAATTTCCTCAAAATCTTTTCTCCTCAATATTGATAAAAATTGCCTGCGCTGACTAACTTCAATTTGATCAGATGAATAATCATCCATGTCGATATATTCAAATGCATGTGATTATAGAAACAGAGAAAAGGCTGCGTGTTAGTTTGGCTTTAAAGACTTTTTCATCTTGAATGTGAGATTAAAGCAAGCTAGGTTGGCAGAACTTTTCTCTTGTTCCTCCTCCATTAAACTTCTTACTGTGACATAATTTGGCCAGGCCTATTAGGTCATGTGAACCAACCCTATCTTGCAAAATATCTGTTCTTCCCTTATACCTTCCTCTTTCTTCAACACCAATCTATACAGTTGAATGCTTGCCACACTGCTGCGAATCTTTTTAGGGACACATCCATAGAGGCCCAGTACGTAAAATCCCATTCACTAGGTTGGCATACAGTCTGGTGGGGGGACATGGTCCATCCTTGTGTAACCTGAATCTTCACAGCAGCCGTCTGGAAATTCTGTTCTGGCGGTTCTGTGGTGACAATGGAGTTGGGTAGCTTGAAGTGTAAGAAGAGATGCACACCCATATTTTTCCTGCCCACAACGATTCTCCCCAATGCTACTCTTCTGCCCACACCAACTCTGAGAACATCCCACTGGCTGTGGCAATTGGGCTAGCTACCGCATGCTTTGGCAGAGGTTGTGGGTCAACTTGTTCACTTGCTTCTTTCTTCTATGCTCCATATCGCTTCCTTATTTTCATTTGCTCCTGCTCTTTTTCATATTCATCTCCTAATTCATCGAGATCAGATCTTCTCCACCATCGGCGTCCGCAAGTGGTGCTGTGGACCATGGGTAAGGTAGTAAAAATCGTGAATTTCACTCGTAAGATTACTGCAATCAACAAGTATTTTGATGAGATCGGTGATTTTAACTTGAAATGTTTTCTAGGTTAGAAATTGTGGAATTTATTGACCACTTAATTTTGGTATTTATGTCTTGCCACTTTTTAAAAACTTGCTGTTTTTTATTTCCTTAATACTCTAGCTTAAGCTGTTAATTTATGGCTTATGAATTGTTGACGACTTTCCTATGGTTTTTGAATTTAAATTTGACGTGTTTGAAGCAATTTAAAGGTTTTCTTTTCTTATTCATGCTATTTTGTATGCATATATATGAACTTATATACTCGTTTTATAGATATTTTAGTATTTTTTGTTCCGTGGAGTGCCTATCACAATCCCACTCGACTTCCCTTTCCTTAAGTGAAATCTCAATTTTGACTACGCAGGTTGGTATCCTCTTCCCTAATCTTATTCTCACACATCTCTACCAAAGTGTCTTTCTCTGATTTTGTTACTTCATATGGTTTTCGGGTTGTTTCTTGATTCTCAGGCAACTCATATAACCAATCTGATTTTTCAACGTTTTTTAGTCCAAGATCGTTCCTCCTCATCCACATTAGATGAAACTCCTCCCATTTTATCCCCCAATCTCTTTACTTTGTTGAAGTGATGGGCTCAACCAGTTCTTTCTCCCTTGGCTCTCCTCGTCTTCTTCATCCCAGCCTTTCTGCACCCATCTGGAAAGAAGGTTCTTTTCTTATTTTAGCTACCTTGTTGGGTAGGTCAGAAAGCTGTGTGGTGTGCTCCGCAACTTCTTGAGAACTTCTACCAAAGTTGCTAGTACCAACAATGAGTTCTCCCACACTCGTCTTCCTCCTTAGTGCTTTGACGTGTTTCTTGATCACGGGGATTACTGCCACTCTGCCAGCCATTGATGGTCACAACCTGGTTTATGCTCCTTTATCCTCTGCTTTAGCATCTCCTTAATCTCGATTAAGTTCTCCTTTGAAGTTGTAACTCATGATTGCTGTTCCCCTTCAAGAACAACAAAGTTCTTCATTTCTGTCCCGACATTGCAGTGGGCCTCCCTCGAAACCTGGAAGTTCTACAAACCCAGTAAAAGAATTGGAAAATCGATAGAAAGAAATGTAAGGAAAAAACACAATATTTATCATAAGAATGAGAATAGGAGAAGACTCTCCTCAAGGGTTTTCATTTCTACGACAGAGCCAATGCGCTATTCACTCTGACATGTTTACAAATGTAAATGACTTTCCTTTCTGTGTCCTCCTCAGTCCTCTCTGTACATATAATTCCCCTTAACTAACCAACTACCCTATTTAATTCTAGCTACTATAACCCTCATTTATTCAAAACCCAAAATCACACATAAAGTTATAAAAACAGAGGAATACATTGTGGTAGAGACTAGAGATGTGAGGTTGAGATTAGGATAGAGGAGACCCATATGGATAGAAGAAGCTGATCTTAATGAATTAGAAGTTGAGTTCGAAAACAACGTTCTTACAGAAAAGGAGAAGATGGAAATTGTAAAGGGGAGAGTCAAGGAAACGAGAGAGAGGGAGGAACGGGTAATAAGAAAGTATGGAGCGTGAACAAAGAGAATGTAGAATTGCAACTGACATATAGACTTCTGCCATGCACAATACAAAGTGGAGGATAAATTAATATGCATGAGCATAAATGCTCCAGATTTCACCCTTATTTCCTCTCTGGTGTTGCTTGGAGGAGGCTCTTAGTTATGCCGAGATGAGGGGGTAGTTTATGACCATGTTTCTGAAGATTTGTTCAGAACCTTCTTTTGTTGAAGGAGCACTGAATTATATTTTGCTGATGCTGTCTGCGCAGGTTCCCTAGGTTCAATGTTATGCAATATTTGATTGCTTGGTTGTGTTTGTGCATATTTTCTAGCATACTTGTCTATCCGAAATTATAATTTAAATAGTCCTCCTTTTTCCTTTTATTTTCAAGGCATCATAATTTCTTCTTGTAACTTTCAAAGCAGATAACCATGTCAGCACTCAGGGAATGGGCTGCTTCCCAGGGCAGTAAGGTTTTAGAGGTTTGTTTTACTTCCTGCTCACTTGAATCAATTTCCTGCTCCATATGCAAAATTTCAAGCTTATGTATTTAAACTAAAAATAATAGGCTGTTGCGGTTAATAACTTGGGGAAATGGAAAACAGCCACACAGATGACGGCATTAACCATCCTCCTTGCTACCCGTGACTGCAGGTATGTTTGTTTTCTTTGCATTTTGAAGAAACCCTACTTGTTGTTATGAAAAGTAAAATTGTTGATCTGACTCTAAATGACATATCTGTTTTATTTTTTCAGTCGTGGAGGTCCTGCCATATTGGCAGGCTCTGGTGTTTTTTTGCTTTATATTGCAGCAGGGCTTGCCATATGGTCGTTTGTAGTATATATGAGGAAAATATGGAAGGCGTTGCTGAGGTAATATGGTCGATCAATGGCATATATTTGGATGTGTTTGGTTCTCATGAATCATGACCATTATTTCTTGCAACATTTGTTTAGTCAGTGATACCATTGAAGGGAGATGGATGCAGTGCTCGTGACATATGTTTGTAATATTTACTGTCTGCATTGTCTAACTCTGCAAAGCACCCTTCATCCAGATTTATGAAAATTGTACGCACAATTTTTTCCTTAGTTACTTAAGGTAAAGTAAAGGAAAAAAAGAAGAAAGGAGACGGATTAAATTGGAAGAAATTACACGGTTGAAGGATGTTGAAGTAAATTCTCTAACTATGGAACTTTTGAAAGTTTGCCAGCTAGAGACATTTTCCTACAGAAATATTTTATGGTTGTAGTTGACTCTTGGGTTATTTTTGTTCTAGCCATATACTATACAGTTGCCTAATTAAATACACCAGTTATTGTTCAATGTTTGCAAATGTTCAATACTAGGGTAAGAATGAAATTGGATTCAATGCCGTAAGTGAATTGACACAGTCACACAGCGAAAAAATCATTGACCATTTAATTTCGATCTGACGGTCTTTAAAAATGCAGATTTAAATTTTAATTTTATAATTTATAATACCAAACTATAATCTGAATCGTTTGATCTTGATTGAACTACCATCGATGTTTGACTGTGTGAATGCGAAGACCCTTCCTCGCAGAAAATCCTTGTTTGGGTAAGAACTCCTTTCATATATTTTCTTTTAAAATTTAATTAGAAACTGTATGATATGTGCTCAATTAAACTTATGATATGATTGTAAAGCTTTATTGAATAAATCACTTAATCGATAATTAATACATTTATTATACATAAAAATTAAACATATAAGGTATCAATAAAGGTAAACTATAAAAAAAATTAATGGAAGTACAAATCGTATAAACTAAATGTTTGTATCAAAACGTCGGTTGATCTAATTATTAAGATTATTCAAATCTCCATATAAACCATTCACCATATCCTCGATCTCCCTATCAACTTTACATAATTAACACAAGTATTAATATTACATTAAATTGTAAACATGCAATGGTATAAGATTATACATGCATCTAAGGATATACAAGTTTCTAAATAGCTTTCAATACTAGTAAATGGATATTATGATAATTTTGTGACAAATAAATAATCAACTCTAATTTTGCAATCAATTTGATATAAAATTAAGGTAACTATAGAAGAAAGTAAGAAGCAAAAATAGCCAAAAGAGACAGAGAGAAGCAAAAACACAAAAAAAAAGAAAACACATTTATTACCCTTTCTCATAGTCCCTGTTTTACTTCCTCATCATCAGCAGCAACAAAAAAGAATGTAAAGAGTCTGTTTAATCTACAAAATGTTAAGTACTAGACATAAAACTTTTAAAAAAGAAAAATGAACTAGATGTTTTTAACATCTATCTATCATTGCTACTATCGACCGTAATAACTAATTCAGTTCTTTTAAAACAGAAAAAGAGGGTATTAAAAAATATCTTCAGCAGCCAAAAAAATTGTACATTTCACATAATCTACTGATTTTATATCATATTTAATTTGATTTATCCAACATGTATGACTTAGTTTGTAAGTAGATTGAGCTTATAGAGTCACTAGGATGTCTAAGGTTCTTTGTTTGGTTACAGGAGGTTTAAGGTTCTAATTTAAATAATTTCATGCCAAAAAATATTAAATTTAACTTATCCAGTATCACAAATATTTTTAAATTATTATTTGACGTCATTTGTACAATTCTTACATACACTAAATCTATTGTCATTTTGTCGTAAAAGTAACATAATAATACATTTTGAGGTACACTTTTGTCACTCACTGATTACAGGATGTCACTCCTGTAAACTTAAACATGTTTTACATATTTAATCTACCAATCCTAGTACTTACTCTAGGCAATTATAAATTAAAAATAAAATAAAAAAAGTACTTACATCACGCATGGAGTTTAATGTACTGAATTGCATTAAAATTTGTGAACTATATATTATATATATTTTTACACTACATCCATCATAACCTGGATAGCTACTAGCTAGCAAACTGTTTCAAATGAATCAAAAAAACCAAGCTGTTTCAAATTTTCAATAATAAATAATTATCACAAGAATGAAAGAAAATGAAGAAAGGAGATATTAGACATGAGACAGTTTGTGAAAATTTTGTTTTGAGGTGTAATTAGGAATTTAGGAGGTGATGGCCCCAAGAGAGAAGAAACACACATGAGTTATCCATGTTTGTGGGGTCTCCTTAAATAAAAAGGGAGTGAGTAAGGGCGGTGGAAGATAAGGGGATATTGAGAAAGAGGAAGAGAAGGGTCTCCTAATCCTAAATTGAATGGAGGATATTGAAGCAAAAAAAAAGTAAGTATTAGGAGAAAAAAATCAAGTCACACATTAATAAGAGTTTAGAACTTTTTTGGACTTATAAGTTGGTTTTATAAGATTGAATTTAATTTAATTTAAATTTTAATATCACATCGAGAGAATTTGAATTTGAATTATGACTACAATAAATTTGGATCATTCTTTACTTATTTTACCAAACTCTGAATTATCAAATTCCATTTTTCTAAATAGAAGAGAGTTAAAACAAAAACAAAAAATTAGACATCGCTAATCATACAAGCCGATTTTGAAAAATTCAAATTCTAAGAGGAGATGCAAGTAAGGGAATATAAATATAGAATGAATTTTTTTTATGAGTTGATATCCAAATTAAGAGCATAAGGTAGTATTGATCATATTTTCTGGTGGCTTATAACTCAGAGCGCTCAAACTATATACACAAAGATTATTATATTGTTTTGATATTTCGCTGCTTCTTGTGCTTTTTATGAAAGGAACATTGCAAGAAAAAGATGATGATGATGATGAGGTTTCTATCAAGTTTGCTTCACAAAGAGACACAATCTCTGAATTACTATCATCAAAAGCAGTTTCACAGTTAACTCCATCCACTGATGGTATTTCTAACTTGTATGCTCCCTCTCTGTCTGTTGTTCTGTTTACTGAGAAGCTTATCTGCTCATTGCTTTTCGGTGAACTTGCTCTAAATCTGCACTCTATATGAACATCAACACCTGATACATACATATATCAATTCATGAAAGCACTGACACAGACAACAGAGAGTGACACGTATATACTGATACTAATAATTTAAGAAAATATTGTGTCGGAGTCAGACACCAATGTATGAGGATGAATGAATGAATGAGGTAGTTACTACTACTTACCAGGCAAGAAGTAACTATGTTTAGAGAAAGTGCCAGTTGAGCAAGTATCACAATAAACAATTCCTACAACACTGATAGTTGTTGTGGGAGACTGAGCAATGAGCACAAAAGGGTAACTGAAGAACAGAGATGTCAGAAGAAGGAAGATAATCACTGGATCCATATGTTGAGCTATCTGACTTCTACAAAATAAATTAGCTGCTAGCTTTTTGTATACATGTGTATCATTGGCTCTAAATGCAACAATTAATTAATATTTTATAGATGGAATGAATGAACCCGTGAGTGTTCAGTGGAGAGGACCAACGACAATAGGAGACACCAAATTGTTAATTGGTAATATTATATATTCAATACAAACAAAGACATGTGACAGGAAAGTGTTTTTGGCATAAATACGAGTATATGGGTAGCAAAGAAGCAAAGAGTAACCTTCTACTCACATGGTGATATTGCAACAATTGTGGCAAAGCTCCCTTCAAATTTAATCAAAAATGATATAATTTGATTGATTAGGGGAATCACAAGATAATCAGGGACAAAATCAAAAAATATTCAAGAAACTACCACTTAGTCAAAGCAGCAACAAATTGGTTAGCTTTTCCAAAGATATGGGACACATCTTGGCTTGCTACTACCATCTTAGATAAATTAGTGGTGAGTTATGACGAAAAAATGCCCGCGAGAAATAAGTTGGAGTTATGAATACATCTCAAATTAATTAAGGAAAAAACCTCTCACCTGGGACGATAGTTTGAATATACATATCTGTAAGAAAAAAAAAGAAAAAAAAAACACTAATTCTATACCGTCGAAGTACACTTGACAATTTACACCATCCAAAAGTCCACTTCGGGCAGACCACAATCTAGTCTAATCTCTTTTTAAATCACAAGAATTCGGACTATCTACCACCAATGATTATTAGCACAGTAAATAACAATAGCATATAAATAGAAAGTAATGTGTCCAAGATGATAATAGCATATAAATCAAACCAATTTAGTTAAAACAACTTAAAATGTCACACGGCTTTTTTTAACAAAAAGCATTTGGTTAACAAAATTAAAAAATATTGTAAGAGCTTAACAGGTCGAAACTCTTACTGTACCCCCTTTATACTCATAAGGTGCATGCATCAATAATTACAAATAATCTAACAAGAAAAACGATGAATTGCTTCAGTTCTCCTCTGTTTTTCTGTCTTTTAACAAGAGAACTGTTTTTCCTTCTTTTAACAAGAGAACTACGACGAGGGAGCACAACAACGATAGTTATAGAGCCTGTACACCTGGTGTCTTTACCAACCACTGCATTTTTTTCGTTCCATTGAGCTGTGATCATTTCAATTTCTTCAATTCTCAAAGATGTACTATACTGTGATCACTTAAACTTCAGAAGAGTCTGTGGACAAGGATGAGTCTGTGCCATAATTCCAAAGGCTCTTCAGCTCACCTCTAATGCATCCCAATATAATAATGAGACCTGTTGATTTAATTAAATTAAACAACAAACTGGGCATGAGACAGCTAAAATGAAGAGAATGCAAACAAGTTCACACATAATTTCAGCCAAAAACTAGTTACCTAGTGTGCATGGAACAAGGTAGAGGAGTGCAGGTTGTCCATTTCCATCCATCAGATATAGCCCCAAATATGTGAAAATGAGGCCTGAAATGAAAAAAGATACTGTCATGATATAAAAGATTAATGGCACTAATCTGTATAACAAGTTTAAATTACTGACAAGTAAACATCAAACATCTATATGCCTAAACTAGTAGCACCCAAGTAACTAATTGTTCTTTCAATTAATCGTGGATTTTATTGAAATGCTATTTATATAAAAGTCAATAACCATGCTTGAGATAGTAGAGCTACTTGTACTTAATCAACCAAACAAGAAACAGATGATCGTTAGTTGCTTGAAAATTGGGTTGGCATCTCATTCATTCTGATCAGCCAATGTGTGAATAAAACCAATAAATACTTGGCCTTAAATGTAGTTGAGGAAAAAAAAATTAACAGTTCTGATGAAGGAGAAAATTATAAATTAATCAATACTAAAATGGAACAAAAGAACATACCAATGCCATAGCCAATTACCAACCAAAGAAAATATCCATTTACTGCTCCCTTCTTATAATCTTTGTCAAATCTAGACAACCAAAAGACAGAATAAATATGTTAAAACAAAGCACCGTGTCAGAAGTATATAAATAAAAGCTGCCATGAGCAAATCTTAAAAAGCAATCTAGTCACATAAAATCATTTTGGCTTATGCATGTCGCATGAAACATAATTCAAAAGACAGAAGCAGAAGCAAAATGTAAACCAAATTGCCCATTTAACATCATAGGCATTGTGAAAACCTTAAAATCGTTTCAACAAATAACACTGCAAAATATGTTAGGAAAAATAGACACAATTCGTTGAAAGATATGTGTAGATCTTAAACTTTTTAAATCTTGCATTTATATTTGGCTATGACAAAATAAGGAATTCAGTACCTATGAGCAAAGGAAACAAGCAAACCAGGAAAGATAATATCTCCAAATCCAATCATGTCGTAACCACCCCATGTATCAAAAAGACGAGGAAATCTCAAAAGCATAGGAACTGCTTCACCGCCAGCCTTGTCACCTCGAGCAACCTGTAAAAGAGAACCCATATCATACACGATTGTGACAAATATATAAGACAGCACAATTTTCTCTTCTTTTTTAACTAATCATAATCATATTCGAGAAAGAAAACACAAGGTACATTAGATAAAGAATAAAAGAGCAGCTGTCTTATTCATCTACACACATCTCCATTAATCAACTCTATAACTGTAAACTGGTATTACTGGCTATACATTGTATTCTTTAGTTATATATAATCTACAGTATAAGATTCTAGACACTTAAGCATTCGCACAGAAAAAAGTTTTCGCTAGATCCTCCCTTTCTTCACTGTAACAGAACTGGAGAAGTGCCTAATTTTTTCAGTAAAGCATTTCCCTTTTGTGGATTTTGTGACACACTGAACTGTTCCTGGTGTAACCTCATTTGTGACCATGCTTCATCTCCAGCCATCAGGTCCCTCTTTCTCTCCTTCAAACCAAGGCTGCTTGCTAGTAATAGATTTGCACAATCAGTAATTTAATCTTTTATGGAGAGATTCATACCCAATTTAATAGATGGAGTGAATGACCAAAGTAATGGATCAAAAGATGTCAATCAGTACAACCAATGAATTGCAGCCCCCAACAGTGCCAATGCACCATCTGTCCACCACTATCTTCCACCATTGCTCTCCGACATAAGCATATCATCACTTCTAGCAAGATATCTTCCCCTTCGATCTAGAGAGTTTTATTTTTCACCTCTTTCATTGATCACAATATTTTGTCCAGTTTGCACCATTTTCTGGTTCCTACAGCCTTATGATTGGTTCCCAATGAATTTCATCCACTCGGCATGAAAACACATGGGCCTCCTCCAATATCAACAGATTTTTCAGCATTGGTTTAATGGTTAAAAAATGATGAAGATGTTTTACATAATTTAATCTTTTACGAAGAGATTCATACCCAATTTAATATTCCTGTCAACATTTTACAGTGTTTGCCTAAAAAAAAACATTTTACAGTGTTTATATTCACCAATATTTCATTTTCTTTACTACTTTTATGTCTTCACATGCATCATTTATGATCCTTGTGCACACACCCCTCAATGGAATGAAGTTTCTGTGTCGAAAACCATCCCTCTCTGCCAAAGAATCGGATGGAACCAGCCATACAGGAAACAATGTTACAGTAACAGTATCTGTCTAATGGTAGTTAAGTTTAGGAAGTAATAAGTGGCAAAATTATGCAATGGCAGTTTTTAAAAGTTTAATGTTGAAGAATCAAGAGAAATATATTTGATTCTCTTTTATTTTATATTATTATGTTTATTTTAATTTTATGATTCTGTCATTATTATTCAGTATTACTATTGTAATTTCTTTTCCTATATAAACAGCTTAAGGCTGTAGTAATAAAATATGAAAGTATTATATTATTTTCTCTTTTACTTTCTTCATGGTATCAAGAGCTCTGGTTAGGGTTCTGTAAAGAACGCATCAGGGTTTGGCGCTCCAACCAACTGAGCTATGGCACAAAATACCCCATGGAAGGCAGCCCTTATGGGCAGCAGCGACGATGGTTTGGGTAAAAAATCAGAAGTAGTCAACAACGCCGACAGTATTGGTTTAGGCAGCGGCCCAGGCGGCGGCCCAGGGGGCAATAATGGTTTATCTAACAATGGTTTTTCCAACTTTTTTGGCTATGAGGGAACTTCTAATGTCCTCAAGGTTGAAATTCAAAACTCAATGGAAAAAATTATGTTGAATGGTCCCAAACCACAAGATTGATACTAGACGGTAAGGGAAAATATGGTTTCCTAACAGGAGAGGTGCAAATGTCTGCCACTACTGATCCGAATTACAGGTTTTGGAAATCTGAGAACTCTGTTATTATCGCTTGGCTGCTTAGTAATATGGAATCAATGATAAGAAAACCTTTTATGTTTTTGCCTACTGTAAAGGAAGTTTGGGAGGCAGTCAAAGAAACATATTCTGACGTTCAGAATTCTTCTCAAATTTTCGATCTCAAATCACGATTGTGGCATGCCAAACAAGGAGATAGAGATGTCACTACCTATTATAATGAGTTGATGACACTATGGCAAGAATTGGATCTCTGTTATGATGATCATTGGAAGTGCTGTGAGGACAGTGTTTTGTTTCTTAAGAGACAGGAGAACGACCGAGTATTCATGTTCTTGGTTGGGCTTAATAAGCAGCTCGATGAAGTCCGAGGCAAAATATTGGGAAAGATTCCATTGCCATCACTTCGGGAAGCGTTCGAAGAGAAGAGGCGAGACAAGGTGTTATGATGGGTAAGACACCTTCTGTTGTTGAGGTTGAAAGCTCTGCCCTAGTCACTAAGAATGAAGACGGGAAGAGAGATGGCAAGAAACCATGGTGCGAACATTGCAAACGTCCAGGACACACACGTGATACATGTTGGAAGCTCCATGGAAAACCTCTAAATTGGAAGAAAAAAGAAGGAAACGAAGGTCATGCCCTTCAAGCTGGTACCTCTAATCAAGAGAAGCAGTCCCCTTCAAGCCCATCTCCTTTCACCAAGGAACAATTAGATAAATTGTACAAACTCCTTGAGTCTCAAACTCCTTCTTGCTCTATAGCTCAAAGAGGTAATTTTCCAAATACTGCTCTACTTAGTGTCACTCCCAGCCATACTTGGATTATCGATTCTGGTGCTACTGATCATATGACTGGGGAGTCGAGTCTATTTTCTTGTTATAGTCCTTGTGCAGGTAACCACAAAATTAAAATTGCAGATGGCTCTCTTTCAGCCATTGCAGGGAAAGGTTCTGTTATTTTGTCACCTGTGTTGACCTTAAAAGATGTCTTACATGTTCCTAATTTATCATGTAATCTGTTATCCATTACTAAATTAACAAAGGATATAAATTGTCAAGCTAACTTCTTTCATTCTCATTGCACTTTTAAGGATTTGAGCACGGGGAAGATGATTGGCAATGCTAAGGAGAGTGGAGGACTCTATTATCTTGACAATGGACTCGACTTCAAAGACCAACAAAAAACAAGTACTTGCTTTGAATCTATTTTTGTCTCTTCTAATAATGATGATATTATGTTATGGCATTTACGGTTAGGACATCCTAGATTTCCGTATTTGAAACATTTGTTTCCTAAATTATTTTCTAAGAAGGATCCGTCTTTATTTCATTGTGAAACTTGTGATCTTGCTATATCCTTTACTAGAATAAACACCTTTTCTAATAAAAAATGGTTTATAACTTTTATTGATGATCATACTAGAATTTGTTGGGTTTATCTATTAAAAGAAAAATCTGAAGTTGGACAGGTTGTCAAAAACTTTTTTACAATGGTGCATACTCAATACCAAACAAATATTCAAGTCTTCAGAAGTGACAATGGTAAAGAATATTTTAATACACTTTTGTCCGATTTTTTTCTTGCAAATGGGGTTGTTCATCAAAGTTCTTGTGTTAATACACCCCAACAAAATGGAATTGCAGAGAGAAAGAATAGGCATCTTCTTGAGGTTGCTAGAGTTTTACTATTTGCAAATCACGTTCCAAAATATTTGTGGGGTGAAGCTGTTTTAACTGCATCATATTTAATTAATCGAATGCCATCTAAAGTTTTATATTTTCATACCCCTCTTGATGTTTTTCGAAATTATTTTCCTTTGACTAGTGTCTCTGCTGATTTGCCATTAAAAGTTTTTGGTTGCACTGCTTTTGTTCATGAACATAAACACCTTGACAAACTCGAGCCACGAGCAATAAAATGTGTGTTTACCGGTTACTCTCCAACTCAAAAGGGGTATCGGTGTTTTGAACCAAAATCATAAAGAATTTTTGTAACCATGGATGTTACTTTTGTTGAAAATCAACCATTTTTTACTGACATTCATCTTCAGGGGGGAAATTTTAAGGAAGATTCATCTTTTACGTTTGAAAACATCCTTACTTTAAGTGATATAGTGTCGTCACAAAATTCTGAGACTTATATAGATGCACCAAAAGAAAATGTCCAAGAATCCATATTGAAACTCAATCCACTTATGAGTGAGGTTTCGACAGATTCGGGGGCGACAATTTCAAATCAAAATCACAATGATCAAAATCACAATAATGAAGGACCACCTGAAATGCCACAACATAATGACTCAGATAAAGAGACACAAAGCAGGTTTACTACAATTGACCTTACTTGGAAGGGAAATGTCTTTGAAAGAAGAAACCATAAACAGAGAAATGAAGGACCCATTCTCCGACCCTTCCAAGATTCCGAACCAATAGATAATCCAACACATCATCTTGATACAGGTAAATCTTCTTCTGTTATTAAAAGTCATGTCGAGTATCCTGATATAGATCTTCCTATTGCAATTAGAAAACCTGTTAGATCATGCACTAAATATTCTTTGTCTAATTATGTGTCATACTCAAAATTGTCTTCTTCATTTGCTGCATTTACCTCTAAGTTGTCTGCTGTAGAAATTCCAAAAAATATACAGGAGGCTCTAAAAATTCCAAAGTGGAAGGAAGCTGTTCTTGAGGAGATGAGAGCTCTTGAGAAGAATCAAACTTGGAGAGTCATGACGTTACCTATAGGAAAGAATACTGTTGGTTGTAAATGGGTATTTACTGTAAAATATAATTCTGACAACACAGTTGAAAGATACAAGGCACGCTTGGTTGCTAAAGGGTTTACTCAGACATATGGCATTGATTACTCAAAGACTTTTGCTCCCGTTGCCAAATTAAACACTATTAGAGTTCTCTTGTCCTTGGCAGTGAATTTAGATTGGTCTCTTAACCAACTTGATGTAAAGAATGCTTTTCTGAATGGTGATTTGGAGGAGGAAGTATACATGGATAGTCCACCTGGCTTTGAAGATAAATTTAGTTCAAATGTGTGCAAACTACAAAAATCCCTTTATGGTCTCAAGCAATCCCCAAGGGCTTGGTTTGAAAAATTCACTCGGTCGGTCAAAAAGCAAGGATATATGCAGGGACAATCAGACCATACTCTGTTCATGAAGTTCTCTAATGTTGGTAAAATTGCAATTCTAATTGTATATGTAGATGATATTATTCTCACAGGAGATGACATTGTCGAGATGGAAAGATTGAAGAAAAATTTGACACAAGAATTTGAGATCAAAGATTTAGGCACGCTTAAATATTTTCTTGGTAAGGAAGTTGTTCGCTCAAAGAAGGGAATTGTTGTTTCTCAAAGAAAATACATCCTAGATCTCTTGGAAGAAACTGGGATGAGTGGGTGTAAACCAGCAGATACTCCTATAGAATTAAATGCTAAACTTTGGGAGAAAGGAAGTGTTCCTGTTGAGATTGGAAGATACCAGAGGTTAGTCGGCAAACTTATTTATCTAGCCCACACTAGACCTGACATCGCTTTCTCCATGAGTGTTGTAAGCCAATTCATGCATTCTCCCTATGAAGAACACTTGGAGGCAGTTTATCGGATCTTAAGGTACTTGAAATCCAATCCTAGAAAGGGTTTGTACTTCAAGAAAACTAATGACAGAGAAGTCTCTATATTTACAGATGCTGATTGGGCAGGATCAATTACTGATAGAAAATCCATCACTGGATATTGTGCCTATGTTTGGGGAAATTTAGTTACTTGGAGAAGTAAGAAACAAGGGGTTGTTGCTCGAAGCAGTGCAGAAGCTGAATTCAGAGCAATGGTTCAAGGAATCTGTGAACTTTTATGGATTCGTAAACTCTTGGACGAATTGAAAATGAAAGTTGACTCACCCTTAAAATTGTTCTGTGATAGCAAAGCAGCAATAAGTATAGCTCACAACCCTGTACAACATGATAGAACCAAGCACATTGAGATTGACCGCCATTTCATAAAAGAAAAAATTGATGCTGGAATTATATGCCTGCCATTTGTGACTTCCAATCAGCAAACTGCTGATATCTTGACAAAAAGTTTGGCAAGACCCAATTTTGAGCGACTTATAGCCAAGTTGGGCATGACAGATATCTATGCACCAACTTGAGGGGGGTGTTGAAGAATCAAGAGAAATATATTTGATTCTCTTTTATTTTATATTATTATGTTTATTTTAATTTTATGATTCTGTCATTATTACTCAGTATTACTATTGTAATTTCTTTTCCTATATAAACAGCTTAAGGCTGTAGTAATAAAATATGAAAGTATTATATTATTTTCTCTTTTACTTTCTTCAAATAGCATTAATAGGCAGTTATTGTTAGACAATAACTTCTGTGTGCATATATATATATGATAGTAGGTTCAGAAAGGGAAGGAGAGAAGGTTGTTATTCTGTATTTTGGACAGAAAATACTCTCTGTAGGAGACTTAGTCTCTAGGACAGCAAGTGTATTGATGTAATTTCTGTAGTAGGATAATTAATCTGAGACAGCAATCGCGTTGCTGTATTTTCTGTAATTTGGTGCAATTATCCTATTTTCCTTCTGTTCAAATTAGTATTTTATCATTAATCAGTCCTATTTCCATATATTTAAATTGGTGTTTTATCAGAACCTGAGACTAGTGGCTTCCACAGTGGCAGCAGGCTGGCTAGGCTTCTTGAATTTCTCTCTCCATCAGTGGTTCCTAATGCTTCCTCAAACCTTCTCAACTTCTTTTATTCTTTTCTCCACTTCTTTTTCTTCTTTTGTTGGCAAAACAATATTTTTTTAGGTACTTGGGATCGTGTCTCCAAAACAGGGGCTATTATGTAATATAGAGTCAATTTCCATTTCCCCTCTCACCTCCTTGGCTCTTTGATCAAACTTTTGTGCTACTCCATTATATTCCCTCATCAATACTTCATCATTGGTCTTGTTCTTGTCGACTGTGCTTCCTGTTGTATCCAAAACATGGCCATCACAACCCTCCTCATGTGCTTGGCCTTTCCTGTGCACACTCTTTACCACCAACTAAGAAGAAGAAGACAAGAGACTAAACACTAATCCCTATTTATAAGGATACAATACTCTAAAACCTAAATAAATAGGGAAATCGGGAAACAATACGCGGTAATAACTAAGTAATATGGAAATTAATCTTAGGAGAAAATCTACGATACTCTAAAATTAGAAACCAGTCTTACGCAATAAACTACGATACTCTAACATAATACCAAGATATTCTGAGATACTTTCTTATATTCTAACACTATGCTTAAAGGATACTTTGTCCTCTGACTTCATATTCTACTTTCTTCTCACTTTCTACCAAAATTTCCTTTTTATTAAGTAAATAGAAATAAGTAACACATACTACTCTACCTTTGACCTCTGACTTCATATTCTACTTTCTTCTCACTTTCTACCAAAATTTTCTTTTTATTAAGTAAATGCAAATATGTACATATACTACTCTACCTTTGAAGATGCAAACTGAACTGAGACAATCCAAGTAAAGAACTAAAGTATTACTTGTACAAGTGAGTACTTACTGCAATCATGACACTTTCATGGAATATCAACGGAGATATGAACACCCAAAAGATGTCGTAGGCAAAGGCAGAAAAAAGGAGCACAGTCGCAACCTATTATATTCAATACATAAGAAAATTACAATAACTGTTATTTATGACTATTCAGAACAAAGTAAGAAAAGGAAGAATGATTGGTTTATTGTTGATACAATGAATCCATTCAGGTACCTTAATATTGGGTAATTGAGCCAACTGCAAGACTGTTATCATCAAACAGATTCCCTGTTAAGAACAAGAAATACTTTAAGTGAACACCACACAGTCAAAGATCAATCACACAGTAAATCATTGGTTAATAATATCAAACATACTAAATGGCAAACCAACTTTCAGTGCAATGCTTCAGGAAGCTCAATAGGAACCAATCAGCCAACCAAGATCCCAATGTTGTATTTGGCCCATGTGTGCAGACTCATACACAGACATTATTTATTGATTTGACAATAATGAACTTGAAGAATAGGTGTAGGGAAAAGGATATAATGGTCAAAAGATTTCCAACTTATGAACTAATGAACCACTCAGGTAATCAGGTGGTTAACAATGTTAAAACTTCAAAGAATGGTGGATGAGAAACCAGTTGTTAAATCAATTAAACACTTGATTGATCAGCTATAAATAATTTAAACCATGAATTCCTGTCTTCAAATTTTTCTACATATACACATCAGTATGAGCTAGTGTCTACACACTTTATTTAATTTCAGCTTAATGTATGTGGAAGTGTAAATGTGTAATAGGAAATTGATAGGAATGGGTTGGGCCTCACGAGTGATGAGGGAGATCTGTTAGTTAACAGAGATAAGGTGGGGCCTAAGCAGTGGTGAGTATGTGAGAAAAAATAAGAAAAGGAATGCAGGAAAAGTGTTATTGCCTAGCTGGCATAGTTAGTTAGTATTCCCCTAATAAATAGGAGTGTGTGGAGAATTAGTTTAAGAGTTTTTATCATTTTTCAGTTGCACCTTAGAGGTTGGGCAGTGAGAGAATTGTTTTCTCTAGCTGAGGAGCATTAGCTCTGGAATCATTTGCTGTTTTTATATCCATTAATACAATAATTCTCTTCATCTAATTCTATCTTACCTCTGCTCTATCAAAAATGTTCACGTATAAATACTAGGAAGACCTACAAATAGATATAGAAACCATTGCAAACATCTCCTCTAGTTTATCATACAAAGTTTCTAGCTTCCCCTCAACTTCAAATGACAGAAAGTATTGAGTATTCACAAACAACTTTTAAGAAAGAAAAGTGACTGTCATCTGCTAAGCATCTGAACAATGTAAGTTTGAATTTAGAAACTGCGGTGATAACAGAAAGACCCGTCATGAAGGTACTAGAATATGAAACTTACAAGAATGTCTTGGCCAATCCACGAGTAAGATTCATGTCGAGTAGCAGCCCAAAAAACAGCAAATGCCACACAGAATAAAAGCACTACCAGTGAGAAAACAGAAATCTCCCCAAATAGAGGTACATTCACAGTCTTCTGACCACAATTTTGGCATTTCCTGCTCACATGTAAATTTGTAAGAAGAAAATTAAGGACTGATAAAAATTAGCAAAACGCATGGCATGCAGAAAGAAATCTGATTTCCTTTTCTGTCCAAAGAGATAGAGAGATTGGTTGTACCTTAAAGTGAGGCTTGTAATACAATTGTGCATTCCCTGAAAATGAATACAAACTTAAATTAATGGACAGAGGAAATTAAAGCTTTTGATTGAGTATGTTGATGATAATGAAGAGTGATGATATTGATATTTGTGCTCTTAGTCTTGCATACAGACACTGCCACTCTCTTGCTCCCTAATTCTTTCATTCATACAACTTATATGAAATCAACAAAGTTAATTTAGCATGATATGATTAGTAGATGTCAAATACTTGAATTGCTAATAGCCTAATAAAAAGTTTCAGCTTATATAGACAGAAAATTCAATCATGTATGATAGGGAGGGAACTAATACCCTCTTCATGCATACTATGAAACATGATCTTTTGTCAATTTGCAGGAGTGGAAGTAAAAGCCTTACCTCAATACCAGCAATGCAGAAAAGTACAATGAGCAACCACATAAACCAAGCAGACATGAAGAAGAACAACAGAAGAAGCATGGTAGATGCTGCTATGATAAATACAATAGCAGCCTTTGAATTGATGTTAATAACTTGCTTATTAGAACCACCTCTTGCTGCTGCAGTATTTCGATATTCCTAGCAAAAAATAAAAAAATAAACGTTTATATAAAATTTTATGCATTTGAAGATATGTTAAAAACAAACTTGAATAAATTTGTATCGGTTAACAAAATGGTAAGAAGAATACATGCTCCTTCACCTCAGTGTACAATTTGTAATAGTTAATGAAATTAAAAGTAACTGTAAGAAAGAAAATCAAAGATAAAAGGCAACGTAGGTAAGTAGACATGTCAAGGTCAGTGTGTCAGTGTCGATACATTTTCCATATCAGCATTGTTCAAATATTAAGTGATTTTTGTTTGACAAAAGCATGTCCCCACATCCAAAAAGTGCAATCTCAAAGCATTATAAAAAGGCATTTATAAGAGCGTATGATAAACTTTAAGGCTGATAAAGGGTTGCAAGGAAAAACCTTGGGATTCAATTCATTGTAGCGTTCACCAGACTTCTCAGGAGCAGTTATATCTGACCATAGTGAAGCACATACAATTGTTCCAACAGACACCAACCACAGCAATGCAACTGATAAGTCTAAAAGCGGTTGAGGTGGTGCATATAACAAAACTTCCACTGCAATACACAATTCAAAATTAACCATCTGTAGACCATGTGAAAAATAAACTAGGATAAACATGCATTAAACTAGCCATATTTTTCTCCATCTCCTTTATTCAAAGGAGCATCTATGTGTTCGCGTGAGAGGAGTCACGGTTGAATTCCAGTCAATGCTTTAAAACCACATGGCAATGTAAATTACCAAATGTTTTCTTGAGCTAGTGTGGTACCCATTAGACAGTTGGAAATTTCATTCCATAATATTATGATGCTTTATTATGCAATTCTTTATTAATTCAAATTACAAGTGAATTAATAACATAACAAACTAATTACTAACTTTGGCCGTTTAAAAAAAAACAAGTGAATTTAAGACAACCACCCAATATATCCAAATTCTAATCCAACACATAACATAAAACTCTACCAAATTGCTAAATAAGCTCCTGCTATCAAAACATAATTACAAGCTCCCTGCTACACATCTTTTTGTACAACAATACCACGCCAAGGCCTTATCCAACATGGTAGGCTTGGTGCAAGGATTAATATGCACCATTGGGCTCAAGCAAAAACCAAAAAAGTTTCAATAAAACCAGTTAGAGAACCATTTAGACTGAAGTCTTTCTCAATGATTTTTCTACTTTGTTTTTGTAGATCTTGCTATTCTATTTTGTCATACTATCTTCTATTTGGTTCATTTTTCTTATTGAAGCCTCTAAAGATCTTATTCTCACATGACCACACTGCTTCAAGAGAAGAGAGTTTTATTAATATTTTCTTCAATAAGTCCTAAGCCAATTGGGAGTGTTGGAATAAACTCTTCTACAACTACTACATGCAAAGGAGAAAAAACAATTGTTGCACACATCTAAGTAACTAACAACAACAAACAACCAAGCCTAATTGTATCGGGTGGGGTCAACTATATAGTCTAAGTGTCAACATAGGACTCATACACGTGTTTACTACGGCCGAAAAGGATTTGCATCTAATAAGCATATAACAATGTTTAATAGATTTACAAGTCTAAATATCTTTCTCAAAGACAATAATAGTAATAGTAATTAATAGTACAAATTGAAGTTCCAAAATTAAAGCTCTGACCTCTCTTTCCAAATGTTAAAGATCCGTTGAGAGCTTCTCCTGCTGATTTTGTTATCATCACAACTGGAATTGAAACATCTGCCCCAGAGCTATTGGAGCAAACCATCTCAGTGAGATCTGACAAAAAAATAAATAGTTATATATCAGACAAAATATAATGACATAGAAATTTAACGACCATAGCAGATAAAAGAGCAGTGAGCAAGTCGTTAATCGCAATAAAAGCAATGTTTCAGTTAGTAAATTATACTGCTAAAACATTTAGCAGATATTTAATTGTTAGAGTAAAGCGAGATGAGATTTCACCATGTCTATGCTTGCCTTACAACTCAGATTTCATCTTTCCATTTTATTGAAAAATATATTCAGGTTTTGTCTACAGTTCAATATACATGAATAAGCTTGAGGCTGGAGAAGTGCCAGTGCAACTCAGTTTCCAGCCGAGTGTAAATCGATGAGAAAATCACAAGGCTAACACATTAAAGTATGAAACTACAGTCTTATTATGTTAAGGAAAGAACCCTCTAGGAATTAAACAAAAATGGAGGTAAACATAATGTATCTCAGCAATGAAATGAACCTTCTTCGTCATTTATGATCAAGACACCAGCAGCACCTCTGGACTGTGCAAATGTAGCTTTAATTGAGAAGTCACAACCCCCACGAACACATAGAGCAACCGAATCAAATAACTGCAAAATGGGTATAACACATAAAACACTCAGACTCAGATATCACACTTCTAAATAAAACCTAACATACTCAAATGTCCAATCCCATCACATATAATAGTAAGTCACGGTACTCCTGATTAAGAAGACTCATTTGTTGTGTAGTGACAAAAACCACAAATTCATAATCAGAAATTAGGTAAAGAAATTGATCAACAATGGAAGATAGAATGTATTTAATTGATAAATTGAGAAAACCTATAGGGAAAGTATCTCAATCAACCTCAGAACCAAGCTCCTCAAAGAAAGAGAAAACTCTCTCTCTCTGACTAATCATAATGGTTTAATTCTTGCACACCCTTCACAATTCACTCACCTCACTATTATTATAAATGTCTATGTGTCAGTGTTTCATAGTCTTTTATCATAAAGATCATAGGAAAAATTAAGTCCGAGTACCGTGATTAACTAATACAAGTTGATGAATGAAATGCAATGAAATACCAGAAAATAACCTGTGAGGTTGAAGGAGAACAGCAATCAGTGGGATTAGAAAAAAGAACAGGAGTTTTGACACTATTTTTAGCCTTTTCAGGCAACGAAGAGCCAAATCTTGCAGTGATTCCAACGTGAACACTACCTTCCTCACCATCTGCCCAATTCTTCACCTTAACCTACAATTGAATTTTAATTTATCATCACCATCATTATAAACCTAATAAGATCGAACAAATTAGGTAAAATTGAAATTTGGAAATAAATAATTGTGTTACCAATTGGAAGGAGTTATTGCAGGAATCGGACTTGGGAGCCCTATCGTCATCGTGTTTCACATCGTCGGAAGAAGCCGGAGTCACAAACAACAACAACGACAACACCACCGACAGAAACAAACGCAGGCCGCGAGAAGAAGAAGAAGAAGCCATTGTTGTTCGTTACAACTCGATGTGATGACCGATTAATCAATATGATCAATTCTCTTTACAGCAATTTAATATAATTTAATTAGTTGGTTAACGATTATCTGTGTGAGCACAGTAGTTGGTTACTTACTGGAGTTTATATTACTATAGTTAGTATATTTTCACACCCACTAAAGAGTTACTCTGTTTAACTCATATTTAACCTACGATTTTTACCTAAATTAGTTTATATATTTGTTAGATTAAGAGAGACGTGTTTTTGTAAATAAATTTTTTTATATTATTTTGATATGCTATTTCATGTAGCGTTTAATTTTATAGTTTTTTATTTTTTCTTTAATTTATAACTTCATAATTTATTTTTTATATATAAATTATACTATTCACCTACTATCTTTAGTATATTCTTCTTGGTGCTATTACTTCTACATAATTCATTCACTCTTTCAATTCTTGTCAAAAAAATTCACAACAAAAAATTGTCAAAAATCTCAATTTTTTTAACTTTTTGCCAAAATAACTCATCAAATATTTCAACTTATTCATCAGACAAAAAATTCATAAAATTAAATTTACTTTTTATGTCAAATTGTAACTCGTAAAATGAATTGCATTACTATTTATACACATGAGATTCGATAAACTTTTGGATAAACTCTTCAAATTTATGTTTATATTGTAATAAAAAAAAGTAACTCATGTACCAAAAAAAAATGAATTCCATAATTTTTTTTATTTAAGAGTTTTGTTATATTTTTTTGAATTTTCTACCACAAAAGTCATAAATGAGATAAATATAATAAAATAAATAAAGGAGTAAACATGAAAGACGTATCAGATGAATTGAAGAATCATAGTTTTCGGTTGTTAAATATTTAAAACACTATTACAATAGTCATCAAGTATATCAAAATTACATAAAGATATTTATATGTCTTTTTTTTTACAGATTTGAAAAATAATAACAAACTGTTTTATGTTTGTCAGTAGAAAAAAATCACTTTTTTATAAATAAAAATAATAATTTGTCAAAAAAAATCAATTTTAAAATTATTTATCCGTTTTTTGAAAAGCTAGAGACAGATAAAACATTTCAAAAGTGATTATTTAAGGAAAGTAATAAACGCACATTTAATAGATAGAAAGAGTATGTATAGTATCAGTTTGACACCTCGAAGAAAATTACGATCCAGCGAATAAAAAAGTCGGTAGCATGATATATTAGATTTGCACCCTCCAAAAAAGTAGCACTAGAAACGCAGTTTTGCAAAGTCCAGGTTGTAAGTGAAGCACGCTGAGTTGTGAGCTATCAAACAATGTCTAGTTCAGAAGATGAAGGAGGAGGAGAAGAGTATCTCTTCAAAGTCGTTATAATCGGTGACTCCGCAGTTGGTAAATCTAATCTACTCTCTAGATATGCTCGTAACGAGTTCAATCTTCACTCCAAAGCTACTATCGGAGTTGAGTTCCAAACTCAGAGCTTAGAAATCGATTCCAAAGAAGTTAAGGCTCAGATTTGGGATACTGCCGGTCAAGAACGCTTCCGTGCTGTAACCTCCGCTTATTACAGAGGCGCTGTCGGTGCTCTTGTTGTTTATGATATTAGCCGGAGAACTACTTTTGATAGCGTCGGTCGTTGGCTCGATGAACTCAAGAGTCAGTATCTTCTTCTTTTTCTAGATCTGATCTAATTATTTTTTTTATTAATTAATTACTTAATTCACTGTCATGTGTCTGTTGCTTAATTTGGTTTTCGATCTGTCACTTTTTTTTTTTACTTCTCTTTTTACTGCATTTTCAATGTAATTCCTTCATTTTATTGCTTAATTTGTTTCTTAACTTCTTTTATTGCCTTCAATTTGCTCTTGCATTATCATCTTCAATAGTTAGGTTATATTTCAATTGTGTGTGCCTTGTGAAATTACTGCCCTAATTATATCATCTTGTTCGTAAATTAAGAGGAAAGGGATAGATAGAATACAAAACTATTTACATTGGAAAAACATTTTTTTTTGTCATTTTTTTAAAAAAATTGGTGTTCATTTTAACTTGCAAATAGGTAGGTGTGAGATTGTTGAAGTGATACATTTTAATGAAAAGAAGATGAAATGTTAACTATGCATTTTTTAATATAACGAAAACAACTCTTTTGGTATTTTCATTGTTTCTGAAAATGAAAGCAATTATTCACTTTACGAGTCTTTTATTTCCTTGTTAATAAGTACAATTAACATAAATTTTAGAAAATTAAAAATATAAAATGTTTTCGTATAGTAAATGGGGCCTAAAGTTTTTTTTGCTCTTTCAAGTTATGATAACAATTAGACTTTAAAGACATTTTATTTTAATGATAAATATTTCTAAAGTCATATCTATGGTTGGTTGTAATTTGTTATTGTTTACATTGATAGTGTATCAAATCCAACACATGAATAAAATAAACGTAGCAGAGATGATAATGTTGTGTTTGGTGTGTGGAAAGACTAGACAAGTTAGGATTAATAATGATAATATTAGGGATAGAGTTGGGGTAGCAATTATCGTAGAAAAGATGGTGGAAACTCGGCTTAGGTGGTTTGGACATGTGAAGATGAGATCTGTAGATTTTATAGTAAGGAGAGTAAATTAGATGGAGAGGTGTCAAACTACTAGAGGTGGAGAAAGACCTAAAAAGACTTTAAGAGAAACTATTAAGAAACATCTAGAGATTAATGAATTGGATTGAGATATGATAATAACAATAAAACATTATAGTTTTGCTTGATCCATGTAACCAACTCTATCTAGTGGATAAGGCTTGGTTGTTCTTGTTGTGTATTAAAATTAAACTCAATTGGAAAGTTATTGTACCTGATGGCTGATGTATATCTGATTATATAATGAGTGTATGTTTGTATTGTTAGAAAGTTTAACAGCATGATAGTATGCCACCGTGATTTGATAAAAAGCTACACTTTGGAGTGTAGTTTTTGCCAAAAATTGTGTGATATTGTAATTTTGTCAAACTCAGTTTGACTTCAAACATGCACTAATTGCACTTAATTAATGAATGTATAGGTAGAATAGAAGGTTGAAGTGTAATGTTTTGTAATTGTGATGCAGCTCATTGCGATACGACGGTGGCAATGATGTTGGTGGGAAACAAATGTGATTTGGATAATATAAGGGCAGTGAGTGTTGAAGAAGGAAAAAGCCTTGCGGAATCAGAAGGTTTGTTTTTCATGGAAACTTCTGCTTTGGACTCTACAAATGTGAAAACAGCATTTGAAATGGTTATTAGAGAGATATACAACAATGTCAGCAGAAAGGTCCTTAACTCAGACACTTACAAGGCTGAATTATCTGTCAACAGGGTTAGTCTTGTTAACGATGGCAACTCTACATCCAAGAAAAACAATAGCTATTTTTCTTGCTGTTCCTGAATTTGGTGGTTTTTTGTTGGTTGAGTAATTAAAATTCGATTGGGTTGGCTTCTTCTTTGATGGATATCATTTGAATAGTTTTTCATTACAACTATAAAAGACATATATATAGCAACGAAAATTTTATATATCTTCTTCAATTTTAAGTAAACGGATTATAATTGTATAATAGGGGGGTATAGAGAGCATTTTATGTTTTGTTTGTTGTTGTTGATTAATTTACGAGTTTCTCATTTGGCTATTGCATTTACTGGAGTTTTTATTTTTGTACTTGGTCAACCAGATAAATTTTTTGACGTCTTGGTCAACCTGAAGTTGCCTATAGTTCACGAGTTCCTTTTGATTTGACGGATATATATGTGAACATTTGTGCTTTAACAAATTTCTTGAAATAAACATAAACTTGGACAGAAATATAAATGATTTTGCCGACTCATGTGTAGATATTTGACTTAAAGAGTCTATCGATAAATTTATTATTATTTCAATAGCATCGCTATTCCTCACGAAACATTTACTCTTGCGCCAGGAATGTGAACAAACCTATCACTAAGCACCGAATAACTATATATAGCTGGCTAAGTTGAAAATTCAAATCAATTAAAATATGACTGCTGTCATTCGTGGGTCTTATAACCGTTTAACTAATTTACTGATTCATCTTACAAAATATGCTTTTATATAAAAATTGAATAGTAAGAATGTTATAAAACAAATATAAAATCTTGATTATTCTACTATCTACGGACATATTTATTTATTTGACAAATATTAATAATGTTAGGTTAAATATTATTTTTGATTTGAATTTTTATTTATTTGACAAATATTAATAATGTTAAGTTAAATATTATTTTTTAATTTGAAGTCGAAATTTAACAGTTGTATATACTTTTTTGTGTGGTAATTATACTGTTTCATTTATAAAAAAAAATTAATTAAATATTCCAACCAACAGAGTTCTTTTGTGATGTTTAACATTTTTCTTATGTCTTTTTCTTTTTTCAATTTGAAACGAATGTGTTTTTGTTTTGCTAAGTAAACTCATGCCATTTTAATAATAGTAGCAAAGCAAGTATCTATTAAAAAGTTGGAGTCTAGGTTACCATGTAATTATCTAAGCAAAAGAATTTGACTCATCTAAGTTAGTAATTAAGTGAGTAAATTCGATATTTATAATAATTTATGATTGGTCATATGTACACATAATACTAATTATTAATTATTAATGTCATCATTAGTAAACTCTAAAGTAATATTTTGATAAAAAAAAATCTCTTTTGAATTGCAATATATTTTATTATAAATATATAATTTTTAACTTTTTTGGGATGTAAAATATTTTTTTTAATAATATTAATAATTGATCTTATTCCGTATATATTTTGTTGGTGGTCCTTTGCACTAGTGTTAATTATTGTCTTTAGTTATACACTTGTTTTACCAATTTGGCCCTATCTTTAGGCCAAACTTCACTAAATGTTGTTATTTCATTTACCACAAAGGTTGGGTCAATCGAAAGAGATTGAGCAAATCACAACTCTGAAGAAGGATTTAACTATTGAACTGAAAAAGACAATAAAACCAAAGTCGTCACTTAAAATTTTAATATAATACTATTCACTATGCAGTTCTTATAATTAAGTAAATAAAAATACAAATGCCATTTTTGTCTAACACCATACCTCAAAAGTTTTTAATTAGAAACAATATCCTCATGAACAACTAATATACTTACATTTGTCAACTCAAAACCCCACACTCAAAACAAAATTGATAAGAAGAAAATCTTAAAATTCAGTTCTCCATCCACAGTGGGGTGTGATACATACCCACCCATCCCCATTAAGTTCTCCATCCACAACCATTACCATAAAAGTGCCAATAAAATCTAAAAAGAAAATCTTAAGAATCCAATTATTATTTGGCACAATTTTTATTAATGTTAAACTCTTCTTAAACAAGTTCTTCAAATCAGTGAGAATAAACCAATTTTTTTTATTGGAAAAGAGACATTTAAAATAAAACCTACTTTGCACAGTTGGAATTTGATTGTTTTTTTTACAATAAAATAATACAAAGAGAACCAATTTTTTCACTTCAACTAACCATAAAATCAGTTTGTAGAATTATTTGTTTCTTTTAATCACAATTACCCAAAAAAAAAAATTAAGATTCTAACCAATTAATAGAAGAAAAAATAAAGTCAAGATAAGCTGACCCATGATGACTTGAGTGACAAATTATAGTTGCACCTGCAGCAATTTAAATCTTCTAGAAACTTTTGTTACATGGAAATAAAATGTGATAGAATAATAACCAAAGATGTCTTTTCAGCTCCTACTACTTTGATAGCTATGCTTATTGCATATAACATTGAAAATGACAGGGAAAAGCAACCTACTAAATTTTTTTAATAAATATAAATAATCTAATCAAATTTTATTTCTCTATCAATTTAACTGGCTAATAAATTTTAGTGCATGTTTGAATTGATACAGAATTTGACAAAATCACATAGATTTACGGTAATTTTAATAAAAACTACGGCGATCTAAAATTTTAACATCACCGTAATTTTATCAATTTCGTCTTCCACAAAGATACACATACATTTAACTTAGGTAAGTGATACTTTTAATTAACTATTGAGATCTCCAATTTAGCCTCTTCTCAAAACCATTGGTACCATTGTGATAGTCTTGAATAGTTTGGTCAATTTGAGATTGTGTATTCATGACAAAAGGTCCATATTGAACAATTGGCTCATTCAATGGTTGTCCTCCAATCAACAAAAACCTCAAAGGCTTTGAAGATTTATTCCAAACACTAAGACCATCACCTTGAGTGAAAACAATGACATGATGAGCCACAATTGGTGATGAATTTTGTGAACCAAAAACACCTTCCCCTTCAATTATATATGCAAAAGAATTCCATGACTCAGGAATACTCTGATGCAGCTCAGTTCCTGGTATCATTGAGAAATCAAGGAACATTGTTGGTGTTCTTGTGTACACTGCTGAATTCACTCCCATTGATTTTCCTGCTATCACTCTCACTTCAACACCCTCTTTTTCTGCTGTTACTATCTTTTCACTTGGAACTTCTTGATATTTTGGCTCAATCCTAAATCAAAAATCCAATAAAAAATAAATTTATACTGTTAATTTGTGTATATAAATTAAATCATACTATATATTAACATTACATTTTGTCATTGGCTGATAAATTGATCCAAAGTTGCAATCCATTGTTGTTTGCTTCTGCAGGCATTTCAGAGTGGACAATTCCTCTGCCTGCAGTCATCCACTGCACACAAAAGAGAAATTAGGATTAGTATATTAATTAAGAAAGATTAGAACTATCCAAAATTAGTGTTGTTAATTAAGTACCTGAATATCACCAGCTCTTATTGTACCCTTGTGGCCAGTAAAATCTTGGTGAGTTATACCACCCTGAATTAATCCAACAAAGTAATTTTTAGCCAAATATTTAATAGTACTAATGTTCAAGATGAAATAAATTAAAATGTAACTAAACATAGATACATACCTCTAGCATATATGTGACTGTCTCAAAACCTGCAAATGAGATAGATGCAAATCACAATATTATTAAGAGAAATTATATATGAAAATAGCACAGGAATTAGGAGAAAAAACAAAAAACAAAAAAAATAAACCTCTATGTGGATGATCTGGAAATCCTCCAGGAGGAGACACTGCAAAGTCAAACAAGGAACCATGCTGAGAATTAATGTTATTATATATATATTTGGTCTTAATCGTGGAGTTCTCATAATTTTTTTTAAATAATGCAGAATTAAGTAAAATTTAATCAATGATTATTTTAATTTGAATTTTAACTTAATTTTTTTAAAAGATTCAACTTTTATAAAAAATGAAATAAAAGATTAAATAAGGAGAGAATTTGTAACAATAAAAGTTATATGAACACGAAGAACAACTAACTTTGTTTCAAGAAATATCTAATTAGTGTGATTAATATTGTATCGAATAGTTTACGTAAACCATCTATAGATAAAACAAGAGAGCACAAGAAGTCAACCAACCAAACAAAGTGATTCAATTGTTGTTTGGATTGAATGTACCTGAAAAGTGATCCAACAATAAAAATGGATCCAAATTCTTCAGCTCGCTTCTGAGAATCAAATATCATATTATCAAATAAATGAAAAAAAAAGGCAATATCATTCAATTCAAATTTATTTTGATTAATAAACCAAATGCATATATAATACCTTCCAATGCCTCTTCTAACAACAGCTCCATCTCCTTCACTTTGAGATTGGGCCAAAACCTTCTTGAAAACCAATCTGGGGGTGCTAAAAGCAAATGAATTATCTAATATTTCTGACATATGGATTTGAAACAACAAATCTTGGGTGCAGTAAAAGGTTCAAAGTTTTCTTTGTGTGCTTTTTTTTATATGTGAAAGAAAACAAACTAGACATACACATATTTATACTAGTGGTGAAGACGCATTAAAAGAAAAAAAAAAAGATTTTTTTTTTACAATTGAATCTGTTGGGTCTGATAATTGACATTTTTAGCGTGGGCGAGTGGGGTCCACTTCCTCATTCTTATGACATCAATATCTTGTCATCATGATGATTGCAATCTTTTTCCAATCTCCGATTCTCATCTTTCCATCTATATATGTTAAAAAAAATGATTTTAAAGAAAAAAAATACATTACTTATTTTGAACTTCTAATAATGAGTTTTTCAAAATAAGATAAATTGGTTTCAGATTCTCTTTCCAATTTTATATTTCTATATATTGTTGATGAAACAACTTTTATGAAATTACTTATATTAAAGATTTTTTTTCACTAAATTGATACCAATTTTGAATTTTTTTAACTAAAAGAATATTTTACTATTTGCACGTGTGATATGTTTAAAACATTAAGCAATGTCTCGAATTCTATACATTGAATATTAATATCCCAAATCCGTTTCCGCCCAAGTTTTGATTTTAGGAAAAATTCGCATCTGCATTCAATTAAAACGAGTTTTTTCTATCTAAATCGGGACGAGTTCGAGTGGGTACCCGCATGTGCGGATTTTGTTGTCATCTTTATACACAACCCCACAAATCGACTTGTAGGGTGAGAACTACCCACCACTGATAAACATTTTGTTAGACGTTATCCCATCAAATATGAGACTCTTAATACTCCTCACATGTAGGACTGGACATCCGAAAATGACCCGAGTAGTCCGATAGCAATGACCTAATAGTAGGTGGCCCAATAGATATTTGGTAGACTCTTATATCATATTAGTAATCCATGGATCGAGGGAGGAATATCATATTAATATTCTTGAGAATTTACGTCGAAAAAATATTGAATTAATTGAAAACAATCATGTAACATACTTTATTTATAGAGCTTATAAATGATTAATTACTAACTGCTTTGTAACATCTGTTAACTATCTCAAAGATGAGTTACAATTAACCCATCTAACCAAACACCTATAACTAAAACCAACTATATTTCTAACACTTATTTTCAAAGGAATGCCTAAAACACCGCACCTACAACCAATATGTACTAAAGTAGAGCCGAACTCTCTCCTTGGAAAATCTTTTCACTGTCATTTGCAGGAAGAGTTCAACTTATTAAGAGTGTCATCCATGGTATGTTAATATACAAATTATTTATTTTTGGCCTTGTAGCTTAATTAAGAAAATGGGAGATTAGATGAAAAACTTCGTATGGAGGGTGACATAAGTGTCTTTTGAGGTTATGTATATTTTATGTATCTACTTGAGATACCAGTCTTGGTTGTTTTTCTAATCATATTTCAACGTACATTTTAGACTTTGCTCTTTTTATATTTTTAGAGAAAATTCTTTTTTATTTTTTATTTTTGCTTTTTCATAGGTTCTCTCTACGAGAGGTAGTTATATTTGAAGTGTGTTGGACATTAAATTTGAATATTTTTTTTGATAAAAATTCAAACACAGATTTACTATGTTGTGAAAGTCTAGTCTCTTCTTCTGTTAGATCTAATCCCGTTGATAGCTCTTTTTGTTTTAATTTAAGTGTTTTGTGTTTATAATCTTTATTTTAAATATTATTTTGACCTACCTTACCATACTTTTTTTTTGTTAAATTCTTTACTTAAATTTATTAAATTCTAATGTACTCTTAAAAATATCTATATTGTTTTCTTATACATTGCACAAAACTATTCCTAGTTTGTCACAAGTTTTATTTTATTCAAAAGTTTGGTACAAGGTTGAGAATGGGTATTTACATTTAATTTGGGCTTCTTGTAGTTGCTATAGCCACTTAGCAAGAAAAAGAACTTTATAAGCCCAAACATTTCTAGATTTTAGTTAGCCTATACCAGAGAAGGAAGTGCAACAGCGGGGGTGCAAAACCAAAAAGATTGTAGTTCAACCATTACTAATCTACTGATTTCAGTTGAAAAAATAAATGAGTCAATTTCTTGTGTATTTTATTTTATATATAATTTTACTCTTCTGTTTTTAAATATTTTATTTACAACATTTTTTACTCAATTAAGTAATTGAGGTTTCGATACATGTATAAAAGTGACATTAATTGTTTAGTAAGTTACATTTGTCCCATGCATAATTTATATGATAAATAATAATCAGATGTGTGACAATTATCTGTAACATTTTCTCGCTCACGTTCCAAACAAAAATTTAACATTATATACATTTATAATAAAATGTGTCAGCAATCAAATAATTAAATTTTTATTTTTATTGTTTTCATCGTTTTGACACATTTGCTTAATATAAAATTCTTTTCCGACTTAAAGGTTGAGGTATCCCATAATCAAGTTAGTGGCATCAAGATCATTCTCCTAAGAATGGACCAAAAAATTAATTTGGAGAAATTCCAAATCTTTTTCTCCAACAACATTCACGAAGACCAAAGTACTTATCTACGAAACTAAAAACTTGTGAGTATATCTTGGCTTTCATATGCTTCATCAAAGAATCTCCAAAAATTATTTTTCTTTCCTCTTAGAGAGGATGAGGAAAAAATTGAATGAATGGAAAGCTAAATCACTATCATTTGCTGGTAGAGTGACTTTAGCCTAAACTTCTTTAATTATTGTTATCAGGTATAAAATTCAAGCAACTCTAATCCCAATTTTTGTTTGGATGGAAGCTAAAAATTTGTACGGATTTTATATTGGGTTCTATTGTTGATGAAAGGAAAGTTCACTTAGTATTATGCGAAAATTTTGTAGTACAAAAGATGAAAGTGGTCTAGATTTTAGAAGTCTTAAACTTCTAAACAAAGCCCATATGATCAAACATGCTTGAAAGTTTTACCCTCTACCTCATTTCTATACCTACACCTCCATAATTTTATGAAAATATCAATTATATCCTCATTTTTTTTATTATTTTATTAATTCAAAGTTTTTTTTTTTTTACCATTTCATCTTTTTCGGAGACAGAAAAAAGATTTTCGCTAATTTCTAGAAAACCTTTTTTTTTAAGAATTCCAGTACATAAAATTTTTGTCGGAAAACTTTAAAAAAATTTCCGTACAGAAGTGAAAGATTTCTGATACAGACAGATTTCCAATTTGTTTCCGAAAAACTTTATAAGAGTACACACCATTTTTTTTAAATTTTATTATTTTTATAAATGTTAACAACAGTTATTATTATTGGATAAAACATGTAAAAATATATCATTGTATTACCGAAAAAATTTCTTTAACTTTTTCGATTTCCGAAAAACTTACGACAATATACCATAAATAATTTTTAAATAATAATATACCATAAATAATTAATAATTAATACACCATAAATATACCATTAAATAATTAATAATTAATATATCATAAATAATTAATACACTATTAATACACCATAATAATTAATAATTAATACACCAAAATTAAGAATTAATACACCATAAATCATTGTCTTCTAACCGTCGGACAAATCGAACAACATTCATAGACGATGAAGATTCAAAGTCACGTATTCTTCCTACAACTTTGCCATCTCTACTTCTAGTCTAAAATCAAATTAATTAAATAAATACTAATATAATTAAAAAAGTTATAATTTAAAAATTATTTTCAAAAAATATATATAACAACTTCTGGAAAACTTGTGGATGAAGTTTTTCGGTAGCTTCCGAAATGTCCCAATCAAGGTTCCCAGTAGCCTAAGTTTTTCAGAAAAGTTAAAAAAGTTTTCCGGTAGTTCCAGAAAATTTCAAAAAAGATTTCCGAAAATGTGTTATGTACCGGAAATTTTTTTTCAAATTTTCGGAATAGAAGTTGTGTACGGAAAACTTGAAAAAAGTTTTCCAAAAATAAAGATTTTTTTGACACTTACTTCTGTTCCGAAAATGTTAAAATGAAGACAAAAAAAAATATAGAGTAACTTTTTATATATACCAAAGTATTTTGGACTTTTCCTTCACTTTTTGAGGTAGATGCATAAAATAAGGGGTACATGGTAAAATTTCCAACATGCTTGGGGAATCCTCATCGAACCAAACACTCTTTGGGTTAAGATATTGAAAGCAAAATTGCATGTGGTACACACGTTGTTCCTACTTTCAATCTTAATTCCAAATCCTCAAGTGTTTGAAGAGCTATTGTTCAGGCATGTGAGGAAGTACAAATAAAAAATCTCTTGGGTTATTAGAAATGTACATAATACTACATTTTGGTTTGAACCTTGGAAACCTAGTATAAGACCTCTTAAAGATCAATTTACAGTAATTGAAATCTTCAACAAAATACAACATCTATACCATAAAATCTTCAACAAACCCAACATCTACAAACTCATTGAAATCTTCAACAACCTAACTTGATCATCTTCAAAACCTACAAAAATCCACAAACCCATAAAATTAATCTTAATAAACCAACATATATCCTCAAACTCATAACACAAAATCATGAAAAACTAATCTTTAAAAAAAACCTAGAAAACTAACTTCTCTCAAGCATCAAAAACACTTTTCATTTCACTTTCAACATCTCCCACTTAGATCTGTAACCACCCTCTCTTTCTCAAATTAACAACTCCTCCTCACGTTCAACTCAAAAAAATCAAACAAAGAAGAAACAAATGTGCCGTTTTTACAGATGAAATTGAAAGGTTAGGATTATGAAGGAGGAATGGTTTTTTTTTTTTTGGTTTTGAAGATGATGAAGTTGGGTTGTTGAAGATGAATTATTGGGTTTGTACTTGTTGGTTTTCTTGAATTTATTTTTAAAAAATACTTTAAAAGATTGTAGTTGTGATAATTAATCATTAATAATGAATCATCACGAAATTCATGTCATCAACTTTTTACTGTGCCATGTGAGCAAATATATGCTAAATCATCATTTCTGTCACTTAAAATTTTAATAAGGACCAACTTTTATTTTACAAGATTATGAAATAAAATAAAAAAATTTAGAGACTAAGATCAAACTAATTCATATTTATAGGAGATGATTGTATAATTAAGCTTAAAAACAGCTACATTATTTTTTTAATCTTTCAATTATTATTGTTATTTGATTTTACTCTATTAATTATTTTTTATTTCATTTTGATCCTTTCAATTAGTCAAATTTGTCGTTTAAGTTAATTTTTATAAAAAATATTAAATTTTATTATCTTATTTATTTCACTCGTCTTGAAATTCATAAACCTGTAAATTCTTCAATTTAATAATTCATAAAATTTATCAAATATATGACTTTTTAATTCTTTAACATTTTAAATTTATAATTTTTTAAATTCACATAAAAATGAAAAATCACTAAACCTATTTATATGGAAATCAAATGTTGTTTTCCTTTTCAGTTTTTACTGAACTCAACTGGCCACAAAAGTAAAAGGTTGTTTGGAGGAGTATAGTATAATTTCATACCTTCGATGGCAGACGAATAATCTCCAAATTCATAAATCACAACTCTTAAATTTATGATATTTTGTTGTCATGAAAATAGATGTAATTTTTTCAAACTTATCAATGTCCATAAGAATGTATTTGACGATTTTTTATTTTTATATTTAAAAGATTATGGTTTTAAATTTGTATATTATGAGTTTGAAGGTCTTGATAAATTTTTGAGATTTTAGATTAAAAAAAATCATAAATTATGAATTTGAAGATTAGTAAAATAGAAGAAATAACAAAATTTAATGTTTTTTGTAAAAAATAAACTATAAAACGAAACAAAAAATAATTATGAGACTAAAATGAAATTAGAAAATTAGTTAAGAAATCACATGAGGAAGAATTTAATGACCATATACTATCTATAAGCCGAAACAAACTATTGATTGAGTAATTTTTAATAATGACAGTTATAATTATTTAGTGAAATTATTAAATCAAAGATTTCTATTCAGTTTTAGTGTAGAATTGATTTATATTGAGAGTGTATAATATTTTTTCTCAAAGAGTAATTTAGCTCTAAAAATATTATACACATTATAGCATTAACTTTTTAATACGGGTAAAACGAGTAACAAAATAACGGTTAGAAATTTATTTTTTACTATGTAAGGAAGAAAGTTAACTAGAGTTTACAAATGTCACGTTAAGTTAAATTTGATATATCTTTTTATTCTCATGAGATTTGATCAACTTAATTTTTAAACCTTAACTCGTCTCATAATCCGATTACTTGAAAGACAAAATAAAATAAAAATGAGATCGAGTTTGTCTCAAAATAAAATGACAAAAATAGTAATCTTTAAATATTTTTTAAAATATATATTTTTTTAAAAAGATTTAAAAATAAAGTAACTTAAACCCGATATTTTTGACTTTTTTATATCTTTTTTTTTTACCAAAATGCCACACTCAAGAAAAAAAATACATAAATGCTACGATACGCAGAAAAAATATTTATTCCTTAATAGATGGTCGCATCCCGTGGATGCGACCTTCTACTGCTATATATATATATATATATATATTGTCATTTTATAAATAATTCTGTTAATTATTAATTATGTTTATTATTATTTAATAAATTATAAATAATTAAAATACTATTAATAAATAAAATACATTAATAATAATAATAATAATTTCAATAATATTATAAATGTTAATAATAATAATAAATATAATTATAATTTTAATAATAATGTGTCAAAACAAATAGGAGAAAATTGTTATAATAACGTGTCAAAACAAAAACGTATCCCTAATATTTTGTCAATAAAATAACAATATATTTTCTTAAGATCGTCCTCTTATTTAATTGCATTTTTTTTTTCCTAAATATTGTTAAGAAAATACATTATTTTATAGAAAAAATATTATAGACACGTTATTGTTAGTATAACAACTTCCTTGTTTTAGTACATTATTATAACGATTTCCTCCTTGTTTTTTTATCTAATAAATAAAAACTAACAAAAATAATAATACTAAAATATGAATTTGATATTTTTTTCTTCAATTTGTAGTAATTTTTTTAATTAATTTTATTAATTAATATAATTAACTTTATTATTATTATTAAAATTATTATTATTATTATTAATGTATTTTATTTATTATTATTTATTAATGTATTTTATTTTATTAATAATATTTTGAATTTTTAAAAATGTTAATTATTTATAATTGATTAAATAATAATAAACAGAATTAATAATTAAAAAAATTATTTATAAAATGGCAAAATATATATATATATATATATAGCAGCCCAACTACGAATAAGATCGAGAGGAGCCCAAAAAAGCAAGAACGAAAACAGAAGCTTTAGATTCACTCCCCATTCTCTCTTTAAATAAAGCTCTCCCTCAATTCTCTGAAGCCAATGCGGAATCTCTCATTCGAGTGCACTCAGGTACCCTTTGTTTTTCTCTATTTTTCATTCTTTCGTTACATTCCACTCTACATCGTTCTTCTATCTCTATATTCATATTATTCTCACCAAATCATCTTTTCCCTTATTTCCAAAATAAACTTTCAGATTGAATTTTATGGGCATAAACCCTAAAGTCTTGATTGTTGAATTCCTATTAAGGACTTCTTTGTTACTGATTTTTGCATATTAAATAATTTAGAAATAAGGTATAATGTATCAAAGTATTATATTATCAACTTATTTGAATTTTGATTACTTCAGTGGGATAAGATTTGGTTGTTTGTTGTTGAATGACAATGTGGTGCGTACAATATATATATATATATATAGGAGAAATCTAACGGCTATTATTCATTCCATTCATTCTCACATAAACATGCCATTCTTACTTAATATCTCCCCTATATAGGAGAAATCAAATTACACCTAGCAGTTATACTTATTCAATAATATTGGATAAATATTTTTCAAAATCAATTGAAAGTTAATATCATATAGAACAGTGGATTTTGTAAAATTTGTATAACTAAACAATAGTACATTAGTGTAATTTGATCCCTATTCTCTCTCTGTATATATAGAAAAGATAGATATACAATTGATTTCACTGTATTTTGTTATTTTAGGAACTTGATATAAACATGCAGTCCGGTTCATGTGGGAATGAGCCTCCGAAGAGGCATGGCGAGGGTGAAGATATGATAAGCAACCTACCTGAACCTATTATTGGACACATTCTTTCTTTTCTTTCTACTAAACAAGCAATTGCTACAAGTGTTTTATCAAAGAGGTGGAAATATATTTGGACATTGGTCACCAAACTAAGTTTTTATGACAGGGAGTGCTCTTATCATCCTTGTAACTCTTCCTATAAGTTAACAAATTTGTTTTCCTACTTTGTAAGTAGCGCACTGATTCATCTCAATAGTCAAAGCATCCAAGAATTTGATCTTGTTATTCATGAGATAGGTGATCCCTACTATATCAGTCAATGGTTATATACTGTTTTACAAAGGAGAGTAAAGAAGATTAATGTCTATTCATTGAAACCTTGTATCATTTCCTCTTCCCCTCTTTTTGAATGCCCGACACTAGAGAAATTGGTGTTAACAATGACACGCTGTTATTGTTCTAATATCAAAGTTCCCTCTTTTGTTTCTCTTCCATCCCTCACTGTCCTGAAATTGACTGGAATCACATTTACTTCTTACGAAAGTGCTAATAAATTGAAAGAGTTAACACTTCATTTCCCACTTCTTAAAGAGTATAAGACACATGATTGCACTTGGTCAGGTGTAAAGAGTATCACTTTAGAAGCGCCTCTACTTGAATCGGTTGAAACATTCTATGGTGATTGTGACTCAACTCCTGAAATTGCTAAGTTTTGTGCATCATATATTACAAATTTATCTTTTCGCGGAGATGTATCATCATCACAAACCATTTTGCTAGATGATGATCAACACATTACTTCTACTTCTATTCTTCTATTCAATCAAAATAACAATAGCCTGGAAGAAGTATGGATTTTTGTTCGCAGGCTTCTCAGCCTCTCCATTAATGCAAAATGTCTAAAGCTTTATTACTCTGCTCATCAGCAGGTATGTTTTCTTGCTTATTCATGCTTTGTTTTAAGTTAATGTTGAATGAAGAATGACGCTTCAATAGCAGAAAATTGTTTAATTCTTCATGTCATTTACTTTTTCTTATCGATAGTGTCTCGATTTATTGTCCTAACACAAGCAGTTTTTGCTCTTTATTGTCCAGCGTCTTGCACGAGTGAAACATTATCTAGATGGTATTCCTGCATTTCGAATGATGAGTCATCTGCATCTAGGACCAGTTACTGGTGATGTTCTGTTAGACTTTCTTTTAAAATCACCATGTCTGAAGACTCTGGTTTTACAGGTTTGTAATTAAATAATCCTTAAATTTAGATTATAACTTCATCAAGTTATAATTTTGGTCTGTTTCTGGAATTTGGATTCCTCATGTTGGAATTTTGTTTCTTTTGCCAAGTTATTTTGCACAATTAAAATGGAAGTATTATTATACCTTCAACACGATTTAATGAACATGAGTAGGAACATTGGATGACTCAGTCAAATACATGTTTAGGATTTTAGATATGATTTCTGTTAGAATTTAGAGTAACTTTTATTTTCATCTTAAAATTACCATTATTGTTGTTTATGTTGTCTTGAAAATATGTTTATGATCAATTTAGTTTATCTTTTTCAGTCATTCAAAGTATCATTTGATTAGTTAGTCTCAAAGATTAAGTCAGACTTCATTGATCTTTTTTAATTGAGCTTTTCCATTACTTTATTTGGAGCTTGTCATTGAATATAAACATGTACTATTTGTTTTGGTGGATGATCAGATGGCGGATGATGATGCAGAGTCGGTTAATTATGCAATTGTACCTGACTGTTTTCTCTCGACTCTTAAAGTGGTTAAATTTGGTAAATATTTTGACCGTGAGCACGAGTTAAGATTTGCTAAATTTGTGTTGGAGAATGCTAAGGTGTTGGAGAAGGTTAGTTTCTCATTTCATAAACAAAAGCCCTGGACAGAAGTGGAAGAAGCTAAAGAGAAGCTAAATTTAATTAAGATTAGTTGTAGCACAGTAATTGTGGAATTTTCTGCCTGGAATTAGGTTAAATGAGCTTTTTAAGTGTCCGTAATACAATGCAGAATTGCAAAGTTGCTAAAATGCATGCATTATTTTTGCATCAAATAGTGTTACAACACTAGCATGACAAATAAAACTCAACCAAAAAGTTTAAGTTTATTGGAATATTTTGCCTTTATTATCGCTAAATAGTTAATGCAGAGTTACACTGCTTTTATGCATGAAGACTGTTAAAAAAAAAAGGCACTTCTTTCGGCCAATAATATAATATTGGTGGTCTACAATAACAACTATGTAGATGAAATTTTTCAGTTTTACTTTTTAATTTATTAACAATTTTTTTATATTATTTGTATATCTACTTTTTAATTTTTTTAAAAATTTATTTTTAAATTATTTTTATTTATTTCCAGTAATTATTGTAAATCAATTTATAATTATGGTGCATTAAATTTGCTTCCTTTAATATTTTCATATTTATTCCTTTAAATTTGTTTTCTTTAATATATATTAATTTAAT
>JBBPBP010000003.1:275333-295969 GCA_037974735.1 Cicer chorassanicum
TGGTATATAAAAAACCTGAGACAATTATTTGTATATTATATATATAAAAAAATCATGAAACAAATATTTTCTTTGGATATTAAAAAACAACCGGACAAATATTTTCCACTAACACATACCAAAATACGAGGTCACTAATAAATATTAAAAACCAACTGTCTTTCACTTGGATTTTTTAACAAAAAAATAACAATTAAATATATTTTAAATGATGTGATATATAATTATATGATATAGAACCATGTATCATATATCACTCATTTTGTTAGTTAAAAAATCATAAGAACAAACCAAAACTGTGATTTTTAAAATAGGACATCAATTTCAAAAATTATTAAAAGTAAAAGACTAAAATCACAATTAAATCATATATAATTGATATTATTCATAATAGATTATTTGTTACAATATGTTGTTCAAGAAATACAACTGTAAGGCCTATAATTAATGAGGCATCAAATAACTTAGTATACTACGAACAATATCAGTAACTACTTTGACATCATCAACATATTTTGATAGCTTAGAGGAAAAAACAGAAGGAGGATTAATTAGGGACTTTCCTGCAGAACATACAGAAGCATCCAAAGAGATACCATTCAAATACGTAAGCATAGCTGCGTAATTTCTCGTTTTGAAGAATTTTTTAACTTCTTCCTCTATTAGTTGAAGGGCACCTCCATTTTTGCTACCAAAAAGAGATAAACAATTTTGATAATAGTATGTTAAATTGACATTACCAGCACTTTGTTTAATTAGGCCATTAATTAGATTGACGGTGTTGGTAATATTATCATGAAGCACATCAATGGTAAATTGTGTAAGACTAACGAGATCTTCCTTTGCACCAGGCTTTGAATTGAGAAGATTTGAACAAAATGAATAGTTCTTAACATTCTTGCAAATGGGATCAATATCTACAACTTTGTCGGCATAAGTAGATGTCATGCACACAAGAAAAACTAGCACAAGGAAAGATAAACGGACCATTTTATTTTCTTTTTGTCAATTCTACTCTCCTACTACAACTTCCCTTTGATTTCAATCCTTATTTACTAACGTTTTATATATATATAATAAAAACATTGGTGTACCAAATTTTATATAATACTAAAGGGTAGTAAATCTGAAATAGTTATTTCCATTGAATACCAAATAATTATCAGTAAATATAAAATAATTGTTTTGATTGAATTCATTAAATCCAATTAATATGACTAATTAAACATCTTAATAATGAATTGAATTTCTTTTAAGGAACATTAGAGAATCTTTATGTTTTATGGATATGTTACCTAATATCCAATGTTTTTTTATTTTATTTTATTTATAGATAAGATTGTATAATTGTCATTAGAAATTTACAGACAATTGCAAAGTTGCGAGTTCGAACACTGAACATGATTTAAAGAGATTTTACACTGTGAAACAATCACAACTGTTAGATTATTAATATTGTTTGGCATCCGACATAACTAATTATAATCAATCACATCATTAGTCATAATTTATCGACTTTATAAATTTTCATACACTAACGCGTGCATGCAAATTAAATTCTTTAAGTAAATTTTATTAAGACAAAAGAAATTACATATGGATGGATGGATTTACTTTTTTTATTATTAAGAAAATAAAGAATTTACTTTTTTTTTTTGCGAATGGATGGATTTCCATTACCTCATATAACTAGTTTATTCCCAATTAAAATAAATATGGTCAATACAAATAAATATGGTCAATATGGAAATAAGCAGATATAATTTTCTATTTCCTAATATACTATGTTTATATAAGAAGAAAAACTTAATATATGGCTTGTAAAAAATAATAACTTAATGTATGCTTAATATCTAAACATGTTTTAAATGTAATAATATTTAAGGTCAATTAAAGCTAATCAAATGAAAGTTTGATGTTCGTAATAAATATTTTTATTGAGGTATAATGCATCATAATTTGTAACGTAAATATGTTGGTTTGGCCCGACTGGCACTGGCCTGAAGGACCTGATCGCATGAATGAGTCATATCGGCTAACATGCTATGTCATTGTGCTGTCATATTTAAGATTGATTCATCCATTATAAATTATGCAGGTCAATGGTCAGGCCAACCTACTTCATTTAAATATTTTTCTATTTTAATTAAATAAAAAATTTATTTAAAAATTCTCTCAATCACCACTAACCATAATAGAGAGTAAAATATCAACAACAATACGTTAATCTCCATTGAAGATTAAAATTATATAATGAATTTACTTTTTTAGCGAATGGATTGGATTTCCATTACCTCATTTAGCTAGTGTATTGTTTCCCAATACAAATAACACATGGTCAATGTGCAAATAAGCAGATATAATTAGTGAATTGAATTTTTATTTCCTAATATACTATGTTTATATAGGAAGAAAAACTTAATATATGACTTGCAAAAAATAATAACTTAATGTATGCTTAATGTCTAAACATTTTTAAATATAATAATATTTAAGGTCAATTAAAGCTAATTAAATGAAAGTTTGATGTTGGTAAAAAATATTTTTATTGAGGTATAACGCATCATAATTTGTATATATGTTAAATAGGCTTGGTTGACCCGACTGACACTGGCCTGAAGGGTCTGATCACATGAATGAGCCATATCTGTCTAATCTGCTCTGTCATTGTGTTGTCATGTTTAAGATTGATCCGTCTATTTTAGACTATGCAGGTCAATGGTCAGCCCAACCTACTTCCTTTAAATATTTTTCTATTTTAATTAACTAAAAAATTTATCTAAAAATACCCTCAATCACCATTGACCAAAACAGAGAGTAAAATATCAACAACACATTAATCTCCATTGAAGATTAAAATTATATAATGAAAATATAAACTCTATTATAACACTTTCCTCAAAAAAGAAAGTCTTGCTCAATTGATGGCTAAAAAATGTAACATTCTCAATGTTAGTGCATTAATAATAGCTAGAGTTTAATTGGAATGCACTATTGGTGAAAAAAGTTTTACATTGTCAACACATCATAATCGATTTTGGTAAAAGTTAAATTTCTCAAATGATCTACCGATTATAATTGACTGACAGTGTAAAAATCTTTATATTGATAATATATATAAATTAAATTCTAATAACTATTAAAAAAATGGTCATTATTTGAGTCACCCAAATTTGCTATTATCAATATTTTTTTGTTTATAAATTGCCTCTATTTTTTGCTACTAGTGGGTTAGCTAATCAGCCCGGCCCAGTCCTATATCTAATGAGGTCCAAAAAAACTCAATTATTTTTTCTTGATGATTATACCATGCACCCCCACACATATACCTGTCACCCCCTTAAGACACATGAAAACATAATTTTATTCTTTTAACAATTTATAATAAGTTTTAAAATTTATAGTTTCAGAAGTTTTAAATTTTCGAAACTTTCAGAAGTTTCAAATTTTCGAAATAAGGATTACATTTCGAAAATTTGGAAAATTTCCAAATATGGAAAGTTTCGAAAATTTCCAAATCTGAAAAGTTTCGAAAATTTCCAAATCTGGAAAATTTCAAAAGTTTTCAAATCTGGAAATTTTCCAAATAAGGATTACATTTCGAAAATTTGGAAAGTTTCGAAAGTTTCCAAATCTGGAAAACTTCGAAAGTTTCTAAATCTGAAATTTTTTGAAATAAGGATTACATTTCGACAATTTGGAAAGTTTCGAAATTTTCCAAATATGGAAAGTTCCGAAATTTTCCTATTTCGAAAATTTTGAATTATTTGAATGTTTCGAAAATTCTGAAATTTTCTATTTCGGAAGTTTCCAATTGTTCGAAAGTTTTAAAAATTCTGGAAATTGTCATTTGAAACTTTGGAAACTTTCGAATATTTTGGAAAGATGGGTCAAAAAATGAGAAGTTAAAAAAGTTGAAGATTTTATAAAGGACAAAATTGTATTTTCACGTTGATTGAGGGGGTGGCAGGTTTAGATGTGGGGGTGCATGGTATAATCCTCTTTTTTCTTCTTCTTTTGTAAGGTCCAATCAGTACTATAATGCGGACTAACTAACCCGACTCATTTTGAAAACTATAATAATTTGACGCTCACAACCAGAACTTTGAAATTGTACTTCAAAGGGCCACCTAATAATATAAACCTTAGAAAAAGAACACAAATATAGTAGAGAAACTAGATCCTATATTTTTTTTTAATTAATTTGAATAGATGTTAGATACATGTCGATATGAACACAACTCATCCTTCTACCACTAAAATTCGAAGGTGCTAAAAAACACAAGAAATAGAGGTTTGAATTGTATTTTGTCATTCTTGAAAACTATTTTGAGTTGTTTAAACAAAAACACGTACTTTATCAAATCATTCAACTTGGGATAATAAAACAATTTAGGTAAAATGAAGTTGAATCATAAGGAACTCAGATTCAACGTATCTTTAATTATGAAGGCAGATCTCAGATGATGTCATGTGCTTCTTCAATTAAAGGGCAATTGTGTTTGGAGTGTAGACTTTTTATTAAAACATTGACTTTATCGGAGCGTTGATTTTATGCTTTGATCAGATGACCAAATGATTCACCATGTTTATCATATGCATAATCATCATAGTGTTCAGATATCATAGGGTCCACATATCAGAGCTTTGAACTATCAGAGTATTAAGACATCAAAGTGTGAATTTGTATTTGGACATAAAACGATCAAGCATAGGTTGTTCATTAGACACAGGATTCCAGAGCGAGCTTGTCATGAGCTGATTCACCAGAGGCACGTTGATCAGAGTCTGAAACATCATACGCATGATTCCTAGAGCAAGCTTGTCATTAGTTGATTCACTAGAGGCACATTGATCAAAGTCAGAAACATCAAACACATGATTCCCAAAGTGATGAATTTATCTTTCTTTGTTCATAAGAGGATTTGACTTTCAAAACATTGATTCAAAAAGAGGCTTCATTCAAAGCTTTCTTCTTTGGACTTTGAGTTAGAGGATCAGTCAAGTTTAACTAGAGGCAAATGGTCATTGTTGCCTTCTTTTCCTTTGTGATCAGACGATCAAATATATTTCCTTTGACATTAATATTCTACCAAACATGTGAAGGTAGAAAAACAAAAGAAATGGGGGTTTGATAGTAATGACATATGCAGATGACGCAACAAACAGATTGACAATTCACAATTCCTCAAGATCTTAATCCTTTGGATTATTGTTCTTTTTAGGATGTTAAGCCTAATGGAACAAATCATGTTTTTAGATGATGTTAAGCCTTTAAAGACAAGGGTGAATTGCAAGTATTTATCATAATAATGACATATGCAAATGATGCAACAAACAAATGCATAAAAAAGGGGGTGAAATTTGAGAGGACATACCTTCTTCTTGTTGACTGTATCCTTGAACTACGAGTCTAGCTTTAATTCTTACCACTTCACCATTATCATCTATCTTGTTTATGAAAATCCACTTAGTTCAAATTGACTTCTTATCCTTTGACTAGGGTACAAGATCCCATACATCATTCATTTTGAACTGATTTAGCTCTTCTTGCATGTCAATGTTCCATCCATCGTCTAATAGAGCTTCATCTATAGTTGCAGGCTCAACTTAAGATAGAAGATGAAATATTTATGTTACTTTAGACGCGAACCTGGTCTTCATAGAGTCATTTACATTTCCTATCATTAAAGGTTCGGGATGAGATGATCTGTATTTCCATCCAAGTATGGGTTCCAGGTGGTTTTGATTAAAGAGTGGTCCGTTGTTGTTTATTTTGGAGTTGTTTGGTATTGCTTCTGATTCATTAGAGGATGGCTTTGTTGATTTATCTGATAACTCTGGTTTCTTTGATATCTCCACATCTGCATAATCATCATCTAGCTTTAACTTTTTAGAGTAATATTGTTTGTCATCAATTTTGACATAAATTGATTCCTCAACGATGAATCTCTCTTTATTGTATACCCTTTATGGCTTAAACCTTTCAAAGTATCCCAAAAAGATGCACTTTTGAGATTGTAAATCAAATTTGCCAAGGTTTTCTTTTGTGTGTAAGATGTAACACATGCAACAAAATTTTTGAAAGTAAGAATTGTAGGGTGTTATTCCTTTCCACAGTTTATACGGAGTCTTATTGAGAATAAGTCTTATGTAGATTATATTCTGAATATAACATGTAGTGTTCACTGCCTCAGTCCTAAAGTGATTGGCAACATTCGTTTCATGAATCATGGTGCGTGCCATTTCTTGAAGAGATCTATTTTTTCTTTCTACAACACCATTTTTCTTAGGTGTTCTAGGAGATGAAAAGTTGTGTAAGATATAGTTTTCTTCACAAAATTTTTCACAAGGTTTATTTTTAAATTCACCACCATGATCACTACGAATTGTTGTAATGTAAAAACCCTTTTCATTTTGCACTTTATTTTTTTGAAACTAGTAAAGACTTTATGTGACTCATCCTTGTGATTAAGGAGTTTTACCCATGTCCATCTCGTATAATCATCAACTATAAATGAAGGTAGAAAAACACATAAAAGGGGGGTTTGAATTGTGTTTTAGTTTCAATAATTTTTTTTTTTTCGCGAATAAAACATTAGGTGAAGATAAAAAAGCAGCGATGAAAAGCGATAAAGATAAACACAAAGCAATTTATTCTGGTTACCTACCAACTTGATAGCTACGTCCAATACTTTCAACACGAATGATTTAATCCACTATTCTCCACAAAAATAACACATCCTACTAGTCCACTTGACTGTGTTTTCATTTTTGCTCAACCTTCTAGCTTAGTATAGTCAAGTTGTTGATGCAAACATCCAAGCTTAGTACAATCAAGCTATTGGGAAGGCAGCCACTACCGGGCTTGGTTACAAAATGGTTTTCTGGATACTTTATTGAACACCTACTAGTCTACATGACTGTATTCAGCATTCCTTACGTTCTAGCTTACTATAGTTGAGTTGTTGTGGATCACTTCCTAACTTAGTATAGTTAGCTATTAAGGAATGGAATCCACTACTAGACTGAATTACAAAAGGTTGTTTGGGGTTGTTTTTTTGAGTAACTCTTACAAGAGGATATTTCACAATTTTCTCAGAACTGTTGTATTGTAACTTAACACTTAGAAATGAATATAAGGGTTTAACACAAATGCATAAACGATAAAGGGTATATTAAATTTGTGTATTATTGTGTGTTATGATTCTCCATTGAATCTTGTATGTCCTTATATGGATTCTTTCCAGGGTCATTAGGGTTTCTAACCATTGTTTTGATTATGTGAAATCAACACGTAGAAAAAGAATCGTATCAATTCTTCAAATATCTTCCTTTAGAACTGTGATCATGATTGATTCAGTCCTTGTTAAAATATGTATCGTATCGTCACAGTGTTGCAGGGGAACTAGAGGATGCCGTATATAGTGGATTACTTCAGTCTTCAGATGAATAACAATCATATTGTTGAACAGACTGTGTTGAAATATTAGAGTCAATCTATCAGAGTATTGAGTATTCATCAGAGCCTTGATCAGAGTCAAAACTAGAGGTGCATTGATTAGAGTTAGAAATGATTCTTAGCTGATAGAGCATGTATTAGTTCTTCTTGTATATATATAATGGCTTAATTGCAATTTTTGTCCCTATATTTTTACCAATTCACGAAATTGACCCCTCTATTTTAAAAGTCAACAGTTTTGGTCTCTCACGCATATTCTTGCACGAAAAAAAATGAAGATTTAACATATTTTAAATGACGTGACATACAATTCCATAATATAGAACCATGCAGATGCATTAAATATTTATTTGTCATTGATTAAATTACAAATATGAAAATTTCTGAAGTTGAAGGTTAAGTTTTTGTGGTATTTTATTTCGATTTCATGAGTGTTAATCATTTTACCTCACCGTATCATATGTCACGTTATTTAAAGCATGCCACGACACTATTATTTCGTTAAAAAATCAGAGGGACGAACCAAAATAGTCAACTTTAAAAAAAAGGAGCAATTTCAAGAATTAGTAAAAGTAAAGGGATTAAAATTGCAATTAAGTTATATATAATTGATATTAGGCTTAATTGCTGTTACGGTCCCCCTATTTTAGGTGAATCACGAAAGTAGTCCCCCATTTTATTTTTCTCCAGTTTTGGTCCTCCAAACAAAATTTTGGTCAAAAACTTGATGAAATGTCATTTTTTTAAGCCACACCATACCATTTATGATCATAGATTTCAGGTACAATTGTTGCACCGCAAGATCTTAAGGCATGGTGTGATTTAAATAAGCGCAAAAAAATGACACTTGATCAAGTTTTGAACCAAAATTCTGTTTGGGGACTAAAATTGAGGAGAAATAAAATGAGGAGACTATTTTCGTGATTCAGCTAAACTAGGGGGACCAAAACTGCAATTAAACCTTGATATTATTCTTAAGAGATCATTTGTTAAAATATGTTGTTCAAGAAATACAAATTGTAAAGCCTGTAATTAATTAGGCTTGCATCAAATAACTTAGTATACTAAGAACAATATCAGTAACCTGTTTGACAACATCAACATATTTTGATAGCACAGGAGTATCAACATAAGGAGGATTACTTGGGGATTCTCATGTAAAACATGCAAAAGTGTTGAAAGAGATATTGTTCGTTGATATCAAAATGAGATAAACAACTTCAATAATGCTATGTTAAAATGAACTCACAAGCACTTTGTAGAATTAGCCCATTGATTAGATTGACAATGTTGGTAATATTAGTACGAAACACATCGGTGATATATTGTGTAAGGTTAACTAGATCTTCCTTTGAATTGAGAAGATTTGAACAAAATGAATGGTTTGTGACATTCTTGCAAATGGTATCAATGTCTACAACTTTGACCGCATAAATAGATGTCATACATATAAAAAAAAAATAAAAAAAAAAAACCAATAGAAGGAAACATAAACGAACCACTTTATTTTCTTTTTCTCAATTCTACTCTCCTACGATAATGTATAATTCTCCTTTAACTTCAATCCTTATTTATTAACATTATACTCATATATACATATATAATTCTCTATTTAATGAAAACATTGGTATACCAAATTTTATTTAATACTAAAGGGTTGTGGTATCTTTGCATTTTATGGATATGCTACCTAATATCTAATGTTATTTTTTATTTATAGAAAAGATTGTATAATTCTCACAAAAAACTCACACAATTGGTGAGTTCTGAATTCTAAACCAGGACATGATGTCCGACTTAACAATATTGACATTTGAAAAAAAAAAGTAAAAGAAAACACACAAAGATGCCAATTTAAAAGATATGAGGTGTAAAAATATACAATAGATAAATAAAAAATTCAAAATCAAACAAAATATTTAATAAAAAATTTATAAGAGAGAATATATTTCTAATTATAGTATGATAAAAGTTTAATGAGATAATTAATAATAAAGGTTAAATATATTTTTTAGTCTCTACAAAATAACATATTTTTAAAATTTAGTCCCTACAATATTTTTTTACGAACATCAAACTTTCATTTAATTAGTTTTAATTAACTTTAAATATTATTATATTTAAAACATGTTTAAATATTAAGCATACATTAAGTTATTATTTTTTACAAGCCATACATTAAGTTTTTCTTCCTATATAAACAAAGCATATTAGGAACTAGAAATCCAATTCCCTAATTATATCTGCTTATTTGCATATCGACCATATTTGTATTGGGAAACAATACACTACTTATATGAGGCAATGGAAATCCAATTCGTTCCCTAAAAAAACAAATTCTTTATTTCCTTGATGCTGTTTAGTTGGTCACAAGCAAAAAATAATTTAAAATTAAATTTATTTAAAGATTTTAATTTGCGTGTATCATTAGTGTATTAAATTTTATAAAGTCGACAAATCATGATCAATGATGTGAGTGACTATAAGTAGTCACGCCAAAAGCCAAACAATACTAATATCTAATCGTTGTGATTGTTTCACAGTGTAAAATATTTTAACACTTACCGTGTATATTAATTAAATTCTTATTTAAATATAAAAAGTGACTAAACATTAAATCTTAGATATTAGTGATAACTCAATTGACAAATGTCAATATTGTTAAATCGGACATCATGTCCTAGTTTACAATTCTAAACTCAAGAATTGTGTGTGAGTTTTTTGTTAGAATTATACAATCTTTTCTATAAATAAACAATAACATTAGATATTAGGTAGCATATCCATAAAATGCAAAATACCACAACCCTTTAGTATTAAATAAAATTTGGTATACCAATGTTTTCATTAAATAGAGAATTATGTATGTATATACGAGTATAATGTTAATAAATAAGGATTGAAGTTAAAGGAGAATTATACATTATCGTAGAAGAGTAGAATTGAGAAAAAAGAAAATAAATTGATATATTTTTATATTTAATTATTCATTTGTTTGTTTAAATTTTTAAAATATACTACTAAGAACTATTCTACGTGTAACAATCGAATGACAGATAATAAAGAAATTTAAAAGTAAAAAACAGGTGTTTTATATGCATGAAAACATGTAAATGGTGTTTATAATAATACAAAAACTATAGTGAATGACATTCACGTTATACATCTCCAAAGCCTCTGATAGCAGTTGGGCGGGAAAAGAAATTGAAATTGAAGGCAGAAGCAACAGTAGCCATCTTCCTCCAATTCATAAATGATACACTCTTCACTAAAATGGTAGAACAAGAAGAAGAAAACCCTCCCACTCTCAAACTACAATTCCTCAAAGGACCTCGCAAAGATGAAACCCTACAATTCCCACCCGGATCCGCTATCAAAATCGGACGTGTCATCCGCGGCAACACTCTTCCCATCAAAGATCCCGGCATCTCTACTAAACACCTCTCTATCTCTATCCAATCCAACAAATGGACACTCCTCGATCTTCAATCCTCAAACGGCACCGTTTTAGACGACACTCAAATCCCTCCAGATACCCCTTTCCACCTCCGCGATGGTGCCACTATTAAGATCGGTGAAACCACCTCCTTCCTTGTCAACTTCCTCCATCCTCAAAATAACTCTACATGTGACGTTGTACAAGATAAACCAGTAAGGGGTAGAAGACCTATTATTAATAATAAGGGTTTCAAAGCTAGGGTTCCTATTCACAGCATTGACGAAAATGCTACTTTTAACGGTGCCGATGAGTCGAGTTATGTGGATCGACCTGAATCCGTTAGGGTTACCCGAAATTCGAGGAATACGCGGACTGGGGTCAAGGTTTCTGATTCGATTGTTGGGAATTTGAATGTTCTGGAAGAGAAGGTGGAAGAACCTAAGAACACGCGTGCCAAGCGGAATTTGAAGAATAAGCACAAAGTGGTTGAGGTTTCTCAATCAAGTATTGGGGATTTGGATTATTTGAAAGAGAAGGTGGAAGAACCGAAGAATAAGAACAACGTGGTTGAGATTTCTGAATCATGTTTTGGGGATTTGGATGGTTTAAAAGAGAAGGTGGAAGAACAGAAGAATAAGAAGAATGTGGTTGAGATTTCTGAATCAAGTATTAGGGATTTGGATGGTTTGAAAGACAAGGTTGAAGAACAGAAGAGTAAGAATGTGGTTGAGATTTCTGAATTAAGTATTAGGGATTTTGATGGTTTGAAAGACAAGGTTGAAGAACCGGTGAATACACGGGTGACCCGAAATGCGAGGAATAAAGGGAAAGTAATAATTGGGGAAAATTCAATTTTGGTTGATGGGGTGCAGAATGTTGAGAAAAAGAAAACGAGGGGTGGTGCCAAGGGAAGGAAGAAGGTACAGGAAGAGTGTGTTGGTGATGGAGATGCTGGTGATAAAGAGAGTTGTGATGATGGAAAACAAAAGGAGAATTTGAATTTGAATTTGAATGTGGATGAGAATGAGAATGAAAATTGGCCTGATTTGGAGAAGATGACTCTAGGTGAGTGGTTTGATTTCTTGGAAGTTTATTTGCCTAAACGGATAATTGATGAAACCGAAGAGATGTTTGCTTCCATGAGACAAAAAGCCGAGAGACTCCGCGATTATGTTACAATGCATAAAAATCAAAAGCTTGAGGCTGCACTGCCGGCGTAATAGATGCCGAATACTCATGTGCGATGTTCAGAACAATGCCACTGTAGTAGTTCTCTAGAATCCTAATATATGTAGTTTTACTGATTGTTATGTGAAGGATTAGCACAATTGTTAGGTAGTTAGATTTTGTTGACTGAGTTATTTGTTAGTTAGCACTCTCCAGAATATCCTATGATCACTTATAAATATATATTGTACCTCTCTATTATTGCTTTTAGTGAAGTAACTCAAATTTACGGAAACTATTGTTTTCTCCCTTGTATTCTGCAATGTTGTTTCTCCTTTTCAACAACAATGTTTGCTACATGTATCGTCTCAAGCTGAATCAGGTCAATTTGTCACATAATCGTCTTTCCGGTGAACCTCCTCATGGGTTGCAGAATCTAAAAGCTAAATCAGCTCAATTTGTCATTTAATCTTGTTTCTGTCAATAGCTTTGAAGGGCCTGTCCTGGACCTTTTCAAGAGGCTAATAGATTAAGTCGAATCAGAAAAGAGTTCTCTTGCTTTACAACGTCGTGTGAATGAAGATAAGATGACCTTACTGACCAAGCGGCTGGAAGCCAGTGAAGGTGAAAAATCCAAGTACATCAGGCGATATGAGGATACCATCAATGATAAGAAGAAACTTACTGATGAATACATGAATCGCATTACTGATTTGCAAGCTAATCGTCGCTCGCTGGATGAGAGATATTCTAGCTTATTGAAAACATTGGACTCTATTAAGCAGGAATCCATGGATTGGAAAAGAAAATATGAACAGGTTTATCAAGGCAGCAAGCTGAGGACGATCAAGCTAGTTCTGAAATAGCAGCCCTCAAGTCCCGGAGTGGTGCAGCTGAAGCAAGGTTGGCAGCAGCAAGGGAGCAAGCTCAGTCTGCTAACGAGAAGGCCGAGAAGTGGAAACGAAAATATGATATCGCTGTCAGAGAAGCAAAATCTGCACTTGAGAAGGCAGCAATCGTGCAGGAGCACACAAACAAGCAGACACAGTTGAGGGAAGATGCCTTGAGAGAAGAATTCTCTGGAATTTTGGCTGAAAAAGTAAGCTCTCCCTCCTGATATTACTTATTTCTTTTGCAGATATCTATAACTTAGTATTGCTATTACATAAATATCCATAAAGGTTAAAGCGTTGCAAACTTTGGTTCTGACTTATTCCTCCTTGCTAACAACTATGCAGGATGAAGAAATAAAAGAAAAAACTGCCCAAATTAAGCATGCTGATAAGTGTTTAACAACTCTGAAGTTAGAGTTGAAGGTGAGATTTTCGGCGTCTTTGAATTGTTTGTCGCAGCACTATTATGAAGGACTTCCAATATAAAGATTTCTATTAACTTATAATTTGACTATTTATATCTTACATCTGGCCTATTTCTTATTTTATTATTTCTTTTTATTATGGTCTTGTGTGAGGAAGAGACTAGAGCTACTACAGTACATTGCGCCTGCATTTGGACCTAATTCTATCTCATTACTAGTCTTGTTGCATGTTCACTTAACTGGAATGTTTTTTCCATTACATGAAGTTCTTTGATGGGTCTTAAACTGGAATTGGTTGAGACAACAATTGACACACCCTACGGATGGAACCTTTTAAATGCCTCCAGCAAATCTGAATTCTCCTACAATTTTTGTGCGTGTATCTCAGTCTTTTGGGACTAATATATTGTGCCTGTACTTGCAGACTGCTGAGTCCAAGATAAGGAGTTATGATACAGAAATATCATCACTGAGGAATGAAATTAAAGATTTGGCTGACAAGTTGAAATCTGAAAATGCCAAGGCCCAGTCATATGAGAGGGAAGCAATTGTCTTTCATCAGGAGAAGAGCCATCTTTAGCAAAGGTACCAATCTGAGTTCAAAATATTTGAGGAGGTTCAGGAAAGGTCTAAAACTGCTGAAAAAGACGCTGCAAGAGCTACTGAAATGGCCGACAAAGCACTGGCTGAAGCAGGTGTGGCTCAGAAGGAGAAGAGTGACATGCAGAGACTGGCACAGATTGAGAGGGCTGAGAGGAGAATTGAAACTCTGGGGAGGGAGAAAGATAATCTTGAAGGTGAATTGCAGAGAGCAAGGGATTCAGAGAACGATGCACTTACCAGAGTTGGAAAGCTTGAGGAGAAGGTGCAACAAAGAGAGAAGGATTTAGAAGCACTTCTGGATAAAGATAAAACACACAGGAGAAACAACGCTCAGATTCTAGAACAACTTTTGGAAACAGAACGTGAAGCACAGACACAGGCAAATAACCGGGCTGAGGCCCTTTCTCTGCAGTTACAGTTGGCACAAGCCAAAATTGACTCTTTCCATCCAGAGCTGACTAAGTTTCGACTGAATGAAACATTGGACAGTAAGCTAAAAACTTCTTCTGATGGTAAGCGTTTGAGGGCAGAACGACATTGGGGTAGAATCTGTACAAGACATGGATATGAGCCCTTGAATTTTAAGGGGAACTAAAAGAGCTAGGAGTACATCCAGTCCTAGGTACACAGCCAGAAGATGGTGGTTCGATCTTTGAGGGTGCAGAGGACAATCATAGTCAGCAAACTAATGAGATGGATTATAAAAAGTTTACCGTCCAGAAGCTTAAGCAAGAGTTGACTAAACATAACTTTGGTGATCAGCTGCTTCGGTTGAAGAATCCCAACAAGAAAGATATTCTTGCCTTGTATGAGAAATGTGTTCTTCAGAAGTCGTAACAGGTTCTGAAAAAGACTTGTATTGGTGTGGAGCATGTAATCACTCTGCCTGGGTCTGTCTAAAATTCATTGATGCTGTGGTTACTGACATATCGCCTAGAAATATCGTGTGAATTTAACTTTTGTTTGAGTGGTTTTACATATGGGGTGTGTTTACTTGTGTTCGCTAGCAATGATTATCATATAGGCCATAGAAAGTTTTGATGGCACAATTTTTATTTGTGGATTGCGTAAGTTATATTTAATTTAATACATCTGTATAGTATTATTTAGCATTTTATTGTTTACTCTATTGACATTGTTTCCATATTAGATGAGCTAAATTGCAATTTGGGACTGGTCTTTTATGTTGCCAACTTTGTTTCTTAAGTTTAGATTTGAAATAATATTTTAAGCCAATGCTCGTGTATTTCCTCCTCCAGAACTAAAATTTTGCACATAAATTAATGTAATATTTGCTATGAATTTTAGTGGTGAATCAGGAATCTCTTTTTGGCCGGACAATATATGCAATTGTTGGAGGAATAGTAGTTGGCATGAATAAACTATCCTTAGAAGCTACTTTTTAAAAGAATTTTTGTATAGCTTTGTGGTGATATCTTAATGTAAATCGTCCGGAAATTTTCAAAAAGTAAATGTATCACCTCTCCTGTACAGTCAAAATACTATTACTGCACAAAATTGTCATATTTATGATAATCTAAAATGCTAAATTGTCCATTGCAAGAGATGAGGACAAAATCTAGTTATTTCAAACTGCACAATTGAATCAATTTGTCTAGCAAATTTACAATACTGTAGGAGGATAAAAATTGATGAACACATTAGGGAGGGCTTTAAGCATTATAAACCAAATAAATGTATAGCAGTACATAGCTTCACAGTATATTATGCATTTTATAACAGTTCATCGATGCCAAAAGAATCATAGTGGCCAAGATAACACGTATAGCTACTGACTGTGAAATGCGTCCCTTGTCCTTCCTTATCACCAACCCTTCAATGATAGGGTAGTTGACTATAATAATAAAACCTGCAAGAGCAAGCTGCATAAACATTTTGTCCAAATCACCCACAATTATCACTCTATAGATTTCAACTACAAAGCAAAATATGTTGACTGTGAGCAGGGCAAGAATTGGAACTATAAAGATATTCGATGCTCGGAAATCGTATCTATCTAATTGGTATAGCTGAGTTTGTTCATCATCCTCTGTTTTATTAGTAGGCAAGAAACTAGCTTCTCTTATACCAACTTTCTTTAGTAAAGCATCCAAACGTCCATATAGATGGCAAGTAGTTGATCTCATCATCCAGATTCTCTGCTCATTGAGCCACTTCTGTAGTGTTCCTCCAGTTAGGAAGACTTCTAGTAAATGTTTTGAAAGAGATGATCCAAAGATGAATACAAAGATAATGAAAAATGGATCTGAAATCTGTCAAAAAAAGTGTTAAAAGCAAATATATGTAAGAATCTGATATTAGAGTATAAACTATGGGAAATTGAGCTCATTAAAGTTGTTACCTTGGGATACAAGGTTACTCCATTTAGCAGACAGAGCTGAGGGATGATAGCAAAACACCAAAGAGGCAAGCAATAAAGAGGGAAATATGTGAGTTCTACAAAACATAGACTCTGGAGTAATGACATCTTTATAGTCCCATATATAAGGGGACAAAACTTACTTATACCATTTTCAAACAAACCACTGTACCATCTAGTGCCTTGGATTAGTACATCATTCAAATTTGTCGTAGCTGTACCAAGGAAATGCGGCCTAGATGGATCGCTGAAAACCGATGTCCATCCATTACAGTGCAAGATAAATCCAGTTAGGAAGTCTTCTACTACACTATCGTATAAGAAACCAACCTGAAATAGTTCAAAAATTATACATTTACTTTTTCTCAGAATAAATTTTGATGTAATATCTTTGTTATAAAGTCTACTTACATATTGTCCCCATTTAGTGCCAACATCATATCTACAAGAAGCCAACAAGTGGGATTCTTTGAGCAATGTATTCTGGCCCGACGAAAAAACAGTTGTGTAGTTTTGAGTAAGTGATTTGATGAATTCGTTAGATGAACCAAAATATTCTTGATGTTGCGCAAATGAGTCCCTTCTAACATTTAAACATCAGAACAGTAAAGAATGTTACCTCATTGTCATAACATAAAGGCTATGTTCATATGTTGTTAAAATCTATTAATCTAGTGTTTTAGAAAGCAAACAACCTTGCTTTTAGTACCTTCGTTGGCGCGGATTCCATACAACGATACCCTTTTTATATAAAAGCTTGTACCTGACATCACATGTCCGTTAAGCCCGTCCATACCTTGCCATTGTAGCTGAAATTGTCCAAAAGATTTAGTTTAACATAGCAAACACGACACCATCGGTATTCTAAAAGGTCAGTCAGTTTTGACGTGCTTACTGTAAATATTGATCTGAGCTGACTGTCATAGATGTCATTCTTGCTAATGTTATGAAATCTCTGAGGAAATTGAACAAAAGACAAGGAGGACGATATCTTTGGATCAAGGTGAAAACACATGGCATAACGAGCTGAAGTTGGATCATTGCAGAACATGTCACAATCTAGAATTAGGATGTAGGGAGAATTACTCATCGCAGCAGATACACGAAGCTGAAATATTATTCTATAAGATGTGGAAGCATTAAATTTGATGTGTTTGTAAAGCAAGTTATAAAAATAAGTCTTACAAGGACATTGAGAGCTCCAGCCTTGAAATGGTGGGGAATAGAAGGCTTTTTCTCTTGAGACACGTAGACAAGGAGAGGCATTTTCACATTATCCACATCATCATTTTCTTGCATCACCTGTAAAAAAAACAATTATAGTTTATTTATTGGTAATTTATTAAACTTGAAATTGATTTTGTATTATTATGTTATGTCAAAGCAATCGTCACTATTTGCTTAAATATAAATGTGGGAGAAGAGTTGTCTTTAAAATTGCTAACACTCAACCGAATTCAATAAGGCTTTTAATGAAATGTCTATACATGATGAGGATTAAAATTAAAGCTTCCAAAACAATTTTTTGTTGGCATGCTTTGGTAGTCTTTTGTGAAGTAGTGTCACCACCTCTCATTTTTAAATTTTGCGAATTATAGAAAACCAATTCTATAGATAAAGAGGCGGTGCTCACGGATATCATCGTATTTAGGGATTTAAAAATTTAGTACATTGGAAAAAAAGATAAATAAGGAGGTATGAAATTATTGTCGTTGGACAAGAAATCAAATAAAATAAGACCTCAATTTGAGACTTTTACTAATCAATCAAATGTCTCTATGTGACATTTGCAGAGCCAATATATCACTTAACCGAGGTCCAAAATGAAGAAACGTTTTTCTATTCCACAAATTTGAGGTCCAAATTTGCCTAACATTTACAATTTCAGGTCGCAAATTTGTGGTCAACTCAAAGTGATAAAGTGGTTTGGTGGATAGGGTGAAGAAGATAAGAATTAGAGTGATAAGGAGGTTATATGGTCAACTCGTTTCTCTAACAAAACTTAACAATTAACAACAATTTAAAAAAAAATCAGGGATTTACTCTAAATATTATTGTTCTGATTATTGACCAAATGACATAAACACCGTGACACCCTAAATCTTAAATAAAAAAATTTAATTTATTTTTTATTTTTTTAAAAACAATAAAATTCTTCCAATAAATAAATATATAAACTTCCAAACATTATTTTTTATTTAAGGTAAAGAGTATCACGTAAGCATGAACATGTCACATTAATTCAAAATTTCCATCAAACTTAACAACTTGAAATCATAATATCAGACAGCAAAATCCTTTCCGAAGTACACATACATAAGTTTAATATTAAGTGCAAATGTCGTCCCAACCCGATGTCACTATCAGAGCAGGAATTCCCAAAACAAAATACGCTCAAAATAACGTGAACACAATGCATATAATAAGAGTCTTCAAGACAGGATGACTTCCGCCTCTCTGATGATACTAGTCATCACCTGCAGTTTAAACTCGTCTGCGTCCATCAAACGCCAAACACAAACAACGAAGGGTGAGTTTCGAAATTACGTAACAGTATAAGATAAACAAGGAGAACACACAATTAGTCAAATCAATACAAACAGGAGAAACACTCAAGATCATAATATCAAAGGTTAATCTAAATCAATCACAATAGAGCAGTCACAAGGATGAAATGTTATGCATGTCCTATACTCTATACTTCTTCATCATTTGGTATCATTCTACTCTGAAGTACTTGGTTAGGACATCAGTTGAGGAGCGCATCGCTTTTGAAAAGGAGGAAGAAGTTGTGGTATAGAAAAAGGAAACACTGCCAAAACCAGAAATTCGACTTCCATTTCCTCAAAGATTAAAAAAAGGAAGAAACTGAAAAACAATTCGGTAAGTTTCTTGATGTTTTTACAAAATTGCAAATTAACATTCTTTTTGCAGAGCACTAGAGCAGATGCCAACATACGCCAAGTTCATGAAGGCGTTTTTTTCAAAGAAAAGAAAAATCAACGGTGAAACAGTGATGCTTACCGAAGAGTGTAGTGCTATCCTACAGAGGAAGCTGCCACCTAAGCTCAAGGATCCTGGGAGCTTCTCTATTCCTTGCGCTATTGGGGATAGAACTTTTGGGAAAGCGCCATTGGGGATAGAACTTTTGGGAAAGCCCTGTGTGATCTTGGGGCTAGTGTGAGTCTTATGCCCCTTTCCATATACAAAAGGTTAGGCATTGGAAAAGTCAAAGACACACAACTAATGTTACAATTTGCGGATCGTTCAATGAAACAACCATATGGGGTGGTGGAAGAACGGTTCAATTGATTTGTTCCCGTGAAAGTTCCATATTTTAACTATATTTTGCTATATTTGTTGCATTTAAGTAGAGATTCATAACTACCTAACTATACTTCCTCAATGACTGAACAAACTATTAAAATCCGTTTCCATCGTTAACTATACTATCTAATTCCTCGAATTACTGAACAACCTGTTTAACTAGGTTGTCTCTAATCTCTTTATCTTGTGTGGAGATTAGTATAGAATAGTGTTCTCAAAGTCAAATGTAAAATTGTGATCTCATAATTTTGAAGAAAGTTTTACTTATAAATTTGATTGAATGTAAGGAAGTAATTAAATTTTGTAAAAAAAACAAAATATTTATGTTAAAAAAATTGAAAAATGAATAATTATTAATTGTGAAAACAAATTATATAAATTTATAGGATAATTGTGGTTTAATATATGCTAATGGTGATAAATTTTGACTAGATATTTGGGATCTGGTGTATTTTACAAGTAAAATTGTTTTTATGAGTTGAATTGTGGTTGTTGGACTATAGTTGTCAACACGTATGTTTGAGTCTAATATATGAAAGTAACATGTTATCTCTGCATTACCCAAATTAACCTAATCAAATGGCAGGCTTCATGTATATTGTATCCTATAGATTGATATATGTAGATACTCATTACATCATATAGATTGGTATCTGTATATGACTAAAATTTATTTTATTATTTTTTTTAATTATTAAAATTGTATTTTTTTTTATTAGGCTCTGTTTTTAATATCAAAAGAATTAGAACAAGGCCTCCAAAATCTTTAAGACAACCCTAGAAGACCTAGACCAAATACATAAATTTTTAGACCAAATTATAATCTAGATATCTATTATAAAAAAAAAACCCGAGGGAATAATTTATAAAAAAATTACAAAAACAACTACTATAATTATAAAATAAAATAAATTTTCCAACTTAAATTCTAACTAATTTT
>JBBPBP010000003.1:300333-333988 GCA_037974735.1 Cicer chorassanicum
TACTTTTAAAGTCACACTTATAGATGATTGTGATGTGTTGAGAGTGTAAAACTATTTACATTGACAAAACATAACAATTAAACTATAAAATTTTAGTGTTTGAAAAAAATATAGATTTTTAGAAACTAATTTTTAATTATTAAAATTGTCAACCAAAATTTGATTTGTTAGCTCTTTCTTTTAAGTGTTAAAAGTTTGATCGTCAATATATTTTTATAAATTTACAACTTAAATTTTTTATATATAATACTATATTATATATTTTTACTTACCCATTAAAATTTTAAAACTTGGCCACCCCAACATTTCCTGGATATGACATTGTCAATTATTATATGTTAATGGTATGTTTGGTTTTATTATAAATAAAAAATAAAATAGGTAACAGAAGGAAATGATAGATGTGAAGAAGTGGGGAAGATTAGAGGAGGATGGAAAATGGCATATATCTTGCTAGGTAGGTACTCTAAAAACTATTAATCATTAATTTCTTAATTCATCATTATATATATACATTACATAGTAATTGTAATTGTAATTTAAACTTTATATACATTACATAGTAATTGTAATTGAATGCAGCTAATCAAGCATTGGCAACACTAGCATTCTTTGGAGTTGGAGTGAACTTGGTTCTGTTCCTAACAAGAGTCCTTAGACAAGACAGTGCTGAAGCTGCTAATAATATCAGTGTGTGGACTGGAACTGTTTACATTTTTTCACTTTTGGGAGCATTCCTTAGTGATTCTTATTGGGGGAGATACTTAACTTGCACCATCTTTCAGCTATTCTTTGTTCTGGTATGCATGCTACTATTATGTTTCTTTCTTTTCTTATGTATACATACATTGTACCTTATAGTTAGTTGTTCAACAATTATTAATTAAACTTTAATGAAATTGAAGACATGCATTAATAATATTTTATTTGATAGGAAAATGATTTGGATCCTCTTCTTCACATTCTCAAATGTGTAGGAGATGATTCAAATTATGTGAAGATGGTTCAAATTTGTAGAAAAATAAGCAGATTTGATTTTATTTTTTTTAACTTTAAATATCGAGCTTAAAATATGAACCATCTAGTCTTAATCTAACGAGTCATCAATGTACTGACTGCGTGAGATTTGAGATGACAGCAAATTCAAATCCTTAGTTGTTATATTAGTATTTTCTCTATTATTGGGATTTGAACCACTGGTCCTTTAACTCCTCAAACTCCACCAACCCTTAATACAAATTAGTTGAGCTCTGAGACATGCATTAATATGTTGTTTTTGTACATTATAGTTGTGTTGTGGAACCAAGAATGAATTAATTAAACATGAATTGATGCAGGGGTTGGGGCTGTTGTCCTTGACGTCTTGGCTGTTGTTGATAAAACCTGAAGGTTGTGGTAATGAAGAAATCAAATGCAGAGAAGCAACCTCATTGGGAGTAAACATATTCTACTTATCTATATATATGGTTGCATTTGGATATGGAGGTCATCAACCTACCTTAGCAACTTTTGGAGCTGATCAATTTGATGATAAGGATATTCATGAGAATAATTCTAGAGAGGCTTTCTTCTGTTACTTTTACTTTGCACTCAATGTTGGATCACTCTTCTCCAACACCATTTTGGTCTATGTTGAGGATATGGGTAAGTGGACGTTGGGTTTCGGCGTCTCCCTAGCCTCTGCTATTGTCGCCTTGATTTCGTTCTTAGCAGGATCGAAAAAATATCGATATGTTCAGGCATATGGGAATCCTGTAATAAGGGTAATACAGGTATTTGTTGCTTCTGTTAGGAAGTGGAAGGTTCAACCTGTCAAGGATGGCCAACTTTATGAGGTTGAAGGCCTTGAATCTGCCATCAAAGGTAGCAGAAAGATTATGCACACCCAAAAGTTGAGGTACATATTATTGAATTTGAATTAAAAATAGTTTTATACAGACATCTAATCATATATAAATTTTTACAATGTGTCGCTATGATAAAGTATGATATAAGATGTCAGTGTATAGTTTTAAACTCTTATAATAAGATATATGCAATTGTATGTTGAATCATTGAAACTTATTTTTTATCCTTTATGTATGTTGAGTTGAGCAGTTGCCTGGACAAGGCAGCAACACTGACAGAGAAAGACGGGAATGATCCTGAGAATCATTGGCGGCTTTGCACAGTAACTCAAGTCGAGGAAGCGAAATGTGTGGTTAGAATGTTTCCGGTTTGGCTTTGCACTATTATTTACTCAGTTGTATTCACACAAATGGCTTCTCTTTTTGTTGAGCAAGGTGATGTGATGAACAACAAGGTAGGAAAGTTTCACTTGCCAGCAGCCACCATGTCAGTGTTTGATATATGCAGTGTCCTTTTATGCACCGGAATTTATCGCAGAATCCTTGTTCCCTTGGCCGGAAAATTAAGCGGTAATCCTAAAGGACTAAGCGAGCTTCAAAGAATGGGAGTTGGCCTAGTTATCGGAATGTTAGCAATGGTTGCAGCTGGTGTGACGGAGCTTGTGAGGCTCCAACATGTTAGTCCAGGGGAAAAGGCTAGTTCTTTGAGTATATTCTACCAAATTCCACAGTATGTTCTTGTTGGTGCTTCAGAAGTTTTCATGTATGTTGGTCAATTGGAGTTCTTTAATGGACAAGCACCTGATGGAATAAAAAGCTTTGGAAGTTCACTTTGCATGGCTTCAATTTCACTTGGAAACTATGTTAGCAGCTTCATGGTGAAACTGGTGACAATAATCACTGCGACTGGCGAGAAACCGGGTTGGATACCAAATAACTTGAATATGGGACACATGGACAGGTTTTTCTTCCTCATTGCAATTCTAACTGCTCTTGACCTTGTTGTCTATGTGTTCTGTGCTCGGTGGTACACAAGCGTCAATGTCGATGGTAGTGAGGATATCGAAAATCATGAGGATGACGATGCGATTAATAAAGTTTGATCGATTTGAAGGAAAGCCTTTCAAGGATTGATCCCTTTTGCTAGACGATGCGATTAATAAAGTTTGATCGATTTGAAGGAAAGCCTTTCAAGGATTGATCCCTTTTGCTGACAGGAAGCATGACCAAATCAGTTTGAGAGAAAGATTATTTTGTGGGGTGATTGCTCTCTTGGTGGCACATTGGTACTTTTGGTTTGGATAATTTTTTTTTAGTATTTGAGTAGCTAAGATGTTAAATTTGGCATGTAGGGAAATTCTTTAGTGACTGTAAATAAATAGAGACATTTTTTGTTTCTCGTTTAATTTAATGATGAGTTTGAACTTTGAAGAGAGGATTAAATGGTTAATTAATAGTTCCATGCATCAAGTGGAATGCACACGGTTCTCACAATTACTTCTCTAAATGTGCATTGTTTACAAATAGTGTGAAATGCATGAAACAAACTTTAGTATCTTAATAACATTATCAATTTTTCAAGATATCTTAACCATGTAGGATGCACCTTCTTAATTCCACAGTATCATAACCTTTTAGAAACTTATTATAAAGTTGAACGATGACAAAGATTTTGCAATTATTCATCCTGATAAAACTTAAGGAGGTTTGATGAGATCAATATACATTTTTTTTTATTTAGAAAAGAATTTACAATGTTGAAATTAGCATTTACTTTATCCAACAGTCTATACCATCAAAATTGGAACTCCAAAATGAGGAGGCAAATTAAGATATACTAAAGATTCTCCCTACACACAATGGCATGCAGTTTCTTTGCAGTCCATATTACATCAACTAGTCCATGAAGAAGGGGAGCAATATCTTCTGCCATAATCTTTAAAAGTGTTCTGTATTCTACAAAACAATTTGCAAGATCTTAAACAACCAAATATAAATTCTGTCCTCTTAATGAAATAGCACGCTTATATATATCAGCATCCTTTTTATTGTATTTTTTACACCCTATGTCATAATTCTCTCGCACTATCAAAGTGTCACACTTCAGAATACCAAGACAACATTTATTAACATTTTTTCAACAAAGTCATCAGTTAATTAAATAGTTCATCTAACTATTTCTCTACTACTACTTTCAAGCTAATCATTTTCTTAAGAAATGAATTACCTAAAATGACACTTATAATGAGACGGGGATAGTAACATTTAAAACGATAATTGTCTTAGATAGTTTCCAAATAGGCAATGTTTTTATATCAAAAATTAACAAATAAATGCTTAAGGTGCCAAACCTGATATTTTACTGAAGTTAAGTAAGGACATAGAAGCAAGTGTCTTGAGCTCAAGTTCTCCATTTTGCAGAATTCCTTTCAGCTGAGAGATGATGGCTAAGAAGGCAGGAAGGTGCAATCCAGCATGAAATAGTTTAGAAAGTGAGGAACTCAACCATGTTACAGTTATTAGACAAGCCCTCACCAAATCTACATGTCTACAATCTAAACATCTAGATATGGTCTTCAAAAATGGACTTTCTCCATCACCAATCAATGATTCTAACAACTTCATTAGGAACTCTTCATCTCTTTCTTCTTCATCTTCCTGTGATTTTAATTAATATTATATTATCAGCCTAGAGTGACTCATGTAAGAAGCAAAAATTTCTTGATATACAATGCAAAGTTATTTTCTTCAGTAAGTCAAGGTTCTTAATTGTTTATGTTAGTACAAAAGTAAATAGATACAATAAACACAAAAAGACAACACGCAATATTTGATCATGAAATTCTACCAAATCTTGCCTACATCCTTGATTGCAGAGCGGCTGCAATACCTTTTCATTATTTCAAATTTAGGCTTTACATAGTACAACTTGTGTTTAAATATTACAGCCCAGTTTACAATATTAACCCTAAACTGTCTCACAAGGGGCTCGGCCCACTCAAGCAACCTGCCCACTTATCAGTAACTACGAGTCATTCCCAACGGTTTCTTATTCTTCAAGAAACAAGATAATCCATATTAAATGAAGTTTTCATTGGATTAATAAAAGAAAAACTTACCAGTGAAATGGTTATATCTAACTGTTGATCCTCATCATCATCATGGCCAGGATATTTCAATTCTGAGCTACCATTATTATAACCTGCTTGCTTTAAGATGCTAGTCCTTGTTGTTATCATTCCAGTGGAAGAAAAATGGCCACACAAGATTAAAAGAGCTCTGCAACACTTCTTTCGGATCTTTTCGTCATTTAAGCTGCCATCAAGTGCCTCTGCAATGACATTCACAGCCATTTCTCTATATATTCTAAACTTTTGAGGCTGCTCAACCTGCAGTGAAAGCATGTTAAGAAACAATATATGTAAAACATGGGAAATTCTAGGGTGCGCCACAGTGGACCAGTGGTTAAATGTCATTCGAAATTCTAATAATGATTGACGACACTTTTCACAAGTATAATTTAACACCTCTCCTAATATTTACCACTAAGATAGCGACTTGATTGATGTCGATTCGATACGAGTTGAGTTTTAAAGGACACCAAAGCAACACTGCTTTAGGCCTTCAACAAATGTTAAATTAATTGACTTAATTATCAATTGAGAAATAAATATTATACAAAATCGATTATATTAATTTAATAAATGATTTTTTTATGCTAAAGTATCTAAAATATAGTTTTTCATAAAAAAATAGTAATTATACTAAAATACTATTATAGACTCTAAAAGTTATCATATTTAAATTCACCATAGATCTCCCTATCTCTTGAGTCGGTCTTGGTTCATTTTTCCTTATTTTATAAAATTGACATCAATCGAGTCATTGTCTCAAGCGTAAAAACAAAGAAAATCGTTAACTTATACTTCCAACAAGTATAGTCAAGTTTAGATGAATTTTTAAACACTGATCTATGGCGGACCACTTATTAAGGTGGTCCACCATAGCATCCTTCATAAGACACATATATAAAAAATAATGTTTATTTCTTTTCCTAATTTTACTTCTACAATGAATTCAGTACAAAAACTGAAACTGAAATTTATTTGAGCATACCAGTAGATCCAAGTGTAATAAGAGGACAGCAATGAGAGGCTTTTCAATTGGAGAAGAATTCTTGAGATACATGAGCAGAATATGCATTGTACTAAATACATCTTCACCCACCAAGCCACTTATGAAAGAACTAAAATCCTTTCTCCTACAAAAATAACTTGTATAGTAAATAATATTTCAAAAGAGTAGTAGATATTAGGTGTTCTATTAACAAATTTTCTCTCAAAATTTATAATACACAGAATAAGCAGATAAACAACTGAGCGAAAATAATTTTTCAAATAATTTTACTATGTTCGGATAAACAGCTTAATTAAGCATTCATAACATAAGTGCTTAACACATAAGTACTTTGGTATAAGCTATTTCTATAACAAAAGATAAATTAAAGTCAAACTATTTTCATATAAGCTATCCTAGAGAGCTTATAGAAATAAGATGAAAACAAATTATGAACATGTCATAAATTGTTTCCATAAATTTACTTATACTGGTAGATAAGTTCAAATAATTTGATCCGAACGGACCCTTTGACAAGTAATTTACACCAGGCTATATAATAATCAAAAGGGTCTCTTATGAAAAAGAAACCAAAATTTGATAAATCTCACCTCTTCATTGACAAAAGTTCAGTAAGTAATAGTATTGCATTTGTTGTTGGGGTAACCTCCTTGCTGTGAAGAAGCTCAAGAAGACATTTTCTATTGACACTTCTTGCTATCTTATATATGCAACTAGAGTCTTCTTCAATACAATTTAACAAGAGCTCCAGCACATGTGATTTTTCTTCCATATTTCCAAGTTCAAATCTCCTAAAGAGAAATGAAAGAACTCCTAAAGAGATGAGATGCTTAGCATAAGTTGATTTGTCATCATCTTTCAAGGATGAGAAAAGACCTTGTAACATGAACACAGCAGCCTCATCTCTCTTTTTCAACTTAAGTTCCTTTGAATCTTCTACTGTTTGTGAGGCGAAATCAAGAAGGCGGTTGAAATCTTCTGACTTCCAATTATCGATCAAACGCTTCAAAAGAAGGTTGGTAAATGGAATGACTACACATTCTAAAGTGTTTTCTGTTACTGGACATGTTTTGTTTCCCTTTTCAAACCATGCCTTGATGGATTTTCTTTCATAAGTTTGACCAGACTCTAGTGTGACTGGTTCCTCAAAGATATTTCTAGTGAGAGGACAAATGAATTCCTGTGGTATGCTTGGAAAATATGATCCTACACCAAAATGTTTATGTAATGTATTATTTTTCAGCTAGGAAATTCATATGCTATCTTAAAAAAGCTACATATTATTTTTCTTACCTTCAAGAATAGAGCTTATCTTATTTGGCTGCACATAACAAAAGATATATCAGAGAACGTGATCATAAATATGAAATACTAATATAAACAAATGATCAAGAGATACTACTTATAGTTGAAGGCTAATCTATAATTAGATCAATGTTGTGAATTGCATACCACAGAACACAAATGCTTGTTCAAATTTTGCAACCTTAAGCGCTATCGCGCCACAATAGTTGCTATTTTACAATACTTTGTACTGAATAATGTATTGTAGAATAATAGTAATCTGTTCAAGTTCATCTATGATAAAGCGTCATAGCGTTGCTATTTGACAACACTGGATTAGATGATGACAATTGACACAGTGATTTGTATGTTTTTTCACATTTTTAAAACATCCTTACCTTTCTGAGAGAAATTTCATTTGCTTTTTCATGTGGTAGAGCATCGCCTATGTGACTGTTTAAATTAGATTCTAAGGAGAACGATTTTCTAGGGGCATTTATGGAATTCCTCTCTTTCCATTCTTCTGCAGCTGTCCTAGATGTTCCTTTCTGTGTCAAATATTATTAACAATGTGAAATGTGAGAACATAACATAAACAAATATAATGTGACATCAATCAGAAGGATATCATTACCAAAAAAAAAACAATTGTTATGATTTATTTACTATGATTCACTCCTCAAACAAGTAATTGTACAGTAAGGTGAAATTACATACAGGATAGAATGCATGAACTGATACACTTGGAGTGAAATCTTCAGTACTTTGATCACTAAATTTAACAGTTTCGGATTCATATATTAACGTCTTTTTAACGAAGGTCGAACCATAAGATCCTCTCTCACAATTTTCAAAGCTATCTTCATCCTTATCACCATCATCATCATCATCTTCATCAACTTCATAGATTTCAGGTTTACTATATCTACCAAAGAAAGAATCATATAGTTTCTTGCTAACCATTGCCTGTGGTGAAAATGTTTCAGAGGATTCTGAAGAATGACTAGTAACAGAAAATGATGGAATTCCAATAGAAGGAATAGTTGGAGTTTCAACTCCTTCAATAAGCCAATCTTTGTAATATACAGCAAAGATTTGAGTTCCTGAATCCAAATGTTCATTATACACTTTTTGAAGAACTTTTACCTTTCTTGTATCAACAATTTCAGCTTCCTTGTTGTTATACCATTCCTTCAAATGACAAAGTTGTGGAAAAAATAAATGCTCCCAAAGTTCAGGCAACAATATCGTCCGCGCCTGAAAAGGCGAATCACAGAAGACTTGCAACAGATGCTTCGCCGAAACTTTCTTTTTCTTTTGTATCAAATATACAACACTGAGGTAAAGATGAGCGCAAGCCGACAACTTGAAATTCGGTATCCCGCACGTAAAATCGTACTTAAGATCATTCAAACTCAAACCAGTTATAATGCTAAGCTGCATTGTTGCTCTTTTCAGATTTTTCGCAGATACAGGTTCCTCAGCATCAGCTTTTTGTTCTATGCACTCAATTGCTTGTTCAAGACTTGTAATCACTTTGGTCTCAGAACCATTTTCTTCCTCCAATTGAATGAAATTCAAGGAGGAGAAACAATCATGGCGCATGGCAGCCCGAAAATCTTCGTCCTTTAGAAAACTTTCTATGTATCTATTCAAAATGGAAACTAGTGCTTTAACAGCAACTTCATCAAGAGCAAGACTTGAAGAAGCATCTTGTTGCAACTGCATAATAGCATCATGGTTTTTTTTGCTATTAGTATTACTATTAGATATAGTGTATGATTTTTCCTTGTGTTTTATATTCTTTCTATTTTCACTCAAGTTTCTAAGCATATATGAATCCTTGATTGGCTTCTCCACAATTTCATTGAAATACTTGTCTTTGCCTCTTGTAACATTTTCAACATCACTATCAATATCTTCATACCTTGGCATTGACATGTACTCTGATGAATTATTATAAGACTTGTTCTTCTCAGTTTCGTCATTCTTCGACAATTCATGATTTATCTTGTTTCCTATGAAAACATTATTGTTAGCCTTTGATCTCGCGTTGTTATCGGTTGTATTGTTAATCTGATATCTTGAGGCTGTTTTAGACTTATTATTTTTATTTGTTTTGATTCTTTCACTTGATGATACACAAAGTCTGTCTTCTAAGGAGTGAAGTGGATCACTTGAAGCACCATGGTGGAAGGAAGATCTTGACCTTTGTACACTTCTTCTTCTTCCTTTGAAACCTTCCTCTGCAAGAAGCTCCTCCAAAGATGAAGCCATTTACACTTTTGTCCTCAGAAATTGAAACTGAATTGTAACTCTTCCTGCAGGCAAACATCAGACCGTATAAGGCACTGACACAGAAACAGACACCAGACACGACAATGACACATAGACACCGATAGTAATTTTTAAAAATAGAAGTAATTGATATAACCAAAGACATCGCTATTGTGTTGGTCTCAAACACCTGAGACACCTTAAATCTGAAATGTCACTACTACATAGTCACATTCAAATTATGGAAGGGAAGTGAAAAAGAATAATCTTAACTAACAACCCTCCTAGTCTAGCTCTAAAATCAAAGATAGATTAATTTTAGGCAAATAGAAATATATAATCAGAATACCATAATACTATCGATTGCTACAAAACATTAACACAGATACGACACTAATGTGTAAATATTGAATAATCATATAAGAGAATATATGTTATTATTGAATGTAACTACATATATCATATAGATACGCCAGTAATAGGAAGTTTCAATACTACTTTGATTATTTGAGAGGAAATGAGACTTTACCCAAGTGAGTTGTTTATTGTTGTAAGCTTTGGTTTCAAGACCAGAAGAATAAAACTTTGTTAACAAACATCTCTTGTTATGATAAAACTTGGTATGCATGCAAAATCCAAAACACAAAGATAAAAGGAAACTTGTTTTTGGTTTTGTTTTGAAACAAATGAAGGAAAAAATATTGGGAAGAGAGAAGATAGGAGAATGATGATTGGTGAAAGAGCATGATATATATAATTTAATAGAGGTTGGTTGATTATCTTATATGATAAAAAAATAAATAAATAAAACAAAGGAAGAAACAGAAAATAGTGAATAAGAAACAACAACTGGCAACAAGGGAATGAGGATGAGTTCATATGATAAGTGAAAGGAGACAAACAAAAGGAGAAGACTTTTGAAAATGACAGACACATATGAATGTTTCAAAGACGGTTGACATTTTATGTAACTGTCTTTCCCTTTGCCAGTTTTCTTTCTTTCTTTTTCCTTTTCCAATTTGCAGGCCGTCTCATGATTCTCTTTTTAATTTAATGGCATTTAAAATTTAGATTAGAGAAGTACTCGCTATATAATAAAATACATTTACATTAATAAAAAAATAAAATATATATTTAAATTTAAATTTATAACATATTATTCTCAAGAGGAATATGAGCGAATTCGTTCAACTGGTTGGATAGAGCAATTGATCTAAGCTAAGGATCAAAAGTGATAGAATGAATAACAAAGAAAATATTAACTTTAATAACAACGGATAAATCACCATATTAGTCTTTAGTCTTTGAAAGTGAAGATAACTCAATCAAAAATTCAAATTAATACTCGAATTAATAGTCTTTAGTCAGTTTAATCTTTGACATTATAATAGCCATAGAATATTTTGTCAATAAGTTATATCTTTCATAAACTATTATAATAATAAGTTAGATCTTTTAAATACTATTTCGATGATTCAAGAACTAATTCAAATCAAAGAGTAATAGCGTTCTCCGTGATTAAAACAGTGGCTTACACTAATAACAACTATTGTTCTAATATTTGTCTATTAAAAAAATAGTTTAATATATCTAACGTTAGTACCAATTAATATATGTTAAAATAGTACCTTAGCACTAAGTCACTAACTATCACCAACTGCCACCTTTTTCGATCTCTCTTGTCCCATCAAACTAGTTTATAACCCGTTGGATCCATTCTTTGTGTTGTTTCTAGGTGACACATGGAAATACAAAATAAAATAAAATCAAACTCCAAAAGAACCATGTCAAAATATTCAGATAGTTAAATGTTAAAAGTACACCGAGTAAAATACAAAAGAAATACAGGAGAAAGGCTAGATGCAATCTCGATTACTTACTTATTGGAATATATGACAGTATTAATTAATTAACAAATGTATAATTTGACTATGAGATTCTAATTAAACAATAGGTTATGTTTAACGTAATGTAAAATAAATTATGTAGGGAGAACGTGAGTCCAACCACTTAAACCAAAGTAAACATACATAAAATTTGTACAAATGTAGACGATGTAGATGGCATAATTGATACAGCATTTATCCCTTACAAGGGAATGTATGTCATGTGTAAACAAAACGAGTGTGCGCCATAGCGGAAAAGTTTAAAATCTCATATAACAAAAATAATGTCAAATGAATTAGACACCAACAATTTAGTATACTATCAAGAGTATACACTATTTACACGTATTCTTTAAAAGAACTTATATTCCCAATAAGCTATTTCAATTCATACTTGCATTTAATTAACTAAGTAACAAAAAAGCAACATCGATTAGAAATACATTTAAAGGCGCAAGAGATAGAGGTAGTGGGATTATCCCAAGCACTCAAATGCATTCACGAAATAGGTCTTGACAAAATCATTTTTGAGCAAGGAATAAAAGAGATGATGCCAAATTCAAATAAAAACACCTTCCATTGATGTTTGACTACAATAATCCAATGCTATAACGGAAGTGAAGCCTAGAATTAGACACATTCATAGTTACAACTATTTACAAATTGCTACAAAGGATTTCAGCCTCTTAATAACGATGAAGCCTTTTGTAGACAGACTATTCTTTGTTGCGAGAAGAACGTTCCTTCCTTTGGCCTCCAAGAATACGAGAAATTTGCAAACCTCTGCTGAACGCTTGGTTGAACAGCATTCGGGTTTGAAATTCTGAAACAAAAGGAAACCAAGCCAGGAAAGCAACAGGAGTGAACAAAAGCAAACCCATGACAATCTCATAACCGCGAGCAAGAGTTTTTACTGATCCCCAAAATCCGGCGCGGCGTACTATGGGTTTCAATGCCTGCGCAATCTGCAAAATACAGTAACAACAATTATATGTATCACATTTTAAAGAAAAGTTTGTGTTTTTATGACTTAAACATTTTCAAAATAGATGAGATATGTGAAATAATATAATATAATCCCCCAATAGGGATTCGCAGTTCCAAACCTTCACAAATATATAAAATAAAATAAAAAAATTGAGCAATATGTCAACCCCTCTCAGAAATAATATTCATGGATTTGATAGGGATGAATCGGAGAGAAAATTTACCTGTAACATTCCCCAACCAGTTGGCATGAATGCAAGAACGCAAACAACAATGTCTTGCAATGTCATATGTGGAAGGGCAATTAAAATGACGAGAATTGAGACGAAAGTCACGAATATCATTCCCTTGATTAACCGGAAGACAAGCTGAAAATTTGCACTGAATTTACGCCTCCCAACAGATACAGTCTGACATAAGCGGAAAAATTGAAATTTGTCAAACAATAAGAAACTAAGTAGTATACATTTCGTAGGGCAAGAAATGAACAAGCAATCTGTATTTTACTAAATTCAATAAGAAAAACTCTATTGAAACAAAAAAGACCATCGAGCAAACGATCTAGTGAAGAATATAAGGTGCACGACGTGGAAGCATGCATGTATAATTGTACCATATCCCTAAAGTTAGGGGGCAGCCAGCTACTAACCTTCATGACAAATAATATTACAAAGATCACCAACCACGAAATGCCATAGACCTGTTAGCCAAGGAAAGCTTTTCATTACTCCACTCACTAACAAAATTATGTGGAAATAAAAGGAAACAGACAACATAAATCAAGATTTACCAGAAAACTTTTTGAGCCCTTCTTTGTAATATTCAAGTGATATACAAGACCATATTGGTAGATAAAAAATCGCAGTGATAGCAATATCTCCACTACGATTCCCCGGATTCCTGAATACTGGAGATGATCTTGTTCCTCTTCCCACCAAGATTCCCAACTTTTTTCAGGTAGAACACCTATTCCTCCTCTATTACTAATCCATTTATTCCAATCAGTCCAATCATCAACAATTTTTTGCCATTCAAACCCAGAGGGATTGAACAAGAATGGAGCAAACAGCCAGGTTCCCACCATAAACCACATTGATACAGTAATCAATACATATGCAACAGCGCTTCTATATGAATGACCAAAAATTTGATAAATAATAAGCAATATCATGAGCTCAATACCCTTGACAAAGTGGCTTCGGGAATAAAGCCTATAATTGTCAGCAAACTTAGCATGGAAAACCACAAACCCTCTACCGGTGGATCTATATTTTGCACCTCCATGAAGCAATGTCCTTCCAAAATAGTGAGTCTTAGTCCCTAGGGAAAACGTGAAGAATACTGGAGCCAACTGCAACTGCATCAATATAAACTCACTAAGTGCAGTTCGGAAGCCCCTTTCCAAGCCAATTTCCATCAGCATGGGCAAGGCCATTAAAAACCCAATTTGAACAAATGACTGAGAAGCAAGAGCCACTTGAAGAGGCTTATTGTCCCGAATGGCTTTTTGTGTACTCAAACCTTCTTCAAGCCCACTGAGAACAAGATAGAGGCGACCATATAGGAATACATATACAGTGAGAACAGTTATCTGCAAAAAATTGATGCGGAAGAAAGAGAATCAGAAACCCATGATATAAAAACTAACACAATATGACCAGAGTGACTTTATGATCAGGGGGATGCAGTTAGCTAGTGGGTGCAATTCCCTGCCTGCTATTTCCCATTCCCCCATAGATCTAACTAGGGGTCATTATAGTTAAAAATAAGAGAAGAAAACATGAAAAATATGCAAGTCAAAGTTATTTCTGGTGATACATACAAGAGTACTGAAATAAAATCCAACTGTAGTAAAATAACAGGACAACATTCTGAAGAAGTCAAAACGGTGCCCAAGCCGGTATACATCTCGACTTAGTGTCTGCTCTCCATTTCCATTAGCTATCTTTGCTTCAAACATTGAAATTTGGTTGAGACCCACATCTCTTCCCTTCCCAACCTGTATGTACTCATGATGAGTAACACTCCCTTCTCGGAGTGTAGAGTTGAAGCCTGAAAGCAACAGAAAATTTCCAATAAATACACAATCAAATACAACTAAAATAAAGAGAAATTGAACAATACTGTACCAGCAAAAATATCTTCACTTAGATTGATAACCTTGGAGGCTTTACTGACACCCCCTCTTGTCAGGTGAAAAAGCCTATCAAAGACATCAGGATGACCATAGTGGAAACGAACCCTGCATAAGCAGAAAAATGGGAAGATATTACACTTTCAATAATGTTTAAGGTACTTAGGCCTCCCAAGAAACATCCTGAAGAAATCTAATGTATTATTTACTATGAAGCATGGGTACTTCTAAAATGGTGAAGTACCTGTACTGGGTACTTACTCGGTACCGGTACTCTGTTTTTTCTCATTATTTTATGGCGAGTAAAATTGATGATTTGCTTATTTTAATATAATATTATTTGTGTATTTGAGTTTATTTGTTGGTGTATTCAAACACAATTTGGGACTTTTTAAACCTTTTATTGTGATTTTGTATTATGAATTGAACAATTTAGCTCTCTTAGATAAATTATATAAAAAAAAAATGTTTTTTATTGACGTACCGGTACCTTTATATTTTGCAAAAGTATTTGTAACCATAACAGTACCAGATACCGTAACCGTACCTATGCATCATAGTTATTTACAAAACTAAAAGTCAAAAGGACAGATTCAAATTAAAACAGAAAAGTTGATTTCAATTTAAAAAAAAAAATGACAAATAGAATCACAAATTATTTATATTTAGGTAGTTAATCCTAGATAGCGGCGCGTTGCGGCGAACCCCGGAAACCGGGATAGCGGGATACTGGAATTACTTCTATTTTTTGAACAAATTACATGAATAATACTATATAAATATGCATAATTAAACAATGTTTCAAACTCAAACATGCATAATTAGCGGGTTGCAGATGGTATTGCCATGGCTGTTTGCAGAACAAACAGAGAAAGAAGGGAAGTAGAAAAAAACAGAGAAAGAAGGATGGAAGTAAGTAACAAAAGAAAAAGAAAAAAAAGAAGGAAGTAACTAAATAAAAAAAAAAATCAGAAAGAAGGAAGGAAGAAAAAAACAGAGGACGAACTAAGGCTGGTGGTGTTCGAAGCTGGAGGTGGCGCAATGGTGGTGTTTGAAGCTGGACGGCGCGGCTGGTGGACGGCACGACAGTGAGGAAGAACAGAGAAGAGGAAGAACGAGGAAGAAGGGGAAGTGAATTTAGGGTAATTGTGAAATTTAAAGGAAGGAATACCAAAAATACCCCTGAAACGTTTTAAAATTGAAGGAAAAAATTGGTTTTATATCAAGGTCCATCTACCAAGTTCTAACAGATTTAATATTCATTCTCTATATATTTTGAAGAACTCTCTCCGCACGACAGTGACTCTAACATTAGATAGCCCATAGGCTTATTCCAAATCCAAATTTTTGTCCTTATTATCCTGCACATGGAACGAAGAACCAGTAGAACTTACCTCAAGGGATTAGCCAACAATCTCTGACCGATTGTCACGAAACTTGTCTCCTGATTTGACATAAACCATGCAAGAGAAGAAACACTAAAACCAAAGCAAGACATAGAAAATAGTAAGAAACGTAGAAGATATGACTTGTAATAAAAACATTAAATTGATGTGGATCTACCTTCCAGTGAATATATGCTCCCTAAGTCCAAGAATACTAGGGAACCTCACACCGTCATGCTTCTTAAGAAATTCTTGCAACAAATTTCTCATTTTCAAAGCTTCTTCCATGTAATTATCCTGTAAAAGATTTAGCTTAGTTGAATGACAAGAGGAAATTCTACAATGACAAACTCCTCTAGTATCACCATCATACCTGGTTCATATCTATTGTTTGCAAGCCTTCTCCACGTGTAAAAATTATGGCATGATTTTGATTTTCAGGCTTACCTTCACCTAAAATCGCTGGTCCAGGAAGCTTTATTTTATATATGACCTGATTGACAAAATAAAACAATTTATCACGAAGAAAAAAATGACATCTTAGGTAGCAGTTCATATAAAAAATTGTACTTAGTTCTATAAAATAGAATGAATCATTTTGCACTTAATTCTATAAAATACTATGAATCATTTTGCACTTAATTCTATAAAATACTATGAATCATTTTGCACTATCTTGAATTTAATAAACATTGTTTCCTTATAGTTTTAAAGTGTATTCAATTTTATTCAAAAATAAATTGAAAAAAGGTGGATCAAAGTTGCATGAAATAACTAAAACAGACATTTTTTCTCCATAAAAAAGTTTATCTTTATTTATATTTTAAGACAAGTTTAGCAACTTAAGTAACTAAGAAGTTAATACATCCCTAAATGCTCAAGTATAGGAGTCTTTTTGTTAATTCTTGTGATACATACCATAAAGACTTAAATAACTTTTTAGTCCCTATATATATATATATATATATATATATATATATATATATATATATATATATATACACACACACGCACGCACACATTTCTGAAAGGCATAGACTTTCCAAAATACAACTAGAAATATACTATTGAGAAGTAGATTGGAGACAACGATTAAGTTCTTTACAAAATCTGTCATAGATGACAGTAGAGTAGTGTTTAGTGACATACATGAAAATAGCAGGTAAGTTGAATTATGTCACCCTATCAAGAGAGACATTATATTTTAGCTAGTTTTTTGTCAATTTATGGCATCACATACTTAAACCAATAGGAAAGCTCTAATTTGCATTGCAAAGTATTTGCAGAAAACCCACAGAAAAGGTGTGGCTACATAAATCATGTTTAGATGCAAATTGAAACTTTATACATGTAGATGAAGCTAGACATCTTATTGAACTAAAATTCAAAATTGTCTATTGTGTCTGTGCAGGTACTAGGTTCTAATGTGGCCTTAGGGAACAGCGAGAAGCAAAATGCAGCTGCTATTTGTAAGATGTAGTGCTGAAGCTCAGTATTATGCTACAGTACAATCAAGTGGTGAACTCAAATGAAACCAATGTTAGTCATGTTAAGTTGGGCTGCCGACGGTTATCCATGATAATTGTTGAAAGAGAGAAAACAAGAGACGTATGCCGAAAACCATGTGTTTAAACTTCACCATGGGAACTCTATTATATAGGCTCTTAAATAAATAATATCCAGTCAGCAGCATTAACTACAATAGAATATGCTATTCCTATAAATAGAATACACAATTTATTTTTAAATATCAACAATAATCAAGCTATCTCAGGCATATATCCACCAGTATGTAGTCAGTAGCAAATAGCTTAGCGTGGCGGCCGACTTCCAAAACGCTATAGCGGTGTAGTGGTATGGCCACTACGTTGAAGTCTAGAAAAACATTACAAGCACTTTCAACCATACACATATGATGGCTACAAATTAGATTAATGCACAAAACTAAACACATTTATAACTAATCACCAAAGCAGAAACTGAAAAACAGGGGAGATGAAAAGAACTAAGATGATGCCATAATAGGGGACTGTTAGCACAGAAACAGACAGATTTTGAAAAGCAGAGCAGAATAATGGTCGACAAGATGGAAGAAACATGGAGGAGAAGAATGGTTGCAGAGAAGAAGGGAATCTTGGCGCAGAGAAAAGGGAAACTTTCTTGAGAAGAATCAGTCGCGGGAAAGAAAGGAACAGGGGGAACGGTCGCTAAGAAGAAATTTTGTAGGCTTCCAAAAACAGAGCGCTACACTTGTAATGTTTGGAGAAGACAGGTCGTGAAAATTCCAGAAAAGAGTTACCTGGAGATAAAAAGACAAAAATCAAGGGTATTTTAGACTTTGCACTCTTTAAAATCGAGGGTATTTTAGACTTTGCGCTCTTAAAAAACTATTGTGGCCTCCTTTTTGTGTTTCTTCTCATATTCTCCGCGATATCGCCGCGAAGAACACCGCTACAGCCGCAACATCGTTTTGCGTAGCGCAGAGCCGCCGTGATGCGACACATCCCTGTGATTGCGGCCGCGAAGGACGCTATTGACTACAGAGCTCCACCAAGTAGTTATTCATCGAATAACAAAGTGCATTGATGTGATTGTCATTTTGTTGAAGACAAGATCCAGCAGACTCTAATTTCATTGAACAAAAGAGGGCTTGAATTAAGAATGTTATTATTCAGCTGGAAATATGTTGATAATATAGTCATGTAATCAGAGTTTATAAAAGCAGACACAAAGAGCATGATCAAATGAGGGTTTTGATCAAGCCTAGTTCCATGAAGCTACTATCTTTGATATAAAGAAACTGGTCAACCATTTAATGTTCCCCTTGAACCATTCAGTAGACAAAATCCAAATACCTGGTCCAGATTCTGCTCGGGCTCTGAAGGACTACTGGATTTTGGCATGGCCTTCACCAAGCAAGAGTAATAAACTTTGTTGATTTTTTTCTTAGTGTCTTTGATAGGTTCTTCTACCTCATCAATATAGGCAACTCGAAGTGAAGGGTATCTGCCAAATGAAAAAATAAAAGGCAATTATAATAGGCATAAGAACAATATTTTACAATTTAAAAAACAGGTATAGTAAGCACCAAGACTAAAACTACTCAGTCCAATGCTTACCTTGTCATAAGCCTTAATATGTCATGTGCGCGGAGAGAACCAGATCGCTTGTCAATCCCATATTGTTGGCATGATACAACATATGTGAATTTCATATCAGCTACTGCTTGGCACTGTGTCAACAATGACTTTTCTCCCCTTGAGTTATCATCCAAATTTTCCATGGCTTTGTAGCCTTCCATCAAATCTGACCATTCAAAACGTTAAGCAAAACAACCCCATAAAAAAGCTTCAAGCTGTACATTTCATTAAATAATACAGTGAACAACCAACGAAATGACGCTAAAGAAATTTCATTCAATAATTCCCAAGAAGGAACAGTCACCTTCGTCTTTGGCCATATCAAGAAAAGCTTGAAGCTCCAAAGCTTTTCTATAATACATCATACCCCTTACTGCATCAATAGTTATTAATGCAATGATGAATCACATTCTAACTAGCATATATATGAAGTAAATAATAAATAAGCCCTTGATTATAAGCATGCTTGTGTGTGTGCTCGAGTGGGGGGAAGTTGAGAGAAAAAACCAGTTCTTGTCAAAGTTTGCCCTCTATATGATGCCCATAGACGAAGCTCTTCTTCTAACTCTTCATATTCATTCCCTTTAAGTTCCTCCTCACTGGAGCACTTCACTCGCTCAAGAAAGTTGTTCCACTCATCTGTGCATCAATAGCCAAAATGGTAATAATAAATGCATTAGATTTTTCTCATCTAATGAAGTTTCACATTTATGCAGCAACAGGATTTGGGCTAATGGTGAACCTGGAAATATCTTTTGCAAATAAAACAGTATTGAAACACCATCTTCGTTTGGTGAATCCAAATTATGTAATGAAAAGAGAACCTCTTCCGTGTAGTACGGTGTTAAAACCCTACAACCAAAATCCACAACTGAAAAATATAAACTAAGAAGTATATGAACTTTTACTGAGGGAAAATAATCAATACAAACTCTCAGTGCATCTAATATCAAATTAATATTTTTGATGGAGTAACTGCTATGTTTCTTCCTTCAAAAAAAAATGTGATTTGCAAGTTTCTTTTCGTACAATTCATGTTGATTACAGATTAAAAGCATTAAATTTGTTAATCTTTTATAATATGCATAATTAACTCTTCAGTTTAGTATGTGAGGATTTAAGCGAATTCTACTTTTGTAGCAAAAAGTTATAGTTGGTAAATTTAATTGACTATGTTACTATTGTGAAAGGCTTGATAAAACTGAATGTTTTATTTTGTTTCTTAAAATGTTATAGATATTCTTTTGAAGGATTTTTAAGAAAGAAATATAGATGTTAACCCATTGAAGTGTCGCAAAAAAACTACAGAGACACTTCAATGGGTAACAGTTACGTTTTCTTCCTTGACAATTGTTCAAGAGGAGATCTTATCCTTGATAACATCTTAGAAAAGTAAATTGAACATTTGATTCTATCATGTCTTTCACAATAGTAACATAGTTCATTAAATTTACCAACTAAAACTTATTGTCACAAAAGTCTTCACAAAATTCACTTAAATGCACAAACACCAAACTAAAGAGTTAATTATGCATACTGTAAAAGATTAGTAAAAATTTAATGCTTCTAATATGTAATTAACATGATTTGTAGAAAAAAGGAACTTGCAAATCACATTTTTTTAAGGAGGGTGTTTTGTAATCACTGATTCACAAATTTCATCAAGAAAACCAAGCATGTGATTAGGGACTAAATGATAGCTTACGAAAATGAAAGCATGTTGCGAACTTTTGGTGCCAATGGCATGTCCATAAATAATGAATTCGAGAAGAAAGAAATACGCCTTCTTGCTTCTAAGTTAGAAGGTACATCCATGGCAGATTCTTTTGTAGTAAGCAGCAAGAATAGCCGTTTAATCTTCCCAAAAAAATAGTAAATAAGTCAGTCAGTAAAAATGCTTCATTGATCAATATTTAAGTAGAATAGTTCAATTAGTAACAAACCTTCTCAGTCCAAGCTGCTGTAACTGGCTCAATTGGAAACCTGATAGCACCTTCAGATGCAAATAGCTGATGTTGTGGCTCAGGCTCAAGGGGAAACATCCCTTCATGTCCAGCACCGTTATGATTTGAATCTACCAAGCTATTAAAAAAATATGATACAATCATGATAGAGGAAGGATATGCATTTGATGAAGATACAGGCATAGGGATTTACAAGTGCTCAACCTGAATATTTGATCCTGATCCTCCATCATTATATCTCTTGTCACAACTTCCAGCATGTCCTGGAATAGAATTACAACTTGGTCCCTATCTTTCTGATTATTTTCCAACTGCATAAATTCCAATAACCGGCAAGACTTTAAACCCCACTGAAGAGAAACTAAATGCACTCTTAATTGCATAAAAGAGAGTTCAAATAGTACCAAATATTTGATTAGCTGAACAAACTGTTCATAGAGGCTAGGTAGAGCACTCATTTTGAATTCCTTTATTAATGTACCTTCCTCTATATGCTTGTCTACTTCACGGAACATGAACTCTATAACTCTGAAATTAAGTATACAAACAAAATTAAAAATGAATAACATAAAGAAGAACCTTGCAGAAGTCAGTTTGAACTTGAAAAAATATATCATTGAAAGCGATAAAGCTAGTTGTTTCTGATAGTATTTCATCAAGAGGCCCACAGTCTCTTAAAATTAGGAGCTATATAGAAATACTACACCAGACTGACACTAAAGAAGTACAAATAACAACATAAAATTCCTTCTATAAACAACTACATCAAACAGCTTCAAGCAACTTACGGTTTCTCTCGTTCCCCTCGAACCAACTGCATCATAATGCTCTTAAATGAAGCATAGCACTCACGGACAGCGCAAAACATGTAGTTGTCATCCTCAATTATTTTTGTCAGCTCTCGATCCTTTCCATTACTGTCCTTGGCCATATCTAATGCAATTGGGATCTAAAGTGTGTATAGCCACAAACAGAATTACTAAATGATTCAACAGATACAGTAATAGCAAAGTCTCGGATACGGTAATAGCAAAGTCTCATAAAGAAGTATTAAAACAAACCTTGCTAGCAAGTAGAAAGGGGGGCCATTGTATAAGGTCCAACTGAGTATCAGCCCAATAAGGTACAAGCAAAAGGTCCATTTCCCTGAACAGTAAAACCACTTTCAGCATACTACTCTACAAAAGAATACAGTGGTCTCTCTCTCCTGAGAGAGAGAGATCAGATCATAAGCCGGAAAAGCCATCCCTCACATTACCTATCACTAATAAGATCTTCCTCTCTGAAACTAGTAATTATTTGGTTCCACAACTGTGCAAACCTTGCGGCTTTCTTCCCTTTGTTAGATGGTACCTGTATCAATCAGCCAAAGTAAAGATGCTTTCATTTTAGATTCCAAACTCAAGCAAGTAATGATAAAAGGGAAGAAGTTAACCTCAGTAAATCTGCGAGATAATGTGGCCTTTAATCCTTTTTTCCTTGGCTCATCTGTTGTTTCCTCAGGAATCAAACTGGCATTGAAGGCACCAGGCAATGTTTGAAATCGAGACCTAAGCATTCCTAGTGTCCGTATCTGCAACCAGGACAACCAGTGCACCGAAAAAATACTTTTTAAGCGAAATATATATTTTATTAGAAATAAGATTAAAATGGTCTAACATTAACCAAGTGGGAAAAAGGCTTTGGTCATTGGTGTTAAGAGAAAGGGATATTTTACACAATTATAGTTCTATGTATTAAGTCCTGAATTATTCAAAATTAATTAATTAAAAATAGAAATGTCCAATCGCATAATTAGGGGTCAAACTGATTAAGGGCAGAATAAACGTAGGTCAAAAATAATTATTTAGGCCACTAAAGGATCGACTCATTTGGAGATATACATATTACATAATAGGTCTACAAAGAGACATTCTTTATGAAATTTTCAACAGAGTTCAGAACAATACAGCCAAATATACAGAATGTATCATTTTGTTATTTCTTTGGACAAAGAACTAGAATTCTAATCATATAAATTTCTATCGAAAGAGGTAAACAACTCCCACATATAACATTTAATCACATACACCTTTCCTACCTATTGCCATAATTTCCCTTTTCATCAAACCCCAAATCGTAAATCTAAAACAGACTCCCAGGCTGCATTAAGTTAAAGTGAAATATGTGATAACAAATGTATGCAGCAAAAGATCTGATGTTAAAAAACGTTATAAGAGGTAACAATCTAAGAAACTGTAGAATTGCTTAATAGTAATAACAAGGATAAAGTTAAAATCCTGTCAAACTACAGAACTAAATTTTTACTAAAGCGGATACCCAATTGTGAGACAACCAGACACAGAATACGGCAACAGAACCAACAAGGAAAAGATATCACAAGACCTAAACCATTATGTTCAAAAATTACAAAATAATAATCACAATAATAATAATAAATAGATAAGTAAATCATAATCCCACCATTAAAAATCCAGTTATAATAATTTACTTTTGAGAAAGGAAGAAACAAACTAATCAATAATAAGCATTTCGAATTGTACTCCAAGAAACCCAGGTCATTTAATTGCAATAATACAGCATCATACTAATAGACATGTATACACAGGAATATTATGACTTATGATAAGACAAATTTCTGGTAACAGAGCTAATTAAAATCAGACTTTCTATAAACATGAATTCAAGATTACACCAGAAAAATAAAGAAAACGCTCGTCAAACATCTTGGTTGCAACATTATAGAAAGGGTCCACAATAAACCTTAGGAAAAAACAACCACTTTTACATCTTTTCACATGCAAGTTATATGTAACCTACAGAAAAATAATGTGGTTACAAATGGCAGACTGGAAATAATTGGTTGAGTTATGCACAGACATCTACTACAGCAACAACACCTTCAAAGTATATCCAACGAAATAAAAATAACAAATAAACAAGAAAAACCACAGATCAAAAACATATCACAATACAATTATCATAACAGAGGACAATCTACTGACCTCCCCCAGGCGACGGAATGCACCATAAATCCCACCAAATAAGGTCGAGAATATTGCATACCAAATTTGTGCATCCATAAAGTATACCTAACATAGAGGGAGGAGATAAATTATTATGCTATAGATATTAAGAGTAGGAAGTGAATCAGATACATCGTAAAGCCATACCAGCATAATTGGAGCCCAAAGAGCAACTACAACACCAATATTGTTCCTAGCTGCAGAGATACAACTACTTTTAAAATATTATCTGAGAAAATGGTGTAATATGAGAGTCTGATCGTTCAAGCTTACTACCATGGGGAAAGAATTCATGCCATTGGAAAGTTGTGATTTTCACACTCATTATAGCTTTTGTAGGTCCCACCAGAGGTTTTATCTATAAAAAATTGAAAGGAAGTTAAAAGCAAGTAGAAAAAAATTGATAAAAATAGAAGATTAGAGACAGTGGCGGAAATGAGATCTCCCAAAACAAGTCGAGCATGCACACAAAGTCACAAACACACATTTATGATTTTTTTTATGCTAAAAATTTATTAAAAAGAAAAGGAAAACAAATGGGGGGGGACATAAACCTACCCAGGAAAGAAAAAAGTATCAAAAAAGTTTCTTAAATCATTATGATTGTTTTGCTTCTGAAGATACAAGGTATAGCTTTTGTTGAAGCACCAGCACATGACTCATTGATGTAACACAGAATAAGAACAACTCCATTTATTATTACAGAATGCAGACACACGACAACTCCAGTCAAACTAACAATTGTACATCACAATGCAAAACTATACTCAAGCTTTGTAACAATGAGACGAAGGGTTTTATATTCATGCCGCAAAAAATAAAATGTTAAAACATATTCATAACCACAATTGTGTGGAATTGTGGAAGTGAATATGAACAAGCAACTTACAAGTACAGCCATCTGCAAGAAATGAAACACTATACTGAGTTTCAGCATGAATAAAAGTAACAATACATACCTCTATATAGTAACTGAAGGCCAATTTTGTAACTATAAGGAGGAACCAAAACATCGTGTACCTAACAGTAAAAAACAATGGTAAATTAAAACCAGACAGACACCTTGGAATATGACACCATTCACAGGAAAATGAAAATTTTCATTTTCATGTTCTTACTTGAAAAGGGAAAATGTACTCTCGTGCATTCCCCTACCAACATAGAGGCGAGGCTGGCAGTTATAAGACAACATAAACACAAAGTTAGAATCTAAATATCTCAGTTAACACACAACTGTTTGCAAGTGAACAGATAAATGTGGGGAGAAATGTTGAATTGCTGCGTACCTGTGACCACCACATCATTAACATCACAATCCTATAGTTTGACCTCTCGAGATAGCGACGAATGAATGGGAAGAGAAAGAATATCGCAGCAAGCATATTTGGTGACAGGTAAACAACAACAGCCAAAATAAATAATGAAGGCGCACTTGAACTGCTACCAAACCAACTTTTAATAGTTTGAGCAAACCCAGGAGGATTATCCCAAGTATATGCATAAGTAACTGACAGAACAATCACCCATGCTGCAGCTGAGACAACTTTTAGAATATATCTTAATTTAACATACAATGACATACTCTGCCGTGCTTTCCAACTTACGATCACATCAAGAACAGCTGCTCAAGTGAAGGGAAAAAAATCAACATGAGTATCCTCCACATTATGGACTAACAGAGTAATCTTAGAGTATTAGTTTCCAGGGAGCAAAACATACAGGAAATACATATTTGATAAAATCAAAAACCACACCTAGTGGGTAGATATTAAATATCTGCTAACTACTCAGCAAAAGAAACAAAGCATTCTTTTGTTTTTCAGAATAGCTTCCCACAATGGTTTTCAAATTTCAGTCTGACATCTTGAATACAGCACCTTCAATTCGGGACAATATTTACACAGACAACGAAGTTGTTGTTTAATAAGTAGCACTGATAAGAATAAGACAACTAAACTGAACATTCCATTCATAATCAGGAAGTTATATATAGGAACAGTATACAACTGACAAGGATCTATATCTCTAACAAGATAAAACATGACGGTTCACTTCGAAGTCACAAATGCTTACTATGGAGGAAGTTCAGACTTCAGACTTAGCTGTCTCGGTTTAATTGGCAAGCCAGAATAGCATATTGGAATAATGTTACACTGATAAACAGAAAGCATCCAATAAGACTATAGTAAGGTATTAGAACCTGCTTTGTTTGGATTAAAAAATAGTTACTTTTTGTAGTGCACTACATATGCCTTTTTCTCAACAAAGTCATCCCCATCACTCTGTAAATCTAGAATTCCTCAGCATGAGCATTAGCAAAAGCATACCAAGTTAAATAGGGGGGAAGTTCTAACACAAACAGGAGGCTATAATCAAACATTAAGCTGAAAGCTATACCAAGATGTAAAGTTTTTCTTGATCTTCCTCTCCCTCTAGCAATTGGCTACCCTACACTTGATCAACTTTCTGTACTATGGAATCTACATGTCTGCTCCACATATGCACAAACAACCTACGTCTAGATTCAACCATCTTTTCTACAATAGGTGCAGCCCCAACTCTCTCTAAAACTATCTTTCTTAGTCATATTCTAACTAATATGATTCCACACATCCAGTGTAGCATTCTCATCTCTGCTACACTATGTTTACTCTCATTTTAACAGTTTGCTCCCAACACTCCATCCTATACAACATTACTAGTGTTATAGTTGTACAACAAAACTTTCCATTGAGCTTGAGAGGAACCATTTTATCACGTAAAACCCCTGAGGCTGTCTTCTATTTCACCGGCCTCATTTGAATCTGATGGTTTACATTTCTCTCTACTTTGACCCACTTTTATAAAATTGTAACCTAATATGCTATTTAAATTGTGTGACTTGTGAAAGTGGGTCAAAATGGCATATTAGGTTCCCATTACAGATGAAAACAATCGACTAAGTGCATTAAGAATAAGGCATGATCCCAAAGTGACAAGGTAAGCAATAATATCATAATCATAATAGATATCAAACAAGTGTGTAAATAAAATTGGCTATGCCTACCTTGCCCAAGCTTCAATATAGCTGCAGTAATAAACACACTCAACACCTTCTTGAAGACATCCCCATTAAAGATCACAGTTGGATCTCCAGATCCATTCCAGGCAACAATAATCATAGCCTGATAATAACAAATAAACAATTCTCAGAGATCGATTTTATTTTGCAAAGCATTGAAGGGGAAAAAAATGTCCACATGGAAGAAGGGCAACAAAATGTAAAAACAATTAGATACCTGTAAACTCAGAATGAAAAAACTCCACATACGATCAAAACTTCTGAAAAGATGCCAAAACGACCTTATCTCAACGAAATTAACTTTCCCAACCCATCTGTCTCTGTTAGCCGGCTTGTCATCCTATGCATTTAAGTTATACAACAAAGCATTGAGACTCAGTGGCATATACAAACTTATAAACATTTCACATTAATCATAAACAAGCACAAAAGATTTCCTTCTTAATTTTATACAAAATTCCAAGCATAGAGCAAAAGAATATCTAGTTTTGTTTTTCGGATAGAAAAGAGGGTACATCTAAACAATAAGTAACTAATATATCTTTGCATGAATCATTTCCTGTCCACACAACAAAATACAATGAGCATCTTTCCCATTTCTACTATAGATCATTGTTAAATTACGCTTTTAAGTATACTTGTATACAATTTTTCTCTTCTGATGCCTGAATGTACAATTGCAAAAAGAAAATCAATCTTAAAAGTGAGGAGAGAGGCAAAAAGTGCATTCCAAAACCAGGAGAAATGTTAACACAACAATATGGTCATTAAAAATATAAATGTCAACATTATGCTACCTCATCCTCTAATTTTATCAATGGACTTCTCAATTGTTATGTGTATACACATTCCATTTAACATAAATATGTATGGAAAAACAAAAGAGAATTAAGTCGATTATTGATGAATTCAAGCATTAGAAAAAGTTAAGGAACCAAATTAAGCTAATATGAATTGTTTAAGGACCAATATGATAGCTTCCTAAGAACGTTGAACGTAATAACTAATGCATCGCCCCAAAAGCTCAAGTCCTTCAAATGATCCAAACTTATATAAAAGTCCAAAGGGATCTGTACACCCACAACTCAAGCCTTGCAGCTATTCACAAAATTTAAGATGACCATGAATAAGGCGACCCCCCAAAAAACATTACTCGTATTAATACTTCGGAAAAAAATAAATGACTGAATTCAATGTATGCGAGGAAAAGAGAAATTAATAATTAATGCTTACATTCGATTTGTCAAAAACCACCCGCTCAGATGGCAGGCTAAAGAAATCGGCATCAGCACGCATTGGCCAACCTAACCGAAAACAATCAGCAGACCTACAATTATGTTGTTAAAATTAACTCCTAGGCCGGAACTGATAATGGGCGTGAAGCAAATTAAAAGCATAAATTGTACCAGAAATATTCATTTAAATCATCATAGTTCCGCCATTGTGAATGCTTTGACCTTCCCTTTTTGCTCTTTTTAGCTTCCTTTTGAGCAAAAAATTATCAATTTACTTTCATATGCAAAATATGACAATTAATTTTATGTGGTTGCGACAGCCTCAAAAACGAAGGAAAAGAAAGCTATGATTTTTGGGAGAAAAACCTCTGCAATCACGTTGTAGATAGGAGTGACCACTTTCCTTAAGAAAGCTTCCTCTTCACCTCCATAAGCTGGCTTGATATTCTCACCGGTCATTGGACTGACATTACCAGCAAGCATACCATATAATTCAAAAGCCATCTATTATCATCATGAAAAGATCACAACAGGTGTCAATATTCAACGAAGGTAATCAGTTACCATCAAAATATCCATTTGACACATAATTGTTTAAAATGGAAAAAGGAAACATGAGCAACTGTCATGCACACAAATATGGAAGGAAAATTGTGAAACATAGACATGAGAACTTATGTTCCAATACAAACAGCCTTGAAAAGAAAATTACATATAACAAAAATACAAAGCGACAACAAAAAAACATTATATCTTTTGAAATTTTTATGCATCCATTATCCATATAATAATGCCAGTGACTCACAGGGTAGAAAGGTTGTAAGCTGTAGGGAAACAAACAGATGCATGTGCAAACCCACTAATATGCAAGGATCAATTAGTTTACCCAGGTATTTAAATATCCCAATCCCACTGCATCTCCAAAATTAACTTCACACAGAGAATGCACGACAAAGATTCATAAAAACCCAAGCATTGGGGAAAACAAAGATGACAATAGCTATTCTGAGGAAGTAAATAAACAACATAGGTTGGTTTAAAGGACAAAGCATACATGGTGATATATATAACAAAGGCATTCCGGCATGAATCTTAGGTTGGCAGCTTCACCCCATATTAGAAGATATAGACCCATATATAGAAGTTTGCGCTGCTGCACTTCTTGCTGTATGGTAGGTAACCTGCAATGTACATCCACTATACATGTTACATGGAAAACTCAACAATTTCTTGACAAAGCCGGAAATGAAAGTTAAAAAATGTATAAATAAGGACCTAGACTCAGATTTAAAACTCTCAACTCAATTTAAATGTACATATACAGATTTAACAATAATACAGGTCAAACTTTCTTAATATAAAAGAGAGCAGTTCCAAAACATTTCTTGTTGTCGTGTAGACTTGAACCGACAGCTACTATTCGGCAATAGGTAACCATAGTATCTTTTAACATTAGGAAAACAGAAACACTCACCAAAGGCTACTTTTCCGATCCAAATATTTGCACCATTTTTTGTAATTCTTGAACAGCTTCTTCATGACTTCGGTCAGTGCACGCTCATCCAACTAATCAAACAAATATACTAGTCACGGCCAGATCTAATTGAAATTGCTGCATATTTGTGTTGATGAAAACTGAAAGAAAATGATTAGGGTGTTCGGTTTATTTTCTGCGTTCATTTTCATTTGATATGTTTCCACTAATAATTATATAAATGCCACCTTGCTTTCACTTAGTTTCTTGTTTTCAAGAACATGCAAACGAGATGGTAAAAAACAAAAACTAGTTCCCACCATTTCCTTCACAATATCATGGAAGAAATGAAAACACGAAAAACAAGGTGACATTCTTTTAACTATAAACAAAAACATATGAATTGAAAATGAAAACAATTAAACAAACTAAACACCGCCTAAGTTCTTAAGCAAATGGTTCCCAAATGAAGTTACACTGTCATAAAAAATTCAAAATGGGGTAGAATGAAAATGAAAATGAAAGGTGCAGAATTTTTGCTGCACAGCATCCTACCTTTAAGACTACAACTTGATGCATGAGTACTACACTACTACAAGCCTCCCCCGGTCCCACCCTCCGAACCATAACAAAGCGCATGTATGTAAAGTATAACCAAATGTTCAATTTTAAGTATTAAATGAAACATGACTAATGGAATCAGACTTTGAGATTTAACTGTAAACAAAATAGTAAAACCCTCACATGTGCCCATAGTATCAGAAGAAGTAGAAATGACGGGGTACAATAAGAGAAGCAAATACTACATAGTAGCTTCTAGTTCTACCATATGATAATAGGACCAACCAACTAAATTTAATCTGTTTTTGACCCTTTTTTTACATTTTCTTGGTGTAAGTTAAATTTAATTTAAAAACAAAAAAACAAAAAACTTTCTACAGAAGTAAAAACTTAATATGTGCCAACACTTGAAATCAAAAACTGACCTTGGGTTGCTGATCAGGCTTTGGAAATTGTCTTATGTGAACATTAGCAAGTAATAAGATTAAATGTTCTCTCTGATTTGCAACATTGTGCTTCTGCATTACGTATAAAGATATATTAGAACGAATGGGTTAAACAAGTCCATTTCAATTAATTAGTGTGAAGTAGTCTTTTTAAAATGATTGAAGTTTGTTTGTTATCAAAAACAGATGATTGAAGTTTATTCAAATAAATAAAATAAGCTTGCAGTTCCTATTTTTTGTTTACCTGAAATCCAAACATCGACCCTAGCCAATCCAAAATGTCTTCGTCTTTTTTTTTCTTGTAGTCCTTAGGCCACAGAAGACCCCTAGTGTTACGAAGAGCAAATACAGCAGCTTGGATCTATATAAAGTTCTGAATAAGTATTTTCACGAAAGTAAGGTGGGACCAGAAATACAAATGCATGAAATTAAAGATCGTGCCTCAGGAAATCTCATTATCGCCTGATTCGCACTATCAGGATCAAGAGGAAGAATATTGTAAGGGACTAAGATCTCTGTTTTCTCGGCAACTTTATCTTGTGTCTCCAAAATCTATTACAATGACAACGATATATCAATCATATGAATAGCATACCAGCCAGTATAAATCTAACGAGTTATTAAATATGGATAAATAATATAGGGTCACAAAAAGGGGGACACTAATGTAAAGATTATAAAAAATCTTAGGAGCCAAAGAAAATAACCTCACGGTCAACTTCCATAGATTGGGTCATGTTAACAGCTTTCAAAACCTCAAACAGAACATTTGCAGTCTGATATGCCTTGGTAAGCTGTGCGCTGAAAGAGTAGACAAACTATCATTACTCATCATAGAATCGCCAGAGAACGTATCAAACTGAAAGTTATTTAGAGAACCTACCGGTCAGCTTTATCTGCAGCATTTTGTAAAGCTTGGATATATTTTTTGTAGTAATGTTGATAAAAACTCTGCATCTCACGAGCATCACTTTTCTTAACCCTTCCCTTCAAAGTTGGATCATTTTCCTAGCAATTATGGAACAAATAACAATACAGAGACTGAGCAGCATGAAATTATTAAAGTTACTAAAGAGAATCATGTCCATGGAATGATATTTAAAGCAACCCAACTATTCATTCTATATAGCATCACATGTTATTAGAGACAACTACCTATTCCATATACCAGCAATATGTTAAGAACACTGCGCCCTGAGCCAGACAGGATACAAGTGAACATCCTTGTGAACTTATTTAAATTTAATTGTTCTCCCAAATTAGAAAACCGACAAGATGACAATTGATGTTCAGTTTCAACTTTCATTAGTACATTTCATGTCTCATAGTTGTGCACTTTCGTCAAATAAGAGCAATTTAGGAGGACAACAGTCACAAACAAGCATCAGAGCCTCTTTCAATTCGTTTATTTGAGTGCACTTATTGACATAAACACATCTGAAACTATTTGGGAGAGCTTGTGAAAACATCTTATTTAGTGTCCACACAGGATGAAAGCATCGATACTATAGGTGCCTAATTAAGTTGTTTGTCCATACAGGACCTCCATCTATTATGTTTCCCAAAAAAGGACAAATCACGCAATGCAGAACCCCTTACATGTCGAAAACAATAAGGACGATAAGGCTAATATGAAAGAAAGATTTTACTCTTTCAAGGCGTTGAAGAAGAGCTGTTTTGAATTGACGAACACCGCGACCACTTGAAGTAGGGTCCAACCTATGAGCTTTCTCAAACGCGTAAAATCGACCTATTACAAAACAATGAAATCAAAATCAGCAACTCTTCAACATATCATAGCAATGAGTAATGAGGAATGTTGAATTGATGTTGGTAGAAGAAATAATCACTTACATAAATAAGCAACTCTAGGATGTGTCTTTTCAACTTCATTAGCAACACGAAGAATAGGTGCAATCTCAACTAGAGATGAAGGAACAACTTCACTATCAAATATTGACTCTCCTAGATTTCCGGCAGTTTGCGTCCGTATAATCCGCCGTTGCGGAGGTTCCGACGGCCCTGCTCCCCTCGAAGACGACGACATTCCGAATTAAACTCTTCCTTCTCGCTTATCTTCACCTACATTACATGCACACAAACAAAACAGCAAAAACGATCACAATTCACAGCAAAAGCGAACACAAAAATGCACTATAACTTTTTCAAAGAGAGAGAGAGGAAAAAGTAGCGTACAGAGCGAAAAAGAAAGGGAAATTAAGAATGGAAGTGTAATTGTGGTTGAGGATTGTGGAGAGAAGAGAGAAAGTGGAAATGTAGGGTTTGGTTGAGGGGAAGAAACCCTAGGAGAGTGTGACAGAGAGAGAGTGTGTGTGTGAGAGAGAGAGAGAGAGAGAGAGAGATGTAGCGTGCAAACTACAAAGCTACTTCGAAGCTAAGGAAAGGAGAGTGAGAAAGTGAGTGAGTCAGTTCCTGTTGTCGGTTCCGGTCATAATACAAAGACGTTTTTCTATTCTTTTCTTTTCTTTTCTCTTTTTTTTTTTTCTCATTATAAACTAAATAGTAAATATTACCGGAATCATAATTACAATTGGTGAGTTTCAAATTTCAATTTAGATTATCTTAGTCAAACTAATAATTTCGTCATAGTTGAATTAATATTTAACGATTTCTTTTTTTATAGTTAAATTATAATTTTGATTTTATTTATTTTAATAGTTGGTCCTTGATTAATATTTTAAATATTATAAAAAGAAAATTTAAAAATTTTATTTTTAATTTTAAAAAATATTTATTTTTATAATTTAATTAATGACGAGTAAATAATTAATTGATTTGAATGATTTTATA
>JBBPBP010000003.1:347507-392385 GCA_037974735.1 Cicer chorassanicum
ATTTTTTATATATCATTGACAAATATTTGTCCCATGATGTTTTATATTTACTATTGACAAATATTTATTACGTGTTTCTTTTTATGTACATTTATAAATATTTATTATTCACATTTAATAGATATTAAATATTTACTTTAATTTAATGTGAATAATATTTTGAAAAATAAAACGAAAAAATAAAATTGTGTTGGTTAACCATAAACTCGGATAAAAAATCAAGAGTTCAATATCTCTAATGGAATTATAGTCAACAATAATAAGTTACTCAATAATCTGCATTTTAAGCAAAGATAAATTTCACATTTCATATAACAAAAGACAAAAGCATGTCATGAAAATGTGTTCACTGAGCTTTTGAATACACCTCATTGATTTCTTTTGCATTCCGACAGTATTAACCTTAATTAAATTGAATGTAAAAATTTGAGTATAATATAACTGTTTTGTAAGCAACTGAGTAGAAAGACATGTTCGTGGAAAATTGTGAATGATTGAAGAAATAAATTAATGCCGTACGTGATAAAGAGAGGCAGAGCTTGTTCTTAATAGCTCACAATTTTGGTGAATGCGGCTATCTATCTTTTTCAAAAACTACAAATATTTTTAATTATTGATCCGGTGATAAAATTAATTAGGACAATGATGTAGTTTTATTAGTGTTTAGTTTTTTTAAATTGATAGTAGATGAAATAAAATTTGTGAAATTGATTTGGAGTTTTTATAGAGTTTATCTATTTATTTATGTATTATCTAGTATCGTAATAGTGTAAAATATCAAATTTGTATGTTACATCATCTATACATGGATATTATATTCTTATTACAGTTTATAGTTTTCTTTACTATTATGTGTGATTATTCGAATTTTTAATTCATAAAAAAGAAATTAGTGTTATGAATTTTATATCACATTGTAAGCCTTTGCATTAGCGTACAACTCTAAATTTAAAATATGAACTTAATAATGTAAATACAAATAAATAACTCAATAAATATAAACACATGTATATTATGCACAAATTTTTATTTTATATATATATATATACACACACGCGCGGATAAATTGTGAAGAAATGCATGATATTTAGGTTTATATTTCAAATACTTTTTGTTTCTTCCTACTCCAATGGTTAACTCGATCCAAGTACCTATCTTGTATTATTTCTACACTTTTATCTTTTTCTTAATTTTAAGCATCAATTTCTTTATAGAGACCACAAATGGGGTGGTTATCGCTAATATTATTGTTTCTCTTGACGAGAGTGATAATTATACAACAGTTATTGATGCTATAGTTGCAGTACCTAATATGAGCATACAACATATATACTAGTGAGAATATCAATGCCACTATCATCTCTAATAATGTGATTGTTCGTCGAAATTAAAGTGTACAAATGACGAGTTTGGTTGGATTTGATGTGCCTCTTACCCAATCTCAATATTTTATCGAGCCAATTTTTATACTATTACTTGTCATTTAACCCGACCAAACTCGATGACTTATCAAATAATAATTTTTAAACATTTTATTTATAAAAAAAACTAAACATATAGTAACTAATAGCAAATCATCTATAATTACCACTTACTAATTTATTAAAAAATAATAACTCTTTAACATTGTTTTACAAATCCTAAAATGAATTTATAATTAATCAGTTATAACTTAATTTATTTTTGTATGCTGGGGAACGAGTTAAACGCAGCTCAGTAGTTATAACTTAAAATGAATTTGTCGATAACTTTTACACCCTTATAACACTTGTTTTTGTTATTAGGCCCACACATTACACTTTCTTTTGCAATGTTTGGTGGCGTGGAAAGGGACAAATTTTCTTCACGCATTGGGCGTAGTTGGCCCACACATTATGCTTCACAGCTGTGTTTTTTCTTTTTTAATTATTTTTATTGCATTTATTTATCATTTACTTATTATCAGTCAATATTCGATTACTATAACAATTACTATATTTTAAAACATACTACAAAGATTCTAGTATATTTTAGTATTAAAAAAAAAAAATATAAATAATATTTTTTTATACTAAATTTAATAGATCAATGATCTATCCTATATTCTTTTCTCCATTAAATATTGTGTATCACCTGACCTCACCACTTTTTTTTTTTAAACAGGACCTCACTACTTTATTCAGTACCGTGGTATATTTTATATAAATCGTATGCGGCGGAATTTATGTCTCTGCATTGAGTTTTTCTCCTCGCATTAATCAAATCAACATTTGCTTTTTTTGGAAAATTACTATTTTATTCAATGAAAATATAAAATATTATCTTTTTATCTGACTCAATAAAATGTTCAAGTTAATGCTTGAATCATTAAAATATTATTTAATTTAATATTCAATGTTATAACGATAATTAATTATTTTGAGAATAAATTATATTTTTTAGGATATTTTTAATAGTAAGTTGTAGTTTTTATAGTATATTTTAATAATTTGATAACTAATTTAAATTTTTTTTTACTGAGTCAACAATAAAATGACATAATTTTATATTTTTAGAGACTGAAATAGTTATTTGTCCAATTTTTTAAAAATAAATTTTATAGTTTTTTTACACAAAAATATACATATTTTCTTATACAACGCATTCCAAATACAAAAAATATATGTACATGTATAATAATGCATGAATATATATTTTTTATTTTAATAACGAAACTATAAAATATGAAGTTTTTATTTTAATAAATCATATAATTTGTTCGTATTTTCTTAAAATAATTATTAGAGAAAAGTGTTTTCAAACATTCAACAATACTTCAAAGCTTTTATTTGTTAGCTAATGCAATGACTTGTTGGATTTGTTCAATGAATGGCTAATTGTTAATTTGTTATGAGGTGATAATTGTCGCTATCAAAAGTTGACATGATGGATCGGGTGAATATTCTAGATCATCTAAGGTTAAGGTAGACGATGAATGCGTTTGTTTGAGTTTAAATAAAAATGATTTTTAGTTAAAAGAATTTAGAGATTATTTTGTAGAGATTTATTTAAAAATGATTTTTGATTTCCGTTTGTTTACTATCATAAAAATGTTTTTTTTTTTTAAATAATTTTTAATCTGTTTGTATACAATTTTATAAAAGTGATTTTTTAAATTACAAAATTACTATAAATGACATAATTTTTCTAAATAAATTAATCATTTTCTCATTGTCTACGTCATATCTCTTTGCCTCTCCCTTTTATCTACTATCCCCCTCCCTCATGGTCTTCCTCCCTCCCTTTTTCAAAACTAATACTAACAACGAAATCAAATCTTACAACAAACTTCAAAATTTATAAGTTTAATCAATTTCGTAGACACATCTAAAAATTGATTAATGCGTACTCATCTAAAAATAATAAATAAACACACAAAAGTAAAAAATCGTATCAACATATGAATAATGTAAAAATAAAATGATTCAAATAAAATACATAGAAACAAACAAAAAAGTGAAGAAATTGAAAAGAAAAAGGAAACTTACTTGATGAAAACCTATATGAGAGTCTCATGGTGAGAAAAAAAGTCTCATGTAAGGAGAAAAACAGTAACAATTGATGCGTGAAACTAACCATAGTAAAAATAGATAGAGGACAATTTTGAATTTTATAAAAAATGGTAAGTGTAATTACATCATCTGCTTACTAAATTAAGTTAGGTGTTTTTAAAATTTGTAGTATCTTTCTTCTCATTTATTACAATGAGAGAATAAAATTTTTAGATTTTAAAATAGGAAGACCGAAGACCAAAATTGTCATATTTTAAAATAGAGAGACCAAAATCTTGACTTGATAAAAATAAAGAAACTAAAATTAAATTAAATATCTGAGTGATTATCACTCCACTTTAATCTTTTTTTTTACGCTCGCCGTTTAGTTGAATAACTAAAAAAAACATAAAAACTCAAATTTGCGTCTAATTCCAAAATTCATGTCATTCGAATTAGAAAAAGGAACTCAATAATGTGTGATTCAACGAACCCTAAATCCCCAAATTGATGAACCCTAAATCCCCAAATTCAATTCGAAAACTCTATATCTCATCTCTCGTTTTCCTTCTGTCCTCACTCTCCTAAATTCGCGATTCCTTTTCGGTTTCAATTTGCACTTTCCTTTAGAGAAAGAGAAGATAAGTGGTGATTTCAGTTTGTTCAACTCTTTTTTCCTCGCATTGGCAGTAGCAAGTAAGTTCCATTCTCTTCCCAAATCGTCTCAGTTTGTGATTAAGTTCTTATTTTGGTAATCTTGCTCGCTGAATGAAGTTGATTTTGTTCTTGTTTGCTGAATGGGGTTGTTGCTCTTACGTTGACATAATGTTTTCTATTAATTTCAAAATTTTGTTCTTAAGTTGTTCATTCTTGCAAATTGTCACTCTTATTCTATTAGTCGGTTTGAATATTAACAATTAAATCAAAATTAAGATTTATAATAGAGTTATTTGACAACTGTTTTCATAATGCTGTATAATTTACACAATAATATTAATCATTGTGATTGTTGCATCTATTGAAACACATTGCTCTAAATTGAAACTATTAGAATCTTAGGGCCCGTTAAAGGTGATTGCGAGTTTCTGGTTCTTAGTTTTTTTTTTTTTTTTAAAATGGAGTTGAAATGATTTTTTACCTTAACTTGAAATAGTCTTTTAATAAAACTAAAACTCATATAAAAAAGTTTTTGTTTCTGTTTTACGCTCACTTTCTAGCTACCCTTTCGCCCAAAACTCCAAAACATCCTGACTTTGCCATCACCCAAGACCACGACTTTCCACCTTCTGGCAGCGTTTTCCGGTAACCCAGCACTGTTCTTCCTTTTTCTCAATCGTTTAGTTCTGGTTCGTTTCTATTCATCCTTACCAAGTTTTTTCTCTTATTTATTCTTCTTTTATGTTGTTTCAATGGTTGTTTTGATTTTATTGTTCTTCTATTATGTTGATTTTTTTCAAACATTGTGTGTGCCTATTTGGTGAAGGAGAGAAGGGATTTTCACGTGTTTTTTGCACTGTAGCCTTGAAATCGTGACTTGCAAATGATTTTTTAAAGAATCTTGATTATAATTAATAAATTATTAATGTTTTTGCAAGAAAAAATATTATGATCACGAGGTTTCATTTTTATAGTTCCTATAGGGCACCAAATATCTTAGCACCGGCCCTGATGTGAATGTGTCATCAAGGATCTCAATTTAATACATCTTTAAAATTCAGGATTTTATGGGCAAATAGATTCAGCTTTATGATATATCAGTATTGATGAAAAAGAAAGTGAGGCAAATTGATCTCACTTATAGATAAGATGTTTAACTTCCTACCTTTTTGCTTTAGGCACTTTCTGTTTTATTGCTTTAGCTAATGCTCAAAGTGGTTCTCTAGGTCATACAACTAGTAATGGTTCAAATTGTAAATGGATTGTTTTGGTCCATTCATTACAATCCAATTCCATCCAATCCCTCCATTTTGCAACCCCTACTTTATTATTTTAAAACATCAAATCCAATTTTAAAACATCAACGATGGAAAAGCACAAACCCCTGCTTCTCACAGTTTGCGTTGTAACTTGCTCTATTATTATTGTTATTCTTATTATTGATTTCAATTTCATCAATTATTTTGAATGTTGATTGGATCAGGAGCAGTGATTGATTGATCAGAAGATGAACCAGAATCAGCCGCAATCAAGTTCAAGTGAAGGAAGGACAGATGATGATTCTGCACTTTCCGATTTCCTAGCTTCCTTAATTGATTATACTCCCACTGTCAGTTTCACTAGTTTATTTTGAAAATTTAATTTCTTTCACTTGCATTAATTCATATGCATATATAGCCATATTAATTTCATTTTTGTTTTAATGATTTAGATACCCGATGAGTTGGTAGAGCATTACTTGGCCAAGAGTGGCTTTCAATGTCCCGATGTTCGACTGTGGGTACCTCTTTTCTTTTTTATTCACCATTTTTACCAATACAGTATCTTTTTTTTTTTGAGTAACCAATCTAGTATCTTAATGTTCTTTTTCTTTGTGCTTTATAATATCTTGATGTCAATCCTCTTATTAATAATAAGAATAGTATTTTTTACTTCCATAGTTTGAGAAAATAATGACTGTGTGGAGAAACCAGTTCTTTATCATGCTTTTGGGTTTGTTCTGTGTGAGTGTGAGTGTGTGAGGGCTAAAATTCTAGTCCTTTGAAGTTTGAACCAAACTATGCCTTTGGAGTTGGACCTTATCTAGTCTAAATACCTCTTGTTTTAGGTCTCTACCATCATTTTTATAGTTCTTGAAGTTGTATAAAATAATTGTATATTTGTTATTTGAAACAAAAATATAGATACATGCGGTTAGCATTTAGCCGTTTGTTTTTGTTCTGTTATATTTTTATTCGTAAGACCTTGATTCCTGTCGTTATTTATGTTAGTCTTTCTTACTCCTTAATTTGAAATCCTATATCTATATGGAATCCACATGGTCATGTTGCAGTTGGTATATGTGATATGAAATGAGGGGTCTCAGTTTTAAACCATTTTAATTTAAGTTAAAGAACCATTGCAAATTCTGTTGCTCTGACTTTCTAGTCTTTGTTTTCTTTTTCTCTCCTCTCTTGAGATTTATTTGAATTTGTATTTATTGCTGTTTTTTGTTGTTTTTACCTTAGTTAATCTGAGTATAGGTGCTTGTGAATATGGTAGGAGAGGTTCAACTTTTCTTCCCTTTTGGTTGACTTCTTCTATTGGCTGATTTATTTCTACTTAAGTTTGATTCTTAGCCATTCCATTTCTTGTTCATATACCAATGTTTCAGGACCAGATTGGTAGCTGTTGCCACTCAGAAATTTGTTGCAGAAATTGCAGGCGATGCTCTCCAGTATATTCATCTTGCCTTTCTCTTGATTGAATCTTAATTTTCTTCTTTTTTGTTTAGTTGATTTATTTTACCTTGAATAGCTGCATAGCAGCCAATTATTTATGTGCACGGTAAATTTGGGGAATAGTCTTCCATAGAAATCTATTTCTAGCTTCCCAAAAAAGTATTCGATTTTTGGCAAAAAAGTTGTTGATGCATGTGGGTGAAGTCGATGAGTACTTGATGGATTTTTTTTTCTTTAATGAATGTGCGTGCAAGGCACTTTATAGGATAACACAGCAAAATTCAATCTTATTGTTTTGAACAATTGTACTTAATTTTTGTGCTTCTATCCCCTTATTTTGTAAAGGTCCATTAATCAATGTACACATGACAACTAACTATACTGTGAAAAGAACGATGTGGAGAAGAAATTTTAATATTAAGGTTGTTGACCGCTGCTTGTCCCGAATTTTCTGTATAATGTAGCTTTTTTTTTATAAAACATTTTGAATGTTTCTTTGTTACTTTATTTGAATTGATTGATTTTCTTGGTTTTACCATTATGAAATCAATGTCATTTCTCCTTTTTATAGTGGTCTGCACGTGCATTACTATCTCTTTGATCTCAGTCATAAGTGCATAATGAATTATCATTTAGTTGCCTCGTTTTTCTCTTACACGTCTATGCTGTCATAGTGATTTCATTAGAGGTTAATTGTAGGCACTCCAAAGCAAGGCAAGCAACAATTCCAAAAGACAAAAGGGACAAGCAACAAAAGGTTGAGTCTTTTGACAGATTTTAATCTGGTTTTGTCTGTAAACATTCATTGTGTGTGTCTAATACTGACACTTCACAGGATAAGCGCCTAGTTTTGACTATGGAAGATTTATCGAAGGCACTGCGCGAGGTAATAAATGTTGTCTAGATTTAAAAGGGGCAAAGTCAACCTCTTGCTATTAGTGTCATAAGACTTGCAATTTATTATTGATGTGATTTGTTTACATACACCCTCAATTATTATTATGCTATGTATATTTTTGGCTTCTGGATATATATATATATATATGAATTTCCTGGTGTGTGCTTCCATCTATGTATTTGCCTATATGTAAATATAGATATATCGTCACATTTAGACAAGTTTGTAACATCCTCCTATCCATTGTCTAGACGTCTAGCCCTTTGTGTTGCTAGCTTCACTAGCTATTGCATACAGCCAACACCACTAATACAAGTCTCTTGGTATCAACAATTCCACTCCCTTAAAACCTATTGCTCTGCTGCTCTTAGGTTGTTGCGTTGTTTCAAGTTTAGAGAAGATAGTAATTGTGGTTGATGTTCACTAGGTACAGTGGGCTGAAAGCCTTGTCAAAGTTGTGGCAATTAGCATGTCTTCACAGGGAAGAGGATTGGGATCAAACTAGTATTGTCTCTGCTGCTTTGAACACTACAGCAATCTATGACATATGTCACTACTTTCTTTTCCTCTTCTGTGATGTGTCCGAACCAAAAAATGAAATCGAAGTCCCTGAGATGTGGGATCAGGTGCTTTTTGGAACAATTTGGAAGAGGCTTGTGATTGGTGGTTTGAATGGGTTCACTGTTTTTAGGTTTCCTTGTTCAGGGCCAGTCTGGCAAGCTGCACTAGCTTCATTTTTTGTTGTTGTTGCCAATTCACTCCTCGAATAGGGACAAAAGTAGGATGCGCCAAGCAAGACTTTGCTTAAATAGGCTAAACTTATTTTAAAAATTCAAGTCCCAAATGTTAGTTGTTACTTGTCATAGACATTTTATAGGTCTGACCATTTTGAAAGTCTGGTTTGGCCTGTATTGTGTATTTTAAGGTCTATTTCATGTTAGGGCCTTTAATTAGATCATTAAACCTATCTCTAAGTAGGTTAAAGGGTTAACAGGCCGATGAAAATAAATATTATTTATAATAAACTACAAATTATAAAAATTGAAACCACTACTACTGGAGGGTATGAGACATAAGGGTGGAAATAGACTATGCGAGGATAAGCTTTGTATGACTTGAGTATGTCTTATTTATCTGATATAGGCCATTTTTTGGGGGGTTTTATATGATTCTTAATTTGCCAACTTGACATAAATGGCTTTTAAAAGCCTTTTTTGTAATAAGGTCTTTAAGTAGGCTATAATTACCGTTAAATAAGCTTGTAGGCTTAAGTCTTTTATGCAAGCCAACTCAACATAATTGAATCTTAAAAAGGATAAATATGTGATTTTAACATACAAGAAAAAAAAGGTAATATTATAATAATAAGAACAAAAAATCTTATATGTTATTTATATTTTTAATTAAATATTTTTTATATAGGTTACCTTATTTTAAGATGGTTTTTTAGCTGTATAGACTTTTGGAATGAGTCTTGGTTGTTTATTTAATAAAAGATTAACAAAAGATTGTGGCTTGGCCTGGATTGGGCACGACGCAAGCTAGGCCACCATGGATCCCCATCGTGAGTAGGCATGGCAACAGGGCGGGGGCGGGTTTTGCCTCCCCACCCCAACATTCGGCTAGTCAGGGAAAACCTGCCCCCGCCTCTGTTTCTTTTTGGATGTGAAATTTAAGTCCCAATTCACGCCTGCGACGGGGTTCGGATATCCTCGGATCCTCTTCCCAAGATACACCATACTCTATCTACCACTGGCACTATCTCACGCCGGTGGTCTATCTCTGTTTTTGTATTATTGTCTGTAATCTTTTTCTGAGATCAATGTTATTGCATTGAACTTAAGTAAGATTAGCAGATAAGATAATGTTCATTTGTCATTGATTGTACTGATATATTAATATTTCTCTACATTTAATTCAGTTGTTATCTTTTATGAACAGTATGGCGTGAATTTAAGGCACCAAGAATATTTTGCTGACAGCCCTTCTACTGGAATGGATCCTGCTACTCGAGATGAATGATTACTTTCTTGTTTATAAATTATTTGGAGACTTCTACATTCTCATGTGTAGTAAGTTCAGCCTTTATTATATCAATGTGGTATTGAGTCAGTTTTATTGACATGCTGCTAGTTCGAACAGTATGGCGTGAATTTAAGGCACCAAGAATATTTTGCTGACAGCCCTTCTACTGGAATGGATCCTGCTACTCGAGATGAATGATTACTTTCTTGTTTAAATTATTTGGAGACTTCTACATTCTCATGTGTAGTAAGTTCAGCCTTTATTATATCAATGTGGTATTGAGTCAGTTCTATTGACATGCTGCTAGTTCTCAGCTTTATGATTTGTGTTTTATTCTAATTTTTTAACTTGTTCCTAAATTTGTTTTGTAGGAATAAAATAGTTGTTTTGGAGTAAAACTAATGGAATAGTTTAAATCATGTGCCAACACTATATCAAACGTTTTCTCTAATCTGCTTTAGCAATGCAATTGTACACTATCACCAATGTACTTGTCTTTGTCAAAAAAGAAAAAAACAATGTACTTGTCTGATGTTTGTATCATATTTCTTTTTTGACTCTGAACTTTCACTTAAAATGGTCTGATTAAGTGTTTCAAGTTTGCATCCATCATTTGCATCCATCATTTGCACATGTGAGCAAAGGTTATTGAGTATTTCCTCATGTAAAATATTGATTTATGTGTTTCATCTGCACCTTTTTTTTATTTACAATGACGCTACAATAATTACATTCAATATCTAAGAAATTGTATTGATAAGGACTACTAACAATTAGCCTAGGAGGTTGCACAATCAAGGAATACTTAAAACATACATTGAATTTTATCATTCCCCCTCAAGCTAAAGCGTATGATACTTTAAGTTTGTTACATCAAAACATTTTATTACAAAAAAATAAAAATGAAACTAAGGTTGACAATTGTTGGACTAGTTTGAAAAGATAAGGCACCATTAATGATTCATGTGTGGGTAAAAAGTCATTGTCGGATTGATCATCGGTGAGAATAAAATGCACCATTAATATGATTAGTACGTGGGAATAGAGTCACCATTGGATTGGTCGTTAGTGGAAATAAAAGGCGCCACTAATTTGATTCATATGTAGGAATAAAGTCACTACTGGATTGAACATTGGTGGAAATAAAATGATTGTTTGAGCAAATGGTACCTTGTCCATGACATTAAGTTCTCACAACAGCAAATACAATGTGTAAGGGGGAGTTGAAAGATGAGAGGTTGCTGAGAATCACCAAATCATGAAAAGACCCGCAGAAGGTGGTCGGAGACATGTGCATGTGGTTTCACGCACGGATTTGGTGGATGCGCGTGGGACCCACATATAGAGACGACGAACGCACGTGATCGGTCGGGAAAGGAAAAAGCAATCGTTGGAGGGTTGCACAACAGTGTTTGTTGATTTTGGATGCGCACTAGAAAGGGGGCAGCTGGTCTTGACACTGAAAAAAATAGGTGGTGTTGCCGGCGACATTTGCCGTCGCCGGTAGGGGTAGTGTCGCATAGAGACGTGTCACATAACCATAACCTCCTCTGATACCATGTAAAATATGTGATTTATGTGTTTCTTGTGTCTATAATGAGATGTCGCAATAATTACATTCAACGTCTAGAAAGTTGTATTGACTAGGACGGTTAACAATTAACCTAGGAAGTTGCACAATCAAAAAATAATTAAAACATACACTGAGTTTTACACCTTCCATAAGTTGACAAGACACCATAATGACCCATAAGTTTTCTATATACATAAATAAAATATGTGCAAACACACGAAATAGCTAGGGTGGCCAAGTACTTCATACGGTCCATGTTTCACATCCTTTAGATTCATTTAGTTCACACTAATTTAGAGGGTTTGGAGGGTGTGCTCAAGGCAACCATGCCACGAAGAAGAAAGATCTTCAAGGCCATCATTTTGAAGTTGTGCGAATTTATGAGACGAGAGACTGATGGTACAATGAGGTGATGAAGGGTTTATATACAGTGAAGGAAAAGTAATGATTTATAGTCCAATAAGACATGTGCAAAAAGCTTTCCGATTGTGTACTTAACATCATGTGAGTAAAACTTGGGCGCATACTAGCTAAATCATCCTTGTCTGTCAATGGTCAAGTACTCCGAAATTTATTTCATTATTTTCTTTTGTTACCGTAATTTTTGTTTTATCTTTTATCTTTTGCTTGTTAACTTTACTCCATTTTTGCGTCTTTGTGTCTTTTTTCTTATCTATGTGTATAAGTACTATTTTCTTGTTCCTCCTCTGTCTTACTTCGTTTTGTCTTGCTCTTGATCTTATCACATGTGTTCTTTTTGAAAATTGTTCTTAGTTTACTTTCTTTAAAACCTATGTTTTGATTTCTTTCATTCCTAGCCTATTTAAACTTCTCTTTTCTCTTGTGTTTTTGAAAGAAAAAAAAAACCACATTTTTCTCATTACCCTAAATCCTTTTACATCCAAAACTTTTAAATCTAATATGCTCTAGGAAAACGAGTTCAATCTCTCGTCTTTTATTGAATCTTCATCTTCTTAAATGATCATATTCTTACATTATATTTTCAGAAAGATTTTAAGATCTTCTTAAAAGATGAACTACTCAACTTAAGTGTTGAAAAGTTTAGAAATCTTAAATTCATTACATTTGTGAACTACGGTCAACAAGATGGATTATACAAGGAAATTCACAAAATGCATTCAAAAGTTCAATGTGTGCAAACCTTGGATGTCAATGTTTTCTTCTCCTACTCAAGACCTCGTGCACAAGAAAGTAGTGAGAGAATAGCATTAAAAGGCTTATCCCTCGTTTTGTTTGATTATTTTGTATTGGACGAACAATCTTGAAGTAATGAAGAAGAAATAATGAAGCACCTACTATCCTATCAAAGATTTATATGTTTGGAAGTTTATATCTCCAATTCTATATTAGAGAAAGTCTCATAAGAGAAGTCAAAGACAATTAGAGAAAAGGGAAAACTAAATCATCTCATTTTCTTTAGTTACATATGATGAGTTAGAAGGTAATGTGGATGCCTAAATTTTTTAAGTGTTTCTCGAATTTAATGGAATCGCCACCGAAATTTATTTTAAAATAGGAGAAACATTGGGAAACCCTTAAAAAAAGAAAAATGGTATTTGAAACCAAATCTTGAGTTCGAGAGTCGATTATGCATAAGGAAGCTATTAGCCCCCTACAACATCCGTTAAAATACGGTTACCTATAACTAATTGTGCGCAATTTATGATTACTTAAATATATTGATTTCTCCTTTGAAAAATGCAAATATAATCATTTTTATGAAATTAATCCAAAGATAAAAGTGTATTTAAAATATAGAAGAAAAAAGAATTTTTTTAATATTATGCTTGACAAGAGTGTGATCTTGCTTTTACGTATCTCTCGGTGCGATGGAGAAATCAAAGCTACGTAGTTCTTGGGTAGAAAATGCAGATGTGTTGATTGCTTTTAAAGAAAATGCGTTTGGTTACAATAAAATGATTGGATAAAAATAAGTTGTTGATTTAACGAAAGAAAAGAAAACATTGAGTCTGATAAATTGATGAGAATGTTTGGTTATTTATTTGGATTTGGTTAAAAAAGTTTAATATCACCAAGTTGTCACAACTCATACGTCTTAAACTATCACTGACAAGATGTCGCATCTTTGTCGTTCTTATTTTATTAAGAGCATCATGTTGTCGCAACTCAAACGTCTTAAAACTAAGCTTGACAAAATATAATATTTCAACCAATCTTTTTAGCCGTATTGATTTTGAATAACATGAATTTTCATTTTATTAAAGATGATAATGATAAACCTAAGAATGAATTTCGAATGTGTATGATTTCAATAGTGGTCGATGTTGGTTGTACTTAACCTGTAATTTAATAAAAGAATAAAATGACAATTATTATAACAAAAAAGAATAAAATTGAATAAAACTTTTAAAAAAACTAAAATGCTTATTTTTGGTAAAACAAAATTCAAATTAAAGGTATAACACTAACAAAACTATAAAATTGTTACAGAGACGAGTTTAGAAATAATTACTACGCAAGTTGAATATTTGCTATACTTCTTGATTTGCTCTAATTGTATTTTGTTTTTATTTTGAGTTGTTGTATTCTTCCTTAACTCATTTCATGCTTGATTTATCTTACTAACAAAAAAACTCTTACTAGCTTCAAAAAATGAAAACTGAAAACTCTCCATTTTATTCCTTGGAGGCGGTGGATCATATCAAACGTCTATCATGATCTTGTAAGTCCTATAGTAATTAAATAAATGACATACTTTTCAATGGGAAAGTGGGTAATTCCTTGTTGGCGGTGGATCATATCAAACTGTTGGAAAAAACCAGAGATAATTAGAAATAACTATCTCAATAATGCGGAATATTTTCCCCCACCTGTGCAGATAAATGGCCAAACAGAAAGTAATAATTGGCAGAAAGTTAAATGAGACAAACACAATTTTTAACGTGGAAAACTTCCCTCAAATTGAGAGAATAAAAACCACGGGACCTTGTCCAGTAAAAACTTCCACTATAATAATTAATGGGTACACCAGAGTCTTCCTAATAACAATAGGGAATATCAATCAACCTTCCTAATAACAATAGGGAATATCAATCAACAACAATAGCCTTATAATAACCTTCCACTAAAGTGGGTATACCAAAATAACTCTCAGAGAAAGTAAAACTATTACCACCACCGGAACTGAATTCCTTTCCTTTTCTCTGGTTGCCGTGCGTGCGGTTACTGTTGTTTGCCTTTTCGTTAGCCTTTGCCCTTAGGGATTTGAGATCCCGTTCCTTTCTTTTATTTTCCTTTACATGGGTCAAGCCCAATAAACCATATATTCCTTTTTTTTTTCTTTTTTTTTCATTTTAATAATAATAATTATAATATTAATAAACTTGGTGGGTTCCACTTGGGGAGTGATCCCACCCAACAAATCTCCCCTTCACGACTCAAGTGGGAAGGTACTGCTCAACCATGCCTGCATTCTTTCTACAGTATATCATCTTTGACACAGGCAAGGTCTTCGTCATCATATCTGAACCATTCTCATCAGTATGAATCTTCTCAATTAGAAATGATTTCATTTCCAGTGCGTCTCGTATCCAATGATACCGCACCTCAATATGCTTCGACTTTGCATGAAAAGTCGGATTCTTGCTAAGATGGATTGCACTCTGACTGTCGCAGAATAACACAAACTTATCTTGCTTGAGGCCTAACTCACGCAGGAATTTCTTCATCCACAAGAGTTCTTTGGAAGCTTCAGTTGCTGCAATGTACTCAGCTTCAGTAGTAGATAAAGCAACACACTTTTGTAATCTTGATTGCCAAGACACAGCTCCCCCTGCAAACGTCATCATATAACCAGAAGTAGATTTTCTAGAATCAATATCACCTGCCATATCTGCATCTGTGTAGCCATCCAACACAGGTTCACCACCTCCATAACATAAACACACTTTGGAAGTGCCCCTAAACACACAGGTTCACTGCTTGCCAATGATCTTTACCAGGATTAGAGAGAAACCGACTAACAACTCCAACTGCATGAGCAATATCTGGCCTTGTGCATACCATAGCATACATCAAACTACCAACTGCGGATGCATAAGGAACCTTCTTCATCTCTTCTTTGTCTTTCTCACTTGTAGGACATTGATCAGAATTCAATTTAAAATGAGTAGCAAGTGGAGTACTGACAGGTTTACAATTGCTCATGTTAAACCTCTCTAACACCTTCTCAATGTAATTGTGTTGAGATAACCACAATTTATTATTCTTCCTATCACGAGTAATTCTCATGCCCAAAATTTGCTTTGCAGGACCCAAGTCTTTCATTGCAAAAGACTTGTTCAAATCTTTCTTTAAAGATTGAATCTTTTTAGTGTCATGACCAACAATCAACATGTCATCCACATATAATAAGAGAATAATATAATCACCATCAGAGAATTTCTTGACAAACACACAATGGTCAGAAGTAGTTTTACCGTACCCATGTTTCTCCATTAAAGAATCAAATTTCTTGTACCATTGTCTGGGTGCTTGCTTGAGCCCATACAAGCTTTTCTTCAATTTACACACAAGTTTCTCTTTACCTTTGACTTCAAAACCCTCTGGTTGCTCCATATAGATCTCTTCCTCCAAATCACCATGAAGGAATGCAGTTTTCACATCAAGTTGTTCAACTTCTAGGTTTAAGCTAGCTGCTAACCCAAGCACAACTCGGATAGAGGACATCTTCACCACAGGTGAAAAAATTTCATCAAAGTCAATACCTTTTCTTTGATTAAAACCTTTCACAACCAATCTTGCTTTGTATCTTGGTTGAGAACTATTCTCTTCTGCCTTTATCTTGTATACCCATTTGTTCTTGAGTGCTTTTCTGCCATTAGGCAACTTAACCAAATCAAATGTGTGATTCTCATGCAAGGAATTCATCTCTTCCTGCATGGCCTTCAACCACTTTTCTTTATCAACATTTGTAATAGCTTCTTGATAGTACTCTGGCTCTCCACTATCAGTGATCATCACATACTCGTGTGGAGGATATCTTTGAGAAGGTTGACGTTCTCTAGTAGATCTTCTCAACTCAAACTCGTCTAGTGGCTCAGCTGGTACCTGCTCATCTTGGTGAGGCACATGATCATCAGTTACATTCTCATCATCTACCTGTATATCTCCCCCATCAACAAAAGTTTCTGCAGGGGGCATAGGCGCAACATCAATGTAACTTCTGGAATTTGGTTTCTGTTTCTCAGTTTTATCAAAATCTTTAATAGTTTGGTCTTCAAGAAATATCACATCTCGACTTCTAATAATTTTCTTGTCAACCGGATCCCACAATCTATAACCAAATTCTTCATCACCATAACCGACGAATATACACTGTTTGGATTTACTATCAAGTTTGGACCTCTCATCTCTTGGAACGTGAACAAAACATCTGCAGCCAAACACTTTCAAATGACGGTAAAAGACATTTTTCCCCGTCCAAACTCTATTTGGAACATCACCATCAAGTGGAATAGAAGGAGAAAGATTGATCAAATCCACTGCAGTTTTCATTGCTTCACCCCAAAAGGATTTCGATAATTTTGCATGAGAGAGGATACATCTGATTCTGTCATTAATAGTACGATTCATTCTCTCTGCAACACCATTATGTTGAGGTGTCTTTGGAACCGTTTTCTCAAACCTGATTCCATGTTCTCTACAATACTCTTCAAACGGACCTCTGTATTCACCACCGTTATCTGACCGAACACATTTCAATTTTCTTCCCTTTTCTCTTTCAACACTTGCATGAAAATGCTTGAAGACTCCAAGTACCTGGTCTTTAGATTTCAAAGGAAATGCCCACACTTTTCTAGAGTGGTCGTCAATAAAAGTAACAAAATACGATGCACCACCAAGAGATTTACTATCCATCATACAAACATCAGTATGAACTAAATCAAGAATATTTTGCCTCCTATGAGGACCAGTATTATGAAAGGAAACTCTATGTTGTTTTCCAGCAAAACAATGAGTGCAAGTTTTTAGAGACGTACATTTCACAGGAAGAAAATTTTTCTTCGCAAGTATATTGAGTCCTTTCTCACTCAAGTGACCAAGGCGCATATGCCATAAATCAGAAGAGGCGTCTTCAATTGCATTCACTTCTTCATTGCATAGCTTCGTAGGCATCCTATAAAGAGAAGTGGAACTTTGATCCTTTGCAACCACTAGGGACCCTTTGGTGATTTTACATATACCACCACCACCAAAGTAAGTGTGATAACCCTCAATATCCAAGGCTTTCACTGAAATCAAATTGAGACGAATATCAGGAACATGTCTAACATTCTTCAACTGAAGCTTGCAACCAATCCCAGTTTCAACCCAAACATCTCCCATACCAATAATTTTACATACTCCTTCATCTCCCATTTTTACCATGCCAAAATCACCAACACTGTAAGATGAGAAGAAATCACGCCTAGGAGTAACATGATATGAGGCACCCGAATCAATAATCCAAGTTGAATCCTGACATGCAAGGTTTATGGAATTATCATCACAAACAATGTAGACATTACTAACAGATGCAACTGCTGTTGTATCTTTATCATTTTTCTTCTCTTTGTCTTCATCTCTTTCCCTTGATTGATCTCTTTTAAGGAACCTGCAATTTCTTTTTATGTGACCTGCTTTGCCACAATGATAGCATATCACTTCTTTTCAAGTCCTCGACTTGCTTCTTGACTTGCTACGACTTTCAGAGTTGTCGCCTCTATGGAAGTTTCTAGATTGACTTCTCCCCCGTGACTCTGTAACTAGTGCTTTTGACTTTGAGGAAGAACCAATCAAACCACGTTCCTTTCTTCGAGCTTCTTCATTCAACATACTCTCTTTAACTGTTGACATTTTTAGCTTTCCACTTGGAGCTGAATTGGTCAATGTCACAACAAGGACTTCCCAATTATCAGGCAAGGAACTCAACAATAACAATGCTTGCAACTCATCATCTAATTTAATTTCAGCGGTTGTCAACTGATTCACCGTATTCTGAAAAATACTCATATGTTCTGCCATTGAATCCCCATCTTTGTATTTCATATTCACCAGCTTCCGAATCAAGAATGCTTTATTTTGCACATTCTTTCGTTCATACAACTCTTTTAATTTTTCCCACATCTTGTTAGCATCTATTTCAGTTTCAACATGTGGATATACACTCAGATCTAACCATTGTCTAATCAACGCCACTGCCTTTCTATTCATCTTCTTCCAATCAGCATCAGATTTATCTGTGGGTTTAGCAGTGTCACCCTCAATAGGATCATACAGATCTTTACTGTATAGCATGTCTTCCATGAGAGTCTTCCAAAGTGTATAATTAGAAGAATTGAGCTTAATCATATTCGGACCTTTATTTTCCTCTTCCATTTAAATGCACAAATTAAATCAACCAAGCTCTAGATACCACTTTGTTGGGAAAAAACCAGAGATAATTAGAAATAACTATCTCAATAATGCGGAATATTTTCCCCCACCTGTGCAGATAAATGGCCAAACAGAAAGTAATAATTGGCAGAAAATTAAATGAGACAAACACAATTTTTAACGTGGAAAACTTCCCTCAAATTGAGAGAATAAAAACCACGGGACCTTGTCCAGTAAAAACTTCCACTATAATAATTAATGGGTACACCAGAGTCTTCCTAATAACAATAGGGAATATCAATCAACCTTCCTAATAACAATAGGGAATATCAATCAACAACAATAGCCTTATAATAACCTTCCACTAAAGTGGGTATACCAAAATAACTCTCAGAGAAAGTAAAACTATTACCACCACCGGAACTGAATTCCTTTCCTTTTCTCTGGTTGTCGTGCGTGCGGTTACTGTTGTTTGCCTTTTCGTTAGCCTTTGCCCTTAGGGATTTGAGATCCCGTTCCTTCCTTTTATTTTCCTTTACATGGGTCAAGCCCAATAAACCATATATTCCTTTTTTTTTTCTTTTTCTTTCATTTTAATAATAATAATTATAATATTAATAAACTTGGTGGGTTCCACTTGGGGAGTGATCCCACCCAACAAATCTCCCCTTCACGACTCAAGTGGGAAGGTACTGCTCAACCATGCCTGCATTCTTTCTACAGTATATCATCTTTGACACAGGCAAGGTCTTCGTCATCATATCTGAACCATTCTCATCAGTATGAATCTTCTCAATTAGAAATGATTTCATTTCCAGTGCGTCTCGTATCCAATGATACCGCACCTCAATATGCTTCGACTTTGCATGAAAAGTCGGATTCTTGCTAAGATGGATTGCACTCTGACTGTCGCAGAATAACACAAACTTATCTTGCTTGAGGCCTAACTCATGCAGGAATTTCTTCATCCACAAGAGTTCTTTGGAAGCTTCAGTTGCTGCAATGTACTCAGCTTCAGTAGTAGATAAAGCAACGCACTTTTGTAATCTTGATTGCCAAGACACAGCTCCGCCTGCAAACGTCATCATATAACCAGAAGTAGATTTTCTAGAATCAATATCACCTGCCATATCTGCATCTGTGTAGCCATCCAACACAGGTTCACCACCTCCATAACATAAACACACTTTGGAAGTGCCTCTAAGGTATCTGAGAATCCACTTCACTGCTTGCCAATGATCTTTACCAGGATTAGAGAGAAACCGACTAACAACTCCAACTGCATGAGCAATATCTGGCCTTGTGCATACCATAGCATACATCAAACTACCAACTGCGGATGCATAAGGAACCTTCTTCATCTCTTCTTTGTCTTTCTCACTTGTAGGACATTGATTAGAATTCAATTTAAAATGAGTAGCAAGTGGAGTACTGACAGGTTTACAATTGCTCATGTTAAACCTCTCTAACACCTTCTCAATGTAATTGTGTTGAGATAACCACAATTTATTATTCTTCCTATCACGAGTAATTCTCATGCCCAAAATTTGCTTTGCAGGACCCAAGTCTTTCATTGCAAAAGACTTGTTCAAATCTTTCTTTAAAGATTGAATCTTTTTAGTGTCATGACCAACAATCAACATGTCATCCACATATAATAAGAGAATAATATAATCACCATCAGAGAATTTCTTGACAAACACACAATGGTCAGAAGTAGTTTTACCGTACCCATGTTTCTCCATGAAAGAATCAAATTTCTTGTACCATTGTCGGGGTGCTTGCTTGAGCCCATACAAGCTTTTCTTCAATTTACACACAAGTTTCTCTTTACCTTTGACTTCGAAACCCTCTGGTTGCTCCATATAGATCTCTTCCTCCAAATCACCATGAAGGAATGCAGTTTTCACATCAAGTTGTTCAACTTCTAGGTTTAAGTTAGCTGCTAACCCAAGCACAACTCGGATAGAGGACATCTTCACCACAGGTGAAAAAATTTCATCAAAGTCAATACCTTTTCTTTGATTAAAACCTTTCACAACCAATCTTGCTTTGTATCTTGGTTGAGAACTATTCTCTTCTGCCTTTATCTTGTATACCCATTTGTTCTTGAGTGTTTTTCTGCCATTAGGCAACTTAACCAAATCAAATGTGTGATTCTCATGCAAGGAATTCATCTCTTCCTGCATGGCCTTCAACCACTTTTCTTTATCAACATTTGTAATAGCTTCTTGATAGTACTCTGGCTCTCCACTATCAGTGATCATCACATACTCGTGTGGAGGATATCTTTGAGAAGGTTGACGTTCTCTAGTAGATCTTCTCAACTCAAACTCGTCTAGTGGCTCAGCTGGTACCTGCTCATCTTGGTGAGGCACATGATCATCAGTTACATTCTCATCATCTACCTGTATATCTCCCCCATCAACAAAATTTTCTGCAGGGGGCATAGGCGCAACATCAATGTAACTTCTGGAATTTGGTTTCTGTTTCTCAGTTTTATCAAAATCTTCAATAGTTTGGTCTTCAAGAAATATCACATCTCGATTTCTAATAATTTTCTTGTCAACCGGATCCCACAATCTATAACCAAATTCTTCATCACCATAACCGACGAATATACACTGTTTGGATTTACTATCAAGTTTGGACCTCTCATCTCTTGGAACGTGAACAAAACATCAGCAGCCAAACACTTTCAAATGACGGTAAAAGACATTTTCCCCCGTCCAAACTCTATTTGGAACATCACCATCAAGTGGAATAGAAGGAGAAAGATTGATCAAATCCACTGCAGTTTTCATTGCTTCACCCCAAAAGGATTTCGATAATTTTGCATGAGAGAGGATACATCTGATTCTGTCATTAATAGTACGATTCATTCTCTCTGCAACACCATTATGCTGAGGTGTCTTTGGAACTGTTTTCTCAAACCTGATTCCATGTTCTCTACAATACTCTTCAAACGGACCTCTGTATTCACCACCGTTATCTAACCGAACACATTTCAATTTTCTTCCCTTTTCTCTTTCAACACTTGCATGAAAATGCTTGAAGACTCCAAGTACCTGGTCTTTAGATTTCAAAGGAAATGCCCACACTTTTCTAGAGTGATCGTCAATAAAAGTAACAAAATACGATGCACCACCAAGAGATTTACTATCCATCATACAAACATCAGTATGAACTAAATCAAGAATATTTTGCCTCCTATGAGGACCAGTATTATGAAAGGAAACTCTATGTTGTTTTCCAGCAAAACAATGAGTGCAAGTTTTTAGAGACGTACATTTCACAGGAAGAAAATTTTTCTTCGCAAGTATATTGAGTCCTTTCTCACTCAAGTGACCAAGGCGCATATGCCATAAATCAGAAGAGGCGTCTTCAATTGCATTCACTTCTTCATTGCATAGCTTTGTAGGCATCCTATAAAGAGAAGTGGAACTTTGATCCTTTGCAACCACTAGGGACCCTTTGGTGATTTTACATATACCACCACCACCAAAGTAAGTGTGATAACCCTCAATATCCAAGGCTTTCACTGAAATCAAATTGAGACGAATATCAGGAACATGTCTAACATTCTTCAATTGAAGCTTGCAACCAATCCCTGTTTCAACCCAAACATCTCCCATACCAATAATTTTACATACTCCTTCATCTCCCATTTTTACCATGCCAAAATCACCAACACTGTAAGATGAGAAGAAATCACGCCTAGGAGTAACATGATATGAGGCACCCGAATCAATAATCCAAGTTGAATCCTGACATGCAAGGTTTATGGAATTATCATCACAAACAATGTAGACATTACTAACAGATGCAACTGTTGTTGTATCTTTATCATTTTTCTTCTCTTTGTCTTCATCTCTTTCCCTTGATTGATCTCTCTTAAGGAACCTGCAATTTCTTTTTATGTGACCTGCTTTGCCACAATGATAGCATATCACTTCTTTTCTAGTCCTCGACTTGCTTCTTGACTTGCTACGACTTTCAGAGTTGTCGCCTCTATGGAAGTTTCTAGATTGACTTCTCCCCCGTGACTCTGTAACTAGTGCTTCTGACTTTGAGGAAGAACCAATCAAACCACGTTCCTTTCTTCGAGCTTCTTCATTCAACATACTCTCTTTAACTGTTGACATTTTTAGCTTTCCACTTGGAGCTGAATTGGTCAATGTCACAACAAGGACTTCCCAATTATCAGGCAAGGAACTCAACAATAACAATGCTTGCAACTCATCATCTAATTTAATTTCAGCGGTTGTCAATTGATTCACCGTATTCTGAAAAGTACTCATATGTTCTGCCATTGAATCCCCATCTTTGTATTTCATATTCACCAGCTTCCGAATCAAGAATGCTTTATTTTGCACATTCTTTCGTTCATACAACTCTTTTAATTTTTCCCACATCTTGTTAGCATCTATTTCAGTTTCAACATGTGGATATACACTCAGATCTAACCATTGTCTAATCAACGCCACTGCCTTTCTATTCATCTTCTTCCAATCAGCATCAGATTTATCTGTGGGTTTAGCAGTGTCACCCTCAATAGGATCATACAGATCTTTACTGTATAGCATGTCTTCCATGAGAGTCTTCCAAAGTGTATAATTAGAAGAATTGAGCTTAATCATATTCGGACCTTTATTTTCCTCTTCCATTTAAATGCACAAATCAAATCAACCAGGCTCTGATACCACTTTGTTGGGAAAAACCAGAGATAATTAGAAATAACTATCTCAATAATGCGGAATATTTTCCCCCACCTGTGCAGATAAATGGCCAAACAGAAAGTAATAATTGGCAGAAAGTTAAATGAGACAAACACAATTTTTAACGTGGAAAACTTCCCTCAAATTGAGAGAATAAAAACCACGGGACCTTGTCCAGTAAAAACTTCCACTATAATAATTAATGGGTACACCAGAGTCTTCCTAATAACAATAGGGAATATCAATCAACCTTCCTAATAACAATAGGGAATATCAATCAACAACAATAGCCTTATAATAACCTTCCACTAAAGTGGGTATACCAAAATAACTCTCAGAGAAAGTAAAACTATTACCACCACCGGAACTGAATTCCTTTCCTTTTCTCTGGTTGCCGTGCGTGCGGTTACTGTTGTTTGCCTTTTCGTTAGCCTTTGCCCTTAGGGATTTGAGATCCCGTTCCTTCCTTTTATTTTCCTTTACATGGGTCAAGCCCAATAAACCATATATTCCTTTTTTTTCTTTTTCTTTCATTTTAATAATAATAATTATAATATTAATAAACTTGGTGGGTTCCACTTGGGGAGTGATCCCACCCAACACAAACGTTTATTATGGTCTTGGTTCATTCATAGGGAAACATATAAGAACTTAATGTTTTGAATGGGTTTTGAGTATTCAAAGTGTCTGATCGTTGAAATTGTATAATGGGTTTTGAGTATATGGGTTTCTAAAGGCATTGACACCACATTTCCATCCAAAATCTTAAGATAATATGTATATGGGTCACCACTCTTTTACATCTAATATTTTCTCATGTCAATGTGAAACTTGATCACTCACACTCGAACTCAACAATCTCTCCCTTAAGTGTGAGTCTTTCACATCCAATATACTTACACTGCAGTTATTACAAACAAAACTCGCCTCTTGACTACACCACTAGGAAGACGTTCGATATAAGGATCCAATATACTAGGATCTACTTCAGCTCCCAACCAAGCCAAGCCATAACTCTGATACCACTTGTTGGGGAGTTCAGGGAGCGTCGTAAGGGGATTATGGTGTATTGGGTCCTTGTATCGAAGCAAGCCTCATTGGTAATGACGCTGATGCAAGTATATTGAATGTGAGAGACTCACACTTGAAGGGGGAGATTGTTGGGGTTGGTTGTTTCATCAAGAGATAATAGAATGCCAATACATGAAACAATTGTGAAAATAATCTTCAGCCTTTAATATTTATGAGGCAAATTGTAGATATGAATCCAATATTGAATCTTTGTGTTTCTTATCAAATCTGGATTGAAATCTTTCGTCTAAGAGAAAAGAAGATCAAATTTCAAATTCTAGGTTCCAACTATTTGAACACACAAATCGTCGAGAGAAGAAAAGGAGAATTCATAAAATCCTTTTTCGAGGGGAACAACTTGTCATGAACTAATTGGTATCACCCTTAGACACAGTGACTCTACCATGAAGGTTATTCTTGCAACTCGTCAAATCTAATTGATATTTATCTTCTGAAATTTTGATAGTGAATGTCGACCCTTTGGTATAGAGTTTTGGTTACTGATTCAAAGGATAATGGCATGAACTCTCGAGAGCTTGTGCAAATTTTTTTGAATAGGAGTTGTTGGAGAAATGATTTTTGTCAATGCTGAATCACAAAGAACATATCATGGAAGTGGTCTACGTATGACCGTTATTGTAATCCTATTTTCAGCCGCCAATTAATATATTCTAAATTTGGGCAACAACTTGGAATGGTATCCTAAAATTGTGCAACATCTTGGAATGGTATCCTAAAATTGTGCATCCAAATCCAAATGAAAATGGGATTTCCATTAAAATAAAACTTTAGGCTCTTTACTTCCACATTTCTTATTTTCATTTTACTCCAATTAATAAATATAAATTATGTTTGTTACCATCTTTTACAATTTGGGATATCAAACCTAATATTTAAAAAAACAATAAAAGTGTTAAAACCTATTTTCATTGTTCAAAAAAATATATTCTTCCTAGTTCATCTTCAATTCTTTTAAATGGTCAATGTTGGTTGTTTTATTAGTTGAGAGTTGAACTTATGACTTCTTTGTTACATTAGTTTGGGAATTGAACTATTGACCTCCTTATTACATGAATTTTGTCAACCAGTTTGAGTCTAACTGCTCTGACTATTTAACAAACTTTGATCTATCTGTCAAGTATCAATTCAATCTTTTCAACATTGCCTTAATACAAGATTAGGTTAATGCACTTCTTACTCTTAACACCCATATTGGGAACTTGATACTAAACTAAAATGTATCTAGTTCAGTCCAACTAGTAGTGGTACAAAAAAATCACAAATATGTTGTCTTAAAGTGTATATTCCTTCCTCTCAGTTTGCTTTGTGATTTAAGGTGTGTTAGAGATTTCTCTTGATTGACGATGTCACTGCAATGTTGAGGGCAAGCTACACATGAGGTCAACAATCCAGGGTCAAGAGAAGTTAGCAACCTGTATTATGTGTTGAGTTGTGTCAAACTGATGTTGGTGCCTCTTTAATTTACTGCAACGAAACCAATGGTTAATCTATAAAATATCTTCTATCACAAATTTCTCTGTAATAGCTGCATTTTCAAACGTTCACTTTATTGCTCTTGTATAATCAGCCATGTAGTTAAGGACAACCATAGCCCATAATCAACATGGCTGACAGTATGCAAGAAAATCATATCTCATTAGACAAATATATAACCATGCATGAAACGGAAAGGGCATTGAAATTATGTTGGACCTAGTGGATACACAAAGAAAGATGTATTCGTACGAATCAATATTCTTTTTTATTTTTCTTATTACACATGTCGCGGATACAATTGAAAAATTAGACCTACATTTACTTAAAGGCACATATAAGCTGTATACATTTACTAATTGCCAAATCCACCACCCAAAGAAGAATGGGTGCGGGGAGCAACACTATATATAACAAATAAACAAAACATACAATTCTCTGCTTGAACAACTAGCCTTCCACACACACTTATACATTGAGTTGGGCAAAGTAGAAAATACATAATTTTGTAGTCTACAAAATACCCTCCCCTCACATGTAAAGGGAATCAGCATACTGTACGTCCATAGCACAAACAAGCAAGATAAAGGTTTTTTGACCATTTTTCCTGAAACATAAACAGAACCAAAATGAGAAAAATCACCTTCTGCAGGTAGTTAACAAAGAGCCGTTTGTTACGAATTACTAAAAACATGATTTTTGCATTTAATAATTTAGAAATTTTTTAGATTTTTAAAAAAGGTAGAAACTATTTTCTTTTAGTTATACCTTAATGAAAATCACATTTTTTTTTTCAAAAATCATCTATAAAGAAATAATTTTCACGAGAAGCAGTTTTTTAAGATCATTTTTTTCAAGAAAAAATTAACAAATGGATGAAAACCCTTAAGAATTATCATTTTTTAATAAAAGTGATCATCTTAAAAAATAAACTGTAATAAACAAGGCCCAAAATCAAGTATTCATTCATCAACCCTAACCTTAACATGTGTGCTTGGAAATTGAGAAGTCCGCAGAGTTTCCTGAGTTTCATCAGCTGGCCTGCGCCTCGGTTTGCTTAATATAAGAGCAGATTGATCCCATGTAGCAGCAGTTGCTGTGATCCGGTAACCATTATCCCATCGTCTATGGATTCCTTCGCTTGGGTAGAGAAAATCAAGTTCAACGACCTACATATAAAAGGTGGATGATGAGAAAGCAAATAAAAGAAGTTAACGCAGTGCAGAAAAGTTTAACAAAACTGTGCAGAAATGGCAAGGAAAAACTGCTGCTCTATTAAGGGTGTGTTTGGTTCAAATTTTAAGAAGGAAGGGGAGAGGAGCAAAATCCCTCCTTAAGTTGATTTTACTCTCCCTCCATTTTGGGGGCATTTGGAGGGAAGGGGAGAGATTCAATATAACTAAAAAATCATTTAAAATCCCTCCCCTCGAACCAAACACAAAACCATAAAAAATCCCTCCCTTCCTTTGAACCAAACATGTCTCTACTTCCCTCCCTTCACCTCCTCTCCATTAAAATCTCTCCTCTCCCCTCCGTTGAACCAAACAAACCCTAAAGGTAACGAGAAATTTAAATGATTTAATTTCAAAAGAAAATATTTAGCCAAGGTGTCATAAAAAAGAATGGACACATTTTAAACTCAATATGAGATTGGTATCAGACAGATTTATCACAATAAACCAATCAAAATCATAGGACATTCATATGAAGCAATCTAACAATGCTCAACAACCCAATAGTGGTTCCTACAGTTGCAGTTTGTTAATAAACTAGTGAAAAAAAGGAAAATGACAACAAACCAGACTTTTGTTTACAAGAACCAGAATAAGTTCTCAAAAAGAGGGCCCAAACACTATGATCTATCCAACAAGTCAACAACCGCCGTAGAAAATAGGTGAATTTTGTCTAAATTCTATCAAACTTTGTTGGCCCGACGGTATCACTAAATTACTAATCCAATCCAAAGAAGAATTCAAGCACACCAGTTTAGAATATTACTCAAACCAAAGCCAGGTCATGTACGCACAACATAAGAGTGATACTCAATGAAATACAAAACATTCTAAACAAAGGCAGGAAAAAAAATACTCAACAGATAGCAGAAAAGCTTTTATGCCAAGATATCACAGATTAGAATACAAAATAAACAGCAAACCTGATCACTGAATCCAGCATTCCGTGACATAACAACACCCCAACGACTTCCAGCAGTGGCCATTGAAGTCACATGAAATCCTTCTCTCCACTTCTTGTTTATCCATTTGAACGGGAAAGAATCGCTTACTTTGTATGATTGTTGTGTATACTGTGTGCCTGTGGACATCAGAAAACAAATCACAATGAAGTTTTTTTCTCCTCTTTTGTTCCTTCTCTAGTATTTAATTAGAGAAACCCCCATGCATCATGTGGATAAACAACATCCAGATAGATCTGCCGAAAATGGAAAATCACAGGCACAAGAAATTGGAACAGGAGGGAATAAAAAAGACACAAGTCGTGAGAAAACGTAATTCCATGTGAATAGAATTTCAAATTAATCCAAATAAAAATATGCAACAGATTAACTTAATAACTGTATAAAAAAATCACCAAGTTTATTTAACCAATAAAATGCGCTTCAACATTAACCCTCTTTATATTCTACAACAATCATGATCTAATCACCTTCACTCCCATTTCTGTAGATCCTACAAACAACCTGACTGTGCAAAAAAGAGAGAACCAAAATATGACCAAATAACCTAACTAACTTAAAAAATACCCTGGGAATTGGATCCAATGCATCATCATTTAGTGGAACAAATATCATTCGTCATTTGTAAGAAACACTAAGCAAACAAACCTTTTGACATCACCACAAGAGAGCTCCCATTAGTAACCCCGGCTATAGAAGTAATGTAATAGTTCTTCTCCCACTGCTCCATGATCCATTCCTAGAATGTAACAGAATTGAATGGGTAAGTTTCGTCAATTGAAAACAGGTTAAAAAGCGTTTGACATGCACTGATGTACATCTTATAATTTTACCTTGTGTAAGAAAAAAGGTGACAACTTGTAAACTTGATTTGTAAAACCAGTTCCAGCATCCATGATAAGTGCCCAGAGATTGGAACAAGAAGCCACACAACTAATAAGAAGGCCGTCTGCAATCCCTCGCTCTACATGCTGCGCTAATCTTCCATCCGCTACATTGTAATGATACCTAATAGGACAGCCACTTTTCAGTATAACCACAGAATCATGATGATAACAAAACACCCAATCAGTAGTAGATACTTTTGCCTTCAAGGCATATTAAAATTTACAGCAAATGACGAGCTATGTACTCTCTAGTATATCAGGTGCTTAAATTTGTATTATTAATATTCTCCCGTATATTAACCAGTAAATCAGAGCAAGACACTGAGGATTTTCCTTCCTGGCATGTTGGATATACTTTGACATTGACATATATATGACATGTGTTAGACACCCATTATAGACGATAGTAAAACATCATCTAAGGTGGTTTGGACATGTGTTTTGACATCATTATGAAAGATTCAGAGGTAAACAATTTATCTTTAAACTAAATATATAATAGGGAGTTTTGGCGTCATCAGATCCGTGTAGCCGAATCCACTTAGTGGGGTGTGGCTTGGTTGTATATATCCAATTGCTCAAATGAAAGAAACAACTGCAAAGAATGATTGCAGCTCTACCTTTGCTTCATTGGCATTCTCGCATTGTAAATTGATATCCATTGTGTAGCAGGAACCCCCAAACGGACCTTCTTCTTGGGCTGTGAATCATCTTCTTCCTCAATAGTCAATCTACCCCTCTTTTGCCCAACCTGGTAAAACCAAGAGGTTAAAGCACGATAATAAAACAGAGCCAACTTAAAATATCTCTAAAATAACACCATCATCATTACCTTTTGAGCACCTTCAGTATTTATTGGCCGTAATGCAGGATTTGGTCCAAGCATACTATCAAACAGGGATATTAGCTTGGAATAGTTAGGTTCTTCGTCGAATTTCATGTTCACTACAAACTCGAGAAAATGTCTGAAAGGAGCAGGGCAGAAGCAGCATAGCATCTCAGGAGATGTTCCCATCTTCTTTTTGCAAACAAGATACGACTTATTATCTCCCTAACAAAGAAATTTAAAAACAGATTAACACAAAATACATACAGGAATCCAATTGTTACAGCAAATATTTTATGAGAATAAAAACAATGCAAATACCTGATAACCTTGCCATGGTAACCGGCCTTTGTGAAGAAAAATGAGTGTATATGCAAGAGATTCAAGATCATCCCTTCTACTAGCAGTTCTTCCCAAATGAGCATGAACACTCGCATATCGAACAGTTCCTCTACATAATTTAAAAATATAAGCCTCAAGAAGCTTGATAATCATCTAAGAATACAATTCACACTAATATAAAGGAGTGAAAAAGGTAAAAGATGCGAGTAGAATTGAAGAGAAAAGGTTTAAGGAAATGAGAAGGGAGAAAAAGAAACCTGAACATATCAGGACGCTGATCATATTCAACATGCAGCCCATTGGAGGTATCTCTCCACTTAGTTGCTGAAAAAAAAATCCTTATAAGAATAAAAAGAAAAGGCCCAGTAAGAGCGAAACATCTCATCTTTCAAATTCAAACTACTCACCTAACCCGAGGTCAACAAGAAACAATTTCTTCTCTTGTGCTGTACCTGGCTGACCTAGTAAAAAGTTCTCTGGCTTTACATCTCCATGCACATATCTATAATGAAAAATAGCAACATTTAGAAACCAGGAAATTCAAAACTAAATCAATATAACAAACTAAAACCCACTCACAGGGTATGGTTAACAAATAAGGAAGAAAAAGGCTGAATATAAATATGTTTAACCTATAACATACCCCCTTGAGTGCATCTTGTCCAAGATCGATAATGACTCAACAGCAATACATGCAACCATTTCTGCAGACATCCTACATATTCAAAAGACAAGCAATGAATTCCATAGGAAAAAATACATGCAATAACAGAATGTTACGGAAAACACAAGGAACAGATTAGTCACCACCACCGGTTCACTATAGAATAAGAAAATGGAAAAACAAGAAAGATACACAGCCAGGAGTAGAAGGCACAGATATAACATTAATAATGGAAAACACACAATTAATGCACAACGTGGGTCGACATTAAAATATTACACGCGTATTTAGTTGAGTAGTGATTTATTAACATAAAAAATAGAAATCAAGGTCTCTACAAAGCTACAGTAACACCAAATTTTCTTCGAAAAAGGGAAAAAAGGAAACTGAAATGACAAAGAATGTAGTATAAACCATCTACACCTACAACAAAAACAACCAAGCCTTATCCCACTATGTGGAGTTGGCTACATGGATCAAAAGACACCATATCGTTCAACATAAATCACGTCGGTAGCCTAACCACAACCCATCTACACCAAAAACAATTAATCTTGTTTTAGTTTTATTGTCGGTATTTTAGTTACCTATGCATATGGAAGGAAATGAAACAAAAACTGAGTCACACCTCACTCCAATATCAACCTTAGCGAAGAAAGCTTAAACAACACAATCATATATAATGGTCCTTATTGTAAAACACAAGACAAATAAAGAAGAAAATAAACAGATACAATTTAAAGGTAGCTTATACTCACGCCTGGCCTGAGGAATTCCATACATCCCACAAGCTTGGACCAAGCATGTCCATAACCTGCATATAGTATAATGATAATAATTACATATTAGTTAAATGGTTAAGCTAGCAATGAGATAATAGAATTTTTGTTGTGTAGATCATACCATCACGTAATATTCTCCTTGCCTTCCTTTATAATGTACTTTAGGTATTCCATGACTTCCACCAAGGGTGCTTTGAAACAAAATATAAAATCAAATCTCAGGAAAATTGACTTTTTCACAAAACTTGTATATAAATGCATACCAATTTACAATATACCTACTTGTACACTTGCCACTCATAAGGAGGGCCATAGTTACAGCCTTTACTGTTTCTATGTTCAAATTTCAAAGCCACCTGAAATAAGAAAGAGATATCAATCAACTTAAAGATAATGAAAATTCTTAAACCACTTAAATATAAACAACCCTCAGCATACCTCGGTGGCACCGGGGCCATTAAGGCGGTCATTACCACCAGTAACTCGACGACCAACGAAAACCTGTCCAAACCCACCTTTGCCAAGTTTTCTCTCCACTTTGTACACAGGCGAACCTCCTACTTGAACCTTTGGGTCAAAACAAATTAAAGGAAAGGAAAAAAAAAGAATATAGAAATGAATAAGCACCAATGTATTGACCATGGTTACATCATTCAATAATAATAAAAATAATCAATGAAGAGAGACACTCTGGCCACATTTAGTAAAACAGCTTAATTAAGAAAACTTAATTAACTATGAATTATACAAAAATCTTCTTGAAACAAGCTCAAAATAACTTATACTAAGGAGTTCAATTGTGATACATTGTAAGTGTAAAAGTTTTTACACTATTAAACACTCTTAACCAATCATATACATAACATTTAAGATAATTTTAATCAAAGTCAAATATGGTAATGATCCGGCGATTATAATTGATTAACAAGATGCATACCAATTAAATCCATTAATAAGTCATAACATATTTTTATAAATTTAACCAAACATTGTTAGGTGCTTTTGAGTCAATTTGGATACACTGCTCCACAAACACTAAAGGAACAAAAATTAAGAGAATCTTTCAACAGATATAGTTTTTTTAAAAAGATAGTAGTTTCTTCTAGAAGATGAAATTGATTTTTTATATTTTATATTTCCATAACCTCTCTTATTTAACTTCTCCATAGTTATCAATAAATTTATTTAAGCAATCAAAGTACCATAAATAAATTCAGTATAACTAAAACATAATCCAAAAATGCTATCCAAAAAAAATGTATATATAATCCAAAATGATTGCATGTCATGAAAAAAATTCAAATTAGCTTAAGAAAAATTGAAGAGTTTCATATGATTCATACCCTCTCAGGAAAAGGAGTAGTATTTCCCTCATCCTCTTGAGCAACACCTTTATTGGCACTCAAACCACCACTTTCATCACCCATCGTTCCTTCAATTTCTTCTCCCTCTTTCTTCGCCGCCGCCGCGATATCTCGATGACCGTTTTCAGGCTCAGATATATCGATAACCTTTTCCTTCTGCTCTTTTTTCTTCGCCGCCGCGATAGCAGCCCGAGTCTTCACGTATTTGTCCGCCGGTTCGGAGATTTTACGGTCTACCGGAGCACGACGACTTCGCCGTCCGCTACGAAACACCGGCATTCTCTAAACCCATGCAATCGATTTGTAGCGCTGAAAACTACCCCGATCATCATATATGTTGATTCATCGATGAAATTGTTGATTAAATTTGCGAAAAATTCTATAGAAAAGGAAAAATCGATGGGAAAGATGAAATGATAGGTTTAATTGGAGAATTAGGGTTAGGGTTTTGTTATACGAGGTGAACGAATTTTGAATTGGATTGAAGGATGATGATAACAAATTAAGATAAGATATAATAATAAAAGAAGAAAAGGAAAAAATTATATTAAAAAAATAATAAAAGGAAAAATCTGAAACAATCCTTTTCACTATTTTTTGTGAGGAAAAAACTTACCAACATAATCTCATAATCTTTTAAGAGTATGTAAATTATTTTACATAATCAATAAATTATGATTGACAAATAAATTTAAGATATGTAATTTTTTTTTATACTAATGGTGTATATAAATTAAATTTATATTTTTTTTAAAAAAAGAATAAAATTTTGAGAAATTGAGACACGTATGTAAGAGTAAAATAGGTTTACGCTAACGTGTTTAGTTAAAGTGTAGTATTTTAAAATTTAATTTGTATTAGTGTGTAAAATACTTTACATTATTAATACATTACAATCATTCGTGTTCATTATTTTAAAAGGGACTATCATTCAAGCGAAACATTTTTTCAATATTGAATAGTTCTAATTCACTGTCGGTGTAAAAATATTTTATACTGTATGTAAATTAAATCTTTTATGATTATATTTAAATTGCGGTTACAAAATAAATTTATGTGGACATATCATGACTTCTCATTAAGTGTCGTGTAAAACTATTTTACTTCAACGATATATAGTCGTGATTTTTTTGTATTGGCACACAAGTGCACATTCATAAAAATGTTATTTATGCCATAAAAAAAGATGTTGTTAGTCCTTAAATCTTAATTCAATTGAAAAATGTCGATATTGTTAAGTCGGATATTATGTCTTGGGTTTGAATTTGAAACTTCATATTTGTGTGTGACATGTTCGAATTTAAAACTTCGAAGTTGTGTGTGAATTTTTTATGGTATTTATCATCTTTTTTACAAACAAAAAAACTACCTCATTCTGAGCACATCAAATCTCATCTATGAAGGTGTTGAAAAACCACAAGAAATTGAAGATTTGAATTGTGTTTTGTCATTTCTGAAAAATTACTTTGAGTTGTTCAACCAAAAAGTATGTTATTTATCAAATCATTCAACTTACAATTATAAAATAGGTTCAATAAAATAAAATTGAATCATAAAGAATTTATATTAGAGTAACATAAAGGATTTTATACTACTTCACAATAGATAGTTGCTACATCTAGTTATCCCCTTATAAAGAGAATTTTCCTCAGTATAGTCGATGACTTAATCCACTATTTAAACAATAGCATAAAAGTATTATTTACTATGTATTTTCAGGCTCTGAGTATTCTTTTGTATCCTCTTAAGACTGTCACCATTAAATGGACGCCTGTTGAGATGGCTTGTAAATATGTCAGAAGATCTCTTTGGCCTGCGGTCGGGAGCTTGAGAGTTATATGTATCTGTTGAGAATGTTACTATTTGGAGATATTGAGTCAACATTTAAAAGAAATCAACCTTTAAGACATACCCATATATATTTTCATAATTAATTCAACATATCTTCAATTAAGAAGACAAATCTCAAAGGGTGTTATTATTAGGAATATGTCGTGTGCTTCTTTAGTCGGATGATAAGTCCATTTATGATTAGTAGAGGATCCACATGGATTTTTAGTCATAGACAAATAATCATTGTAGCGTTCTTTTTTTTGATGATCAGAAGGTCAATCGTTGACTTGTATTTCATTTGTCTTTAATGTTTTGACTCGGATGGTAGATTATCAAATGTTTGACGCATTGCTTCTTATTGCTATATTATGAATTACTCCATTAGTAAACATAATTACTTGTTTATTAGGTGGTAATATTCATTGTGTTAACACTTAGGTTATTATCTCTAATTTACTCGTAATCTATGTTACCTTAAAATATATTTGTCTTCTAACTTAATTTGCACACTTAGCAAATACAATTATGGAATAATTGTTCTTATTTTTTTGTTTTGTTGTCATCAAAACATCAACAAGATGATTGTAGCTAAAACCACTTCTACACTAACAATCTAATTTTGTCCCAAAAATAATATTTCAACTACTCACCCCATAAAAATCCGCTCTTTTATCAATAACACTAAGCCAAGTTATAAAGTCCTACGACCAAAAGGAAGTAGGAGTATTTGACACCGATATCTGCCACACTTTTAAAGATGATATTGCAATAATGGGAACGATGCAGATAAAAGGTAATGAACCAAATCCTCTACTTCTGGAGATACCTAAGTTTGACTTAGAAAATATTTCACTTCCCCCTCCAAATAATTGAACCAACAACTTAAATTTAAAATAATTTCTCCCTTCTGCTCTACCTTTTTCATTCACACCCTTAGTGAATACAAATTACATAAGGTTATGTTTGGGAGTTTTAGGGGAGGTGAAGATAGAACTTTGGAAAAAGGAAATGGAAGGAAGGATAATCATCCAACTTGATTAAGGATACAAAAGGAAGAATAATCATCCAACTTGAATGAGATTTTTTTTTTCATAATACAAAAACCTTTAATATGGTGGCAATTTCAAAAAATCGTATTGAAGGATGATTTTGAAGAGTTTTTGAAGGCTTATATAAATTCTTCAAATTCTTCTCGTTTATTTATAGTATTATCAAAATTTTAAATATATTAACCACAAATATTTTCTTATTACTCTTTACAAAAATATTCTCTTAAATAAGGTGAGAGATTTCTTTCCCTTTTTGATGGTGCAACACTGATTTTTCGCGTTCTGAATTTGTTGTCTGCTTCGAATTCAGGTAATTTCTCTTATGCATTATGGATTCTTTTGAAGCAACACAACAATCATATTTTGGAACAACGTGGTTAAAGGTGTGTTTGTAGTATATGAGCGCGCATCTGCACGACGGGAGGGTTGGTCTGCTACACAAAACGCAGCAGCCGCAGACAGTCCCTGTTGTGATGCAGTGGACAACTCCAAGCCACATACGAGTGAAATGCAACATTGAGGCGTCTTTCTCTATGCAACACAATTAGGTGGGTATTGGTATAATTATTCATGACGAGTTTGATCTTTTTATCCTAGCAAAAACAAAATGGTTTACACATGTGTGTGCAATTCACATGGGAGAAACGCTTGAATTACTTTCAGCGTTGAATTGGGTACATGAACTACATTTGACTCCGGTATATTTTGAATTGGATTCTTGTTAACAGTCTACACACTAACAGCGACAACATTTATAAGTTTGGTGCTATTATATGAGCTTGTAGGCATAATCTCTCTACTTTCTACAGTAACTCTCATGTTGAGTTTGTTTAGAGAGAAATGGACGGGGTTGCTCACAATTGTCAAAAGCAGCTTTGTTTTTAACTAGTTTTTAAATTTTGATGGAAATACCTCAATGTATTGTACACATTATTATAAATGAAATGCTTTAAGCTTTGATTTGTAAAAAAAAAAAAAACCTTTCCCTTTCCATCTTATATACTTCACCCAAATCCCTTTTCTATTCTCCCCTCCAAAACTTTGAAACAAAGTTGAATAATGTCTTTGGAACGGTTAAATATGATATAATATAATATGATAATATTATATTTCATTCTTTAGATTTTTAAAAAGGAACGTTTTAAACACTAGAACGGATATTGAACCAACATGACCTTCAAATTATGGTTCAACTGATTCAATCGCAATTGAGTTTGATAATTAATATATTAACATATAAATAAATATAATGATAAACTTGATTGATAATTTATGCATATAAGATTTTATAAAGTAATGTTCATATCAAATGTATAAAAATATCAATTACAAATACATACAAAATATCCTTTCATTCCTCTATAGTATTGTTATTTTTTAGGGTTAAATATGTTTTTAATTCCTATAAAATTTTAACATTTTAATTTTAATCCTTGTAAAATAAAAATATAATTTTTAATCCCTACAAAATTATTAAACAAACACTTTTAATTTTTAGTGAAACAAAACATGTTTAATTGTTATTCAATCTAAAAAAATTCGAATGATTTTTTTTCAAGCATGAGTTTAGAACATTTCAAAAAATTCCTTCTCAAAAATTTAAAATTTGTAAACTTTCAATAAATTAAATATAAAATTTTTAAATATAAAAAACTCAAGATAAAAGTAAGGAACATATGAATTTATAAATTGAATTTAGGTTTATTTGTCGTAGAGGAATTTTTATAATATTTTAAACATAAAAAATTTATTAAAAAATATATGTTGATTTATTACCATGACATAAAACTACATACATGATAATTTTATTAAAACTAAAAATTATATTTTTTTGGTCTATTAATTATTTTCTATTTGATAAAAATTAAAGTTAAAAGATTAAAATTTTATTAGACTAAAAATGTATTTAATATTTATTTTTTACGCCATAGAGCTTAATACTAGAAGCATTAAAGAAGAAGAGTTATTGTACCAGGAATTTGAACCTCAATGGATCAATTTCGAATAGCTCCTTTTGTACGGCCAACTATCAACGTGAGCAATGTCTATGTGCACCCCCTATAATTATACTCCAAAATCACCTTCTTTTATCCCAAAAGAAAACTAAAATGGGAAAACTTTTGAAAAGTTTATTGGTATATTAATTTTTTTTTAAAACATAAATAGTTAAAGTATGAATTGGAAAATTTAAATTAAGTTTTTTGGTATATAAATGTGTTTCAAAAAACTTAAAAATTGAGTTTTTCAAAACATAAAAATATTTCAAAAAATTTAAATATTTTAGAATACATTTGTTTTCCTAAAAACTTAATTTTAAAAATTTTAATTCTAAATATTCATGAATACATTTGTCACTATCTTTGAAGAAAAAAAAATGAAAGTTGGAGAAAAAAATACTAAATCAACAAAACATATTTGTAAACTTTCTCAAAAAAACACGCTTGTGAATGAATATATAGCGGAATAAATATTCTGCTATGATAAGATAATAGTATATATAAATTTTTTATATCAATTTATAGAATAGAAAAAATAGAGATAACTTTTGTAATGATCAAAATGAAAAATATTATTACAATAATAGGTATAATAAAATTTATTTACTCAATTAATTCCTAACTAGACTCGTTAACTTGTAATTAACATCTAACTAAAATAACTAATTTATAATCAATTTTACATCTTTAATACCAATCACACATTTCTTCGCATATGAAAGGACTTAATTCAACTCTAATATGTTAGATCTCAACTAATAGGGAAATATTTGCAACCTTAAGAACGTCTCTATTCAAGTTTTCCAATTATTTTTCTCAAAAGCAAAATGTATCTAGTTTGTCCCTTCTACTCATGAGAAGTATACAGGCAAATGACATTATATTAGTGACTTAACAAGGGCTAAGTTCCAACATTCACTCAGTCTTTTATTGAATAAATTTTTCATACTTTCGAAATAAGTCTCACATAAAGTAACATGACTCATATATATGTGGATTTCACCTAATAAAAAAGAAGTGTTAAAAAGAGAATACTCTTAACACTCGTGTCAATGACATTGTCCGTATACAAGAGAATGAAATAGTAGTCTAACTATCTTAGAAGATTGGCTTAGAAAAAGATGTGAAATCTGGTGATAGAAGCGACCAAGTTATGGGATCATCTATGGCAATTAATGTGACCAATCTTCAAACCATTTTCCTTAGTGACACTAGTGGAGTAATTGGTCTTGCAATCCTTAAACTATTTTGCTTTCGAAGTTTCGCATTTGTTAGAGATTGCTTTGTCTTCAAGTAGTCATCTCTCAAGACATAAGGTGTTTGAATTTTACTTTGTGTGGATATTGAATCTTTTTCTTTTTCTAAATGGTGTTCATATTTGAATTCTTAAGTAATAAAATTTTCAAAATTAGTCACCTAATGTATAAGGAAATAAATAAAATAGGCTAAAGTAACACACATATTTTTTTGTAATAAAATATATTCTTTATTATTATTATTATTATTATTATTATTATTATTATTATTATTATTATTATTATTATTATTATTATTATTATTATTATTATTATTATTATGTTGTGTCACATTTGTAAAATATTTATCCTAAATCGAATCTCACTTTAATTTTTTTAATGAGTTTAAATGACATATACGGTTAGTGTAAAAAGTTTTATACTGACAACTCACACTCATTCATGAATATGACTTTAAACATAGTTATGGTGAACGTCAAACATCTCTAATAATTTTACGTTTATAATTGACTTTTAATATAAAAACTCTTTATAATGACAATATATATGAACTACGTATTTTTCAATAATTCTAGTGACTTCATTCATCTCACAATTAGTGGCATATTTACTTATTTCAAACATATTAAGAAAAGTCTATTATAAAAAAAAATAATGCAAATTTTACTAAATTTAACTTATTATAGTTGTTAGTGTAACCATTACTATAAATATAAAGTGAAATATATTGGTTTGTTAGTAGGTGCAACCTAATATAACTCAAAGCCTAAAGCTTACTTTTTGTGGGACCTAATTTTTCTTAAAGTTGTATTACATTTTATAAACAAATATTTATATAAAAACACATTTCAAGTTCAAAATGTATTTTTTAAATAGTCAACATAATTATATAAGTAAATAATTGACTAAAATTATAGACAACTTTAATCTAAATATATCGACCATGTAAATTTCCCTGTTATGTTTATTTGTATTTCTTTACAATAATGGCCCAATTTTTGGTTCACAAACAAAGTATGAATTATCAGTCCAATGTGCTAGCACACTAATACATAAAGTTAATTTAGTAAAACTGTTATTATCTAATATACATAAAGTATGAAATTACTGAAGAATAAAATTCATCATAATAAGACATAAGTGGTAGTAGATATATTTACTTCTTAAAAGAAGCACGTAAATATGTCAACATAAAATCATCTCAAACTGAAATTCAAGCTTCTCTCAAAAGAATATATCATAATTATAATAGAAATCGACTACTACAAATAAAAAGGATTATACATTTCGTAGAATCTAGCACAACTTATTTATCAATATATAATTTTCAATATACCTTAAGAGGAAATTTAAGAAAACTAATTTTTCACGGGACAAGCTTGAGATGTTGCCGCAATCATTTGCGTCTCAGAAATGCCAATGTTGCACATGTTAACAGAAACTCTTGAGTATAATTTCTTTCCATATGGTGATAAGATACCACAATGATCCTGATAAGTTTTTCGCTGCATAAAATATAATAGAAACATAGTGACTTACTATGTAACATGTATTGCACCAACTACTAAAATTTTCTTTATAAATAATTTAATTAAAGGAAGTGATAAAATTAATAAATTATATGCTATTTTACTTACAAGCATTTTAAGACAATCCCAATAATTGACATCAAGTTGATCGACTTTACGAACATGATACGTTCTAATAGAGTCTTTCTCTTCTCCAAACAAAAGATCTACTATAAGATTGACAGTATGATCCTCATGCTTCCTACGAGCAATTTCATCATCTAATTTTTTTTGTGCTTTTAACTTATCGTTTGAACCATCCGGTGCCTTTTCCAACTACAATATTTAGAAAGAATCATTGACTAAAATAGGGGAATATCATTTATTTTCAAGCTGCAATGAAAAATGATTTAATTTATATATAAAATACAAAAATAGTTTGCACATTCATCCAATCATATTTCACTAGATATTTTATAAACTAACATAATAAATTGACATTATCACGTGATTTGATTGGATAATGGTGAATTTTTTTTTACTCTAATAGTGTATAGAACTTAATCTCATGAGAAAAATAGGAGAAAAAAGGTTAACTATCACTAAATTTTTCTAGTATTTAAATCTATATATAGTGCATAGACTTAATCTCATAAGAAAAATAGAGAAAATATTAAATATCTTTCGATTTTTTCTAGTATATGAACTTATATAAAAACATGTTCGCTATAAGATAACAAAAAAATTGAGAATAACCTCAAGCATCAAATGAAGTAAAGAAGCATCTTCTTGTTTGACTAATCCTGTTGTCGTATTGAAGTGTTCATAGGAAGACTGAGAACTCGAACTTGCAGAGCGATCACCAAAATAATTAGCTAGACGATCATTGCTTACAGATATATCTCCATATTCCATCACATGAGATATGTAAGTTGGATCAATATGTTCTACTCTATTTTTGACCTGTACATTATTAAAAGTATTTAATAACAAATCTTATTTGAATACCATACACGCACACACGAAATATTGATAAAACTGGATAAATGACTTACATTTAAATATTGGTGGAATACAGTTATTGCCGCCGTATTACTATTTTCACTGTTCCATAAATCAAACTCAAAATATTTAATATCAACTTATAAGTGGAATTGTAAAGAGATATTTACTAGAAAATAGATAACTCTATTGAGATATTCTTGAGATCCGTATCAAACTCAAATTTGTATGGTTAATTATAAGAGTATAATAAAATTTACTAAAAAAATAGATACTATTACATGTACATGGTGAGTATTTGAGTAGTATAATATTTATACATTTATTCAAACTCAGAAGCGAAGCTAGAAAAAATACTCAACGGGAACCAATATACAAATGCATGATCAATAAAAACAAAGTTCTACATGCATAACATATGCCAAAAAACAACTAAATATTTTCTCAAAGAAATTGACATTTGAACATAAAAAGAATATAAAATATAAAAAACATAGAAATTGACAAAAACAGGTTTGTGGGATATGAAATTTTCATCAAGTAAAAAATATTTTTACTAATGTTAAATAGGTGATTTTGTTATTTGACCTTTCTTTTATCCAAAAAAAAATATATTAAGGAGTGTTTCAATATACATTATATACAAATTTAACTTCTAAACGACTAATTTAATAATATTTTGTAGAGACAAATAAAACATGTGTAATTTTTATTATTTAACTAATGAAAAATACCTGTCTTCCATCCAAGAAATACTGAATGTATCTCCCAAACAAAATGTAATGCCAGCTGGTGGAGGATATGGTGTTCCAGGACAATACATTGCAAAACTATCCTCATTTCCATTGGAAGATGTGGTTGCATAAATTCTTATATCCTTTGGAAGAAGACCGTCGAACATGCTCCCAGCATGACATGATTCCAAGTATATCACCTTTTTCATTAAATTTGTTACTTGGATCTTAATGTAAAATTAATCATAAAATTATATATGCTCTCAACAAATTACTATGTAAGGAAACTCACCATCTTTTTGTAGGATAAAGCATCATGTTTTTTCTTCAATGCTATTACCAAATCGATGGCCCATATATCTCCTTCATTTATCATATCTGATCAAATAAAAATATTTTCCCTTAAAAATATATGCATTATTACAAAATAAAATAATCTAGCACAACTTGTTTTCATATTAATTGGAAGTTACTAACCGAATGAGTGTACAGCACCATGGCCAGCCATGTAAATGAAAATGGAATCATTTGGACCTGTATTCAGCACCTTACCACTGCCTCCACTTATAGCTCTTGCGTCTCCATTAAGCACCGCGAAAAAATTTATTATGTTAACATTTTCTCCCGTGTAATCCTGAAAATATTAGAGTATGTATCGATATTATTGAATTTTGTGATTAAATTAAGAGTTTTAGTATATAAATGATATATTAATTTTTCAATGTACCTTTGTTATAGGACTATCACAAGGACTATCACAAGTTGAAAATCTCTAATTTATCAAATATCTCTATCATTTTTTACCATCTAAGTTTTATTGAGAGAATTTGGCTCTATAAGTTTTTGGAGAATATAAATGTAACAAATATATAATTTAGAATAATGTGTAATTTTTATTTTTGGTTTAAAATCCAATTGATAAAAATTTGGCTAAATTGTATGTGATCCTTTAACTTAATTTCAGTTAAGGTTTTAGTCCTTTATTATTATTTTTTTAATTTTTTAATTTTTAATTTTCGATTTGGTCATTTATTTTAATTTTAAGTGACAATTTGATCTTTTATCTTTAAAAATGTCAACAATGTTATCCTTTTTATTTTTACAAAAATTCATCAAAAATTTCAAACAAAATCTATAAAATTAATTATCATCCTTAATATAATGCAAATTTCATCAAATTCATAACTTAAATTTTTAAATAAACTCATATTTTCATCTCTAACAACATCAAATAAAGAATGAAAGGACCAAATCGAGAAAAAAAGATAAAAACTAAAACGTTAATTGAAATTAAGTTAATGGATCACAGGTGCAATTTAGCCTAAAAATTTAATATGAATATTGAAAAAGAGAAAATAGGATATATAATATCAATATGAGTTTATTGAATTTTACATTGACAATAAATTAAAACAATGTATTTGACAGTTATTTTTTAAAACTAATTTTATAATGTACATATATAATACTAACATAAATAGTTATTGGATGAAAGTGTAAAATAATTTTAGTCAATACACTATTATATACTCATTAAAATGACTAAATTAGTATAAAGAAGTTGAGATACGTAGGTACCTTAGGAATACCAGGATAAACATTTGCCCCATTTGGATTATTAATTATAACGCCAGGCGTTGGGTTTTGTTCATTGTTGGCAATATCATCATACATCATAACAATGATATTTTCATCTCTAAGACCACCACTTTTTAATATTTGGTATGCATGGCATACATCAGCTTGGTGCCTATAATTCACAAAACCGTTAGAACCAGCAACTAAGAAAGCCCATTTCGTCCCTATTTCTTCTTCTTCTATAAATTGTGTAACTTGATTTTTTATAGATCGCACACCCTTTGATTTTCTCACCATTACACTCATCCACACTATCACTATTAGTGTGACCCAATAACTCATACTTCCTTTCATTATTATTTGTGAAAAATGAACAAATTTGAAAAGTTACACTTGAAATATGCTTTACTTTAACAAGGGATATATATATTTATTTGCATCCTTTAAATTTGTAAAAGTTAATCAATCTCAATTTAATTCATATTGATGACTACGATTTTGATTTTTAAGAATTTGATATATTAATTAATACTATTGACGTGCTTTACACTCAATTGGCAATTAATCATAGATATCAATGTATTAGTATTATTTTTGGCTTAAATGCACGTTTAGTCTCTCTATTTTGTTTAAAATAATATGTTAGTCCTTCATTTTTAAAATTAATTTTTTTGTCTCTATTAACTAATTTTTGGATTTTTTGATCATGTGACACTCTTATTAATAAAAATAGATTTGTGAGTTGGATAACTATTTTAGTCACACAATAAAAAATAGTAGAGGACCAAAAAAAAAAAGA
>JBBPBP010000003.1:414613-428840 GCA_037974735.1 Cicer chorassanicum
TTTAATCATTTTAAGAATACTTTTATCCTTTTTTATTTTAAATGTTAAGTTTTAAAAAAAATCAAGTAAAATAAATGGTATCTCAAAAATTTTAAGGAATAAAAAGATGTCGCATCTAATTTAATCATTTTAAGAATATTTTTATCATTTTTTATTTTAAATGTTAAGTTTTAAAAATATCAAGTAGTGCAACTTGTGTCTTAATAACTCAAAGATTAAAAGATGTCATATCCAATTAATCTTTAATAAGAATAAAATAAAATATATTTTGAAAAGCATAAGGATTATTATTTATTAGAAATTGATTGAAATTAGTATATGCTTTGTTAAAATAAAAGATTGGGTTAAGAGAAAAAAAAATGTTAGACCTAATAAAAGAAGAGGAAACAAAACAAAAATAAAAAATAAAATAAAATGAACAATTGGACTGTATGAAAAAAAAAAACTGATGGACTTAGGGCCCAAATCTTTTTACTTCCAAAACCCTAGTTGGTAAACAGAAAGGATGTCTTGAGGGAAAAAATAGAACAAATCGAATCAAAGAGAGGGCGGCACAGACAAAACCCTAGCGAATCAAAGAGGGGGCGGCACAGAACAAAACCCTAACGAATCAAAGAAGGGCGGCACACGGCTAGGAGGCAAAACGAAACCCAGTGACGCGCGGCAGGCTTGAGGAAATCAGAACCCAGAAAACTCAAAGAAAAAGTAGCGCACAAAAGGGAAACGCAGAGAAACAAAAAGGGAGAAAAAAGGACCAAGAAGAAGATCAAGGGGCCAAGCACGATTGGGATAAAGGGTATGGTCGGCTTTCAGGAGACTTGAAGGTTTGAGTTTTTTAAACGCCGTTCTAACCTTTTTATATACCTCAGGGATCAAACAATGTAACAAAACAAATTTCGTTTTTATTCCTAACTCAGTAAGGTATCAGACATATAACAACAACAAAATTTTATTTTTATTCTTAACATACTTCATATAATAATAATGGTTACACATTAAAACTAAAACGAAAAAATACCTTATTTTTCTCTGTTTGTATGGACAATGATTGTAAAGTATGTTGCTACTAAATTGCTGTTTCCTCTGTTTGTTACTAGCTTGCTGTTAAGATAGATTTCTGTTTTAGTGTTTTTTTTTGTAACAAATCATTTCCCCAAAAAAAATCCTCCCCTTTCTGATTTTCGAAATCAAAATTTATAGGCCAAAGTACTAAATCGTTTTGTTCATTAGATAAAATTAAGTTCTGGACTTTACATTGTTTTACAAATTTTAACTGGATTTTCAATTGTTTTTGAAACAAATTTGAAGCAATGTACAATTAAGGAAAAAGTATTTTTAACCTTTTCAAGGAGTACACAGATTTTACTAGTTTGTAGCATGTTTGTGATTTTGTGATTTTAACATGATTTTGTGATTTTGTTGAGATGTTGTGTGTTATTGTTCTGCAGAAAATGGCTTGATATGGCTTGATGTGTGTTGAGTATAATGAGGAAGCTGCTGTTGCGTGAACAAGCTGCTGCAAAGTGTGTTGGCAGGTGGCAGGCATGGCAGAGCTGACTAAATGGAGGGCTAACTAAATGGCTATTAGGGCTAACTAAATGAAAATAGGGATAAGCTGTGTTTTTTTTGTACAGAGCAATAAGGCTAACTAAATGAAAATATGGTATGGCAAGGCAACCTAGGGATAACTAGATGAAAATCAAAAATTGACATTCTTGCTAACCAAATAAAATTGTAAAATAATTATATACTTTATGAGATATAATTGTAAAATGCAAATGTGCCATCAGATTTTCTTTTTTAGATTTTTTATTTATAATAATTAAACTCAAAATTGAGGTGCTACAGCTGCCCCTATTTAATTATATTTTACTAGTAAAAAATAATTAAATATAAGGACCTAAATTTTGTATAAATGTAAATTAACTAAAAAATGAAAATAGTTTCCGATGCTCATAAATAAAAACATGATCGTAAATCGTAAAGGATCGTCTTCGGATTGGTTACCGATGCGTAGATCAACATAAACGAAATGATGATAAAAATAAAATGATCGTTTTCGGGAATAAAATGATCGTCTTCGGATAAAATGATCCTCTTCTCGGATTGGATACCGATGCGTAGATCGACATTAATAAAATGATGATGTAAATAAAATGATCGTCTTCGGATTGGTTACCGATGCGTAGATCGACATTAATAAAATGATGACGTAACTAACATTAATAAAATGATGACGTAAATAAAATGATCGTCTTCGGATTGGTTACCGATGCGTAGAATCGACATTAATAAAATGATGACGTAAATAAAACGATCAAAGAGAGAGAAATTTGTTTTTTTTTTATATATATAAATATAAATAAATAAAATAAAAGTAAATAAATAAATAAATAAAAAATAAAAGAGAAATATGTTATGGTAATTGTAACGCAAACGTATAATGAATAATGTGACACAAAAGTTGTTGAGTATAAATAAAATATAGATATAAGATATGCATGACTCATTCATTATGCATTTGCACAAGGTTGTTGAGTATATTTAAAATATGAATGAAGATTCCATAGATCATGCGTGACTACATGAAAAATGTAAGATGCATGCAATGTAAGTAAATTCTTTTATTTTTTATTTTTATGGTTCCCCGATCCTTACGCGACTTTATACACTTACAAGATTCAATGGAGATAACAATCGTTCTTTGTGTGATGACTCTAGTATATCTTGTATGACTTCCCCTTTTTCGAGGCGAATGCATTGTTTAAAATAGTTACATTTTTTTTATACCACATATATGTTGAGAATCTATCGAGTTCCCGTGTATATATTTTTCAAGTGTCAAAATAATTAAAATGTTTTTTTATTTTATTTTATATTTACACATATTTCAGATTCCAAAAATTTATTATCATAAAATAACATTTTTGAAAAATACTAAAACCAAAAACATGAGGCTGAATCAACTTAGAAAGAGGATAATGTATAGCATCGAATGACAAGATTGGAAAATGTACATTCATTAATTTGAGAATAATACAATTGAACTAAAGGTTACAATGTAGGGATGAATGTGTTTAGCTTTAGTTGGAGAGATAACAACGCTAGTCATTCTTGTAATTTAGAACTTCTAAGAATAATAAATGCCCCAGTTTGAACCACTTGATCTGTTTGTTATCCCTAACTTTTGCATGGACTGCTCTTTCAAGTTTTCAATCCATCGGGATGCTCTAATTTTTGCCTAGGTCGCCTTTTCAGGTTTTCGACCTAGCGAGCCCATTTTTCATTATTTTTTTTAAGCATAATGCTTTTTGACTGCATCTGAGTTTATTGGAAGTGGAAGGTCATCTCCATCCATTTCTGCAAGTATTAGAGCTCCCCCAGAGAAAGCTTTTTTCACAACATACGGTCCTTCGTAGTTCGAGGTCCATTTTCCACGAGAATCCCTTTTGATGGGCAATATTTTCTTTAACACTAAGTCTCCTTCGTGAAACTCTCGAGGACGAACTTTTTTGTCATATGCTTTTTTAAGTCTTCTTTGATATAGCTGGCCATGACACAAAGCTATCATCCTCTTCTCTTCTATGAGATTCAATTGGTCATATCGTGATTGAACCCACTCAGCCTCTTCTAGTTTTGTTTCCATCAAGACTCTGATCGAGGGAATTTTAACTTCAATGGGAAGTACCGCTTCCATTCCGTACACCAATGAGAAAGGGGTTGCCCCTGTTGAGGTTCGGACAGAAGTTCTGTAGCCATGTAATGCAAAGGGAAGCATTTCGTGCCAATCCTTATATGTCTCCACCATCTTTTGTATGATCTTCTTGATATTTTTATTTGCTGCTTCTACAGCACCATTCATTTTTGGACGATATGGAGAAGAATTATGGTGCTGAATTTTGAAATTATCACACAACTCCTTCATCATTTTATTATTCAGATTGGTCGCATTGTCGGTGATGATCTTATTTGGCAAGCCATATCGACAAATCAATTCTCTTTTGATGAATTTGGCAACCACACTTCTCGTCACATTGGCATAAGAAGCGGCTTCAACCCATTTTGTGAAGTAATCAATAGCTACTAGGATAAATCGGTGCCCATTTGAAGCTTTAGGCTCGATGAGTCCAATAACATCCATCCCCCACATTGAAAATGGCCATGGTGATGTTAAAACGTTCAGAGAGGTGGGCGGTACATGTACTTTGTCAGCATAGATTTGACATTTATGACATTTCTTTACGTAACGACAGCAATCGGACTTCATGGTCAACCAATAGTAGCCAGCCCTTAAGATTTTTTTCGCCATAGCGTGCCCATTTGCATGAGTTCCGAAAGAACCTTCGTGAACCTCTTGAATGATTTTCTCTGCTTCCGCTTGGTCCACGCATCTGAGGAGAACCATATCATGATTTCTCTTGTAAAGCACCTCACCATTTAAGAAGAAGTTCATTGACAACCTTCTTAAAACCCTTTTGTCGTTCTCTGAAATACCCAATGGATATTCCTTATTCTTGACATAGGATTTGATATCATGAAACCATGGCTTGCCGTCAGACTCTTCTTCTATTGATAGACAATATGCAGGTTTATCCCTTTGTTGAATTTTTATGACTGGCACGTCCTGACCGGTGCTTATTTTGAACATTGACGACAATGTGGCCAGGGCATCAGCTAATTGGTTTTCTTCTCGAGGGATATGGTGAAAAGTAATCTTCTCGAATTGTTCTGTCAATTTTTTGATATGGGTTTGATACGGAATCAATTTGGAGTCTCGCGTTTCCCATTCTCCTTTCGTTTGATGGATGACCAACAATGAATCTCCATACACCTCGAGAATTTTTGCTTTTGATTCAATAGCAGCTTTAATGCCCATAACACATGCCTCATATTCTGCAATATTGTTTGTGCAGTCAAAACACAACCTAGCGATAAATGGAGTTAACTGGTTCTCTGGGGAAATCAAAATGGCTCCAATTCCATGTCCTAACGCGTTAGAAGCACCATCAAACACCAATGTCCATTTTTCTCTATCAGATGATTCAGTCTCTTCAAATAAAGTCATTATGCTTTCATCGGGGAATTCACACTGCATTGATTGATAGTCTTCTACAGGTTGTTGGGACAAGTACTCTGCCAGGGCGCTTCCTTTGATAGCTTTTTGTGTAACGTATACCAAATCATATTCTGATAACAACATCTGCCAACGGGCAATCCTTCCAGTAAGAGCAGGTTTCTCGAAGATGTACTTAATTGGGTCCATTTTGGATACCAACCAAGTTGTATGACATAACATGTATTGCCTCAATCGACGAGCAGCCCATGCTAATGCGCAACATGTTCGTTCAAGGAGTGAATACCTTGTTTCACAGCTGGTGAACTTTTTGCTCAAATAATAGATAGCATGTTCTTTCTTACCGGATTCGTCATGCTGCCCCAATACACAACCCATTGACTCGTCAAGTACAGTTAAGTACATAATAAGTGGTTTCCCAGGAACAGGAGGCACTAAGATTGGAGGTTTTGACAAGTACTGTTTAATCTTTTCAAAAGCTCTTTGACAATTCTCATTCCATTCAACCTTTTGGTCTTTGCGCAACAACTTGAAAATTGGCTCGCATGTAGCGGTGAGATGCGATATGAACCTGGCAATGTAATTCAATCTACCCAAAAAGCCACGAACTTCTTTTTCCGTGCGTGGAGCGGGCATTTCTTGTATTGCTCTTACTTTATCTGGGTCCACTTCTATCCCTTTTTGACTAACGATAAAACCAAGTAACTTGCCTGATCTTACACCAAAAGTGCATTTAGCAGGGTTTAAACGGAGTCTGAACTTTCTTAGTCGCACAAATAACTTTTGAAGGTTAACAACATGGTCTTCTTCGGTTCGAGATTTGGCAATCATATCGTCCACGTAAACCTCTATTTCCTTATGCATCATGTCATGAAACAAAGTTACCATTGCTCTTTGATAGGTTGCCCCAACATTCTTTAATCCAAATGGCATCACTTTATAACAGAAAGTTCCCCATTGTGTGATGAATGTGGTTTTTTCCATATCCTCGGGAGCCATCTTGATTTGATTATACCCTGAGAAGCCATCCATGAAGGAGAAAAGAGAATATTGAGCAGTGCTATCTACTAGGACATCAATGTGAGGCAAAGGAAAATCATCTTTAGGACTAGCTTTATTTAAATCCCGATAATCAACGCACATTCGAACCTTTCCGTCCTTTTTTGGAACTGGGACAATATTAGCAACCCATTGAGGATATTTGGCTACTGCTAAGAAACCAGCATCAAATTGTTTCTTGACCTCTTCTCTAATTTTAAGTGACATATCAGGCCTCATCCTCCTCAATTTTTGTTTAATTGGAGCACATTCAGGCTTGAGTGGTAGCTTGTGTTCAACTATGTTAGTATCTAGCCCAGGCATATCTTGGTATGACCATGCAAAGACATCCACATAATCAAATAAAAGTTTAACCAACTTTTCTCGTTCAGTTTCTTTCATAGACATTCCAATTTTAATTTCTTTCTTATCATGCTCAGTCCCTAGATTGATCACCTCAACAGGTTCTTGATAGGGTTGGATTATCTTAGCTTCTTGTTCAATTAAACTTTCTAGTTCTGGGGGAGGCTCATAATCGTCTTCACCATTCTCATCAGTGTGATTAATTGGGCGTTCAAAATTACAAGAATGGGTTCTAGCGCTGCTATTTTCAACATATTCGTTTTCGACTCTGCATTGTTTGAATTAAGACGAAAAAGAAAAAAAGAAAATATGAATAAAGATTGCCAAAAAGAGAAAAGAGAAAAACAAAAGTAGTTGAAGAATTCAAAAATGCATTGTTTAAATTAAGAAGAAAAAGGAAAAAGAAAATATGAATAAAGATTGCCAAAAAAAAGAAAAGAGAAAAACAAAAGCAGTTGAAGAATTCAAAAATGCATTTATTGATAATAAGTACGGAATTGAAATACATGCGCCCTAATTAGTTATCCTTATAGCCTTGGGCAGAGCAAAAGGGGTTAAAGTACACAATTACTTTGAACATGAATTAACAAACACGGAAAACTCGATGATCTTCCAATTGTTGAGACTGGTGTTTGGAGGACAAGGGTACACCAGTTTGAGGGTATCATCATTAACATGGTCATCTTCTTCCGCAGCAGCCACATGGTCAGCATATACTATTCACGCGCTCTAAAATGTTTGGCGAATGTCACAAATAGAAATCTTCTGTGAATTCAGTGTCTGATTTTCCAAACGAGCCATCCTGTTTTCCCTTTTTTCCTTTACAGCCTTTTCTTTGTCAGCTTCAGTAGGTACATATCCCAAACCGTACCTATCATTCTTTTCGGGTATATCTAACAATTTTCCCAATTTCGCAAAAACTCCTCCTTCCAACATCGATTTGGTAGACTTTAAGGATGTGGTAGGCAACTTTGGTTCTTTTAAAGGATGTCCTTCACCCATGAAGACAGCATTGGCGATTTCTAATGCTTGAAAGGAAGTCTCTATGGCTTCCTCCGTGTCCTCAATGTAGCCCGTAGAAGACATATGACTAACTATCATATCTTCTTCCCCAGATATTATCACCAGCTTATTGTTCACTATAAACTTTAGCTTTTGATGGAGAGTGGATGTTACTGCTCCAGCAGCGTGAATCCACGGTCTCCCTAAAAGGCAACTGTACGCTGGTTTAATATCCATCACTTGGAATGTTATTCCAAAGTTATGGGGTCCAATTTGAATTGGCAGGTCAATCTCACCAATAACTTGTCTTCTGGATCCATCAAACGCTTTCACCACCAAAGCACTTGGCTTCAAACAAGCTCCATCAACAAATAGTTTTGATAGTGTTGATTTCGGCATGACATTCAACGATGAACCATTATCAACAAGCACTCGTGCAAGAATATAATCATGACACTTCACAGAGATGTGTAGTGCTTTATTATGCTCTATCCCTTCAGCTGGTAATTCGACATCACTAAAACTCAGATAGCTACTAGCGGTGATGTTACCGACAACCCCATCAAATTGGTCGACAGTGATATTATGATTAACATGGGCCTCATTTAAAACCTTCATCAGTGCCCTTCTATGTGCTTCAGAATTCAATAACAAAGAGAGAACAAATATCTTGGAAGGAGTTTGATTCAATTGATCCACCACTTTATATTCACTTTGCTTGATGAATTTCAAAAATTCATTAGCTTCTTCTTCATGCACCGTCCTTTTGCATGTTTCTGGCCCTTTTACAGTATGATTCGTCACTTCTTTGCCTTTTCCTCCATGGCCCTCCCTTTCCTTAGGTTGACTGGGGGCATATACTCGACCACTTCGAGTCATCCCGCCAATCCCTGAAATGTTTATGACATCAGTACCCTTAGGTTCACAGCTTTCACTCCATTTATGATTGGCCAAGTGGGACGTGGCCTCATAATTCCATGGTACCGCCTTGGTATTTTATAAGGAAAAGGAGTTGGTGCTTGGACAATTATTGCATTGGGCTTGTGAAGAGTTGGTTTGAGATTCTCTTTTCTATAAAGGATTTCCAATGGTCTTGGGAAAGATCTACTATTTTCCATGCACGACTTTATGGTCAACACACGATCATCTTTTGCACACTCTTCAATGGCGTTGACAGAGGTATCCGCATGGCCTGGCAAAGGGTTACTCCCTACGTTGGGACCGTCTTCCTTGAAGGTAAGTCATTTTGCATTGATCAGTTCTTGCACTTTAGATTTTAGGGCTTGACAATCTTCGATGGAATGCCCTACGGCTCCTGCATGGTATTCACATTTGGCATTTGGGTTGTACCATTTTGGGAATGGTGGTTCCAGAGGTTTCATTGGTCTTAAAACTACCATTGAATTCTGGATTAGGTGAGGCAACAATTGGCTATATGTGATGGGAATTGGGTCGAAACGGGTTATCTTTTTCTCTCGATTAACTGGTGGTCTGTAGTGATTCGGGGTTGGATTTGGGTTCCATTGGTTTTGTTGCGAAAACGCAGTAGGTGGTGGTTGGACCAAAGGTGGTTGATAATAAGGTGGCCTTGAAGGATGATATTGCGGGTATGGAGTTTGTGAGGTTGCAGCCACATATGGATAAGGAATGTAGGGAATTTGGGGTATCGGAGGCTGAAAATTTGGAGGTCGATAAGAATTCATGGCTGGAGAATAAGAAACCCTTGGGTTTGCCATTACAGCGTTAGCATCCCCCTCTTTCTTCTTTGTGAATCCCATCTGGGGTTTCTTCACACCACTCGTTGCACATGCGATCTTACCACTTCTCATGCCACTTTCAACTCTTTCTCCTATCATGACCATGTCAGAAAAGTTTGATGACATACTCCCAATCATCTTATCATAAAAGGGAGATTGAAGAGTATCCATAAACATACCAACCATTTCCCTTTCAGATAAAGGAGGATCTACTTGCGATGCCAATTCTCTCCACCGTTGTGCATATTCTTTGAATGTTTCATTGTCCTTTTTCGACGAATTTTGCAATTGCATCCTGTCAGGGGCTATGTCAATGTTATACCTGTATTGTTTCAGGAAGGCATAAGCCAAATCTTTCCATGAACGGATTCGATTTCGCTCGAGATGCATATACCAATTTAATGATGCCCCACTTAAACTGTCTTGAAAGAAATGGATGAGAAGTTTGTCATTATGAGCATGAGAAGCCATTTTTCTACAATACATGGTCAGATGGTTTTTAGGGCATGTGACACCTCAGTATTTTTCAAACTCAGGTGTTTTGAATTTTGAAGGGATCACCACATCGGGAACCAAGCACATATCAAAAGCTTCGAGACCATAGGCATTACTTCCTTCAATTGCTTTTATTCGTTCTTCTAAAACATGAAATTTTTCTTTCGACTGTGTATCATCACCAACATGAGATTGTTGCCAATTAGCATCCAAATGGGGTACTTCGGGTGCACTAAATGGAATATTTTCTGAAGGTATAGTGTTTTGGGGTGGCACGTAGCCCTGAGGAGATGGGATTTGCGGTTGGTTTAGGCTTTGAGAGTTGATATTTGAGGGGTTTGGATTATTGGCCATGGGATTGATGACTAAGGGTGGAGTATAACCATGTGGGAGACCATACATAGGAAATTGCATGGTTGGCGCGCGAAATTGTTGGGTAGTTGGGGTAAAGCCTGGTGGGTGAGACAGAGTAGCTCGGTGTTCTTCATTTGTAGTTGGAGGATTCCCATCTGTATTATCCTTCGTTGTTAAAGCTTGTATAGCCTCTAGGATTCGATCAACCTTGTCCTTCAATTGGCTAACATCCGCTCTCATCTCTTCTTGGTTTTGTTCAAGTTCGTCCATGATCTTGGAGTTTGCGCGAGTCCGATAAGGGTGTCGGGGAAACAGCTTTATTGATTTTTTTTTCTGAAAGATCATATGATGCTAGTTAAAAAATGAAGATTTATATGCATGCATGTGGGTATTAGAGAACCATTGATTTCACAACCTAGGCACAAACATCTTTTTTGAAAACTCAAAACAAGTTCTTTCATTGATAATTAAAAAAGGGTACAAGTGCAACATTTCTCTCTGTAACTGAAATACATTGTTTCTATCGCTCTCGGCGAATTAAACTATTCATTGCTTCTATCAAACTATTACAATGTTGAATAAAAGTAATAATCTCAGCAGGTGTGACAGATGGAACTATGCTTGCTTCTGCTTTCATTAAGAGTACGGGAACCCTTTCGATGGCTTGGTTGGCTATGGAAGTGAGTTTTTCACAGCGATCCATCCACATTACCCCTTCTTGCCCCAACATCTCTATTGCTTCTACTTGTTCCATCATTCGGTTTCTTAACATATTTGCTTCCTCTTGTTCCTTCAACCACGCATCTCGGTACATAGCAACAACTTCTTGTTTCTCAATTTTTTCTTCTTCTATCCTTGTCTTATATTCTACTACCACTCTCTCCAACTGTTGTTTCAAATCTTCCAATTGTCTCTTCGCATTTTTTTCACTGCTTTCTGAATCTTTCAACCATTTTCTCAACTTTTCAACCTCCTCTCGCGCTTGGTCTCTTTCTTGTCTTCTCAAACATAAAGACTCGTCTGAAGCCCTTAAATTGCATTGAAGCTTAAGCTTATAATCCTCCTCTACCTTTGCCCTCTTATTTGCTCTTTCAAGAGAAATCGTCTTCTGCTCATTTTCCAACATGGCGAACTCATATGCTCGACGAACTACCATCAACTCTTCTCGCATATTCTTCTGTTCCTCTTCCGCCTCTAGAATTGATGCTTGCAACTTCTGAATTTCTTCATTAACGATAATGGGTTGCATTGGTGTTTCATCGACCACCTCAGATGTACGACGAAAAGGCAACTTGATCTTTTGGACTCTATTCTTGACCCATTGTCGGTAGCAATCATCTGCACCACAACTTCTACTTCCAAGTTCCTTCCCTTTTTTGATTATCATCTTCCAAGATTGACGTACTCTCCTCAAATCTTCAATGTTTTCTAAACCCATGTCATAAAGAATAAAAGGGGTTATTAGTTTTTGCATTGGTTCTCCTATGATAGGATACCCAAGTTGCCTCAAGGCCAATACTGGATTGTAATTCACACAACCTCTAGTCCCCATAAGTGGCACATTAGGGAATGTTCCACATTGGTATATTACTTCTTTTACCTCTCGCCATCTCGCATACCATCGAACTGTTTTTTCATTAAGATCTACCAACCTCTGAGCCCATTCTCGATCATCCCTTATGTCAATACAACAGTTCTTGAAATCATTGATAGGGCAACGCTTTTGGCACCCACTATCAAACATATGATTCACCAACCAGACGTACAAAACCGGTAAACAACACAAAATTCGTTTGCCTTTTTTTCATGACAATAGTTAAGTGTATAGTACACGTCAGCAAGGATGGCTGTTGTAGGATTTTCTCCTCTATTCTTCAAGGCTAGGAAGACATCGATTGCTGGTAAATCTATAATTTCTTCATCACTCGGGAACAGAACAACTCCATAGATGGTGAGAGCTAGCACCTCCATAAAAGCACTCCAATCTTGGGCTTTAGCTAAATGATGTGCTCTTTTCTCAAAAAAACTTCTTAGGAAACCAGAAGTCCCTTTCTTCTTTTGGCTAATCAATATTTCCTCTTCAACCCTTAGTATCTCAGCTATTTTGGTTGTGGATGGATAATTCCCCATGTAACGATAAGGTTTCCCTTTTTCTAGGGAGTAGCCTAAAATTGGTCCAAACTCTTCCAAAGTAGGTGCAAGTTGGAAGTCTTGAAAAGTGAAGCATCTCAAAGGAGAGTCGTAGAATTGAGACAAAGCGGTAATAGCCCCTATTTGTACATCCACATCTAGTAAATCAAGAATCTTTCCATATTTCTTAGTGAATGTTGACCGGTGATTAAGTTCCAACAAGCTACGAAGTTCTTTTAAACTGTCAACCTGAGGCTTTTTGGCTTTCACATTCATAGTTTTACTTAGCATTGGAGTTGCAGTTTCATTGTTGGATCCCATTTTTAATCAAAGATATCCACACCCTAGCTTTGAATTCAATGGTTCTCTAATGGACCTACATAAAAATGAATGATTATGAATAATGTATGGTATGGTGTTGAAAATAATTTTTAATGCATGAAAGGAATGCATGGTACTAAAAAATTTAACTTTAACATTAACGATGAAAAACTACTTGCATTGATGCAATAAAGAAAAAAAAATTGAGAGATATACTAACGTCGGATGATAAAAAAGAAATAATAAATAAAATAAAAAAATAAAAAAAATAAAAAAAATAAAAAAAAAAATTGACATTTAAAAGCAAGAAAGCTAGGATATGACTTAGATGCATTCTAACCAAGATTAGAGAAATTTTAAAGTCAATAAGCTTCTAAATTCCTGAATTCTTTCCTGGGCGGGTTCTATAGTCCTAAAATTCATTGGTCTCTAGAGCCAAGTACTCGTATTGAAACATCACTACAAATAGGAAGTACATCCAAAATGTAGGTATTTTCAATAGAGTCACACTCTAGACGAGATGTTCGCAATAACCAAATAGGATGTACATCCAATATGATTACCACTAAATCTCTAACTAAACTTAAGCTTCACTCAGGCCCGGGTATAGGGTCTCACTCATAAATGTGTGTGTAAGTGAATGTGTAGTGTGTGACGAGAATCACAATCCAATAAACGATGTAAAATACTCAACACACATATATAAATATATATATAAAGATAATGACTACAGGAAAATAACTAATAAACAATAAAGGCATAAAGTAAAGAAAATGAAAGGAGAAATAAATATAAAAGAAGTCAAAAAATTTGCACAATTAATTATTTTAGGCTTGACTCTCTAACAGTCCCCAGCGGAGTCGCCAGCTGTCGCGGCCTAAAATTTCGAGTGTTTCTCGAATTCAATGGAGTCGCCACCAAAGTTTATTTTAAAATAGGGAAAATATTGAAAAACCCTTAAAAATAAAAATAAAATAAAAAAATGGTCTTTGAAATCAAATTTTGAATTCGGGAGTCGATTATGTGTAGGGAAGGTATTAGCACCCTACGACATCCGTTAAAAAAACGGTTACCTATAATTAATTGTGCAAAAATTAATATTAACTTAAATATATTTATTTCTCCTTTTTTAAAATGCAAATATAATATTTTTATGAAAGTAATCTAATGATAAATATACATGTAAAATATAGAGAGAAAAAAAAGTTTTTGTTATTATGCTTGACAAGAGTGCGATCTTGCTCCTACGTATCTCCCGGTGCGATGGAGAGATCAAAGCTACGTAGTTCTTGGGGTAAAAAATACAGATGTGTTGATTGTTTTTAAAGAAATTGTGTTTTGTTGTTGATAAAAAGGTTTAAAAAAAAAGAATTGGTTTAATTTGAATAATATTTTAAAATGCAAGTTTTAAGACTAACTAGTCGTACAACTCGTGTCTCAAAAAATTTAAGGAATAAAAAGATGTCGCATCTAATTTAATCATTTTAAGAATATTTTTATCATTTTTTATTTTAAATGTTAAATTTTTTTTTTAAAAAAAAATCAAGTAATATAAATGGTATCTCGAAAAGTTTAAGGAGTAAAAAGATGTCGCATCTAATTTAATCATTTTTAGAATATTTTTATCATTTTTTATTTTAAATGTTAAGTTTTAAACAAATCAAGTAAAATAAATGGTATCTCAAAAAGTTTA
>JBBPBP010000003.1:429080-439516 GCA_037974735.1 Cicer chorassanicum
TTTAATCATTTTAAGAATACTTTTATCCTTTTTTATTTTAAATGTTAAGTTTTAAAAAAAATCAAGTAAAATAAATGGTATCTCAAAAATTTTAAGGAATAAAAAGATGTCGCATCTAATTTAATCATTTTAAGAATATTTTTATCATTTTTTATTTTAAATGTTAAGTTTTAAAAATATCAAGTAGTGCAACTTGTGTCTTAATAACTCAAAGATTAAAAGATGTCATATCCAATTAATCTTTAATAAGAATAAAATAAAATATATTTTGAAAAGCATAAGGATTAGTATTTATTAGAAATTGATTGAAATTAGTATATGCTTTGTTAAAATAAAAGATTGGGTTAAGAGAAAAAAAATGTTAGACCTAATAAAAGAAGAGGAAACAAAACAAAAATAAAAAATAAAATAAAATGAACAATTGGACTGTATGAAAAAAAAAAAACTGATGGGCTTAGGGCCCAAATCTTTTTACTTCCAAAACCCTAATTGGTAAACAGAAAGGATGTCTTGAGGGAAAAAATAGAACAAATCGAATCAAAGAGAGGGTGGCACAGACAAAACCCTAGCGAATCAAAGAGGGGGCGGCACAGAACAAAACCCTAACGAATCAAAGAAGGGCGGCACAAGGCTATGAGGCAAAATGAAACCCAGTGACGCGCGGCTGGCTTGAGGAAATCAGAACCCAGAAAACTCAAAGAAAAAGTAGCTCACAAAAGGGAAACGCAGAGAAACAAAAAGGGAGAAAAAAGGACCGAGAAGAAGATCAAGGGGCCAAGCACGGTTGGGATAAAGGGTATGGTCGGCTTTCAGGAGACTTGAAGGTTTGAGTTTTTTAAACGCCGTTCTAACCTTTTTATATACCTCAGGGATCAAACAATGTAACAACAAAAAATTTCGTTTTTATTCCTAACTCAGTAAGGTATCAGACATATAACAACAACAAAATTTTATTTTTATTCCTAACATACTTCATATAATAATAATGGTTACACATTAAAACTAAAACGAAAAAATACCTTATTTTTCTCTGTTTGTATGGACAATGATTGTAAAGTATGTTGCTACTAAATTGCTGTTTCCTCTGTTTGTTACTAGCTTGCTGTTAAGATAGATTTCTGTTTTAGTGTTTTTTTTTGTAACAAATCATTTCCCCAAAAAAAAATCCTCCCCTTTCTGATTTTCGAAATCAAAATTTATAGGCCAAAGTAGTAAATCGTTTTGTTCATTAGATAAAATTAAGTTCTGGACTTTACATTGTTTTACAAATTTTAACTGGAATTTCAATTGTTTTTGAAACAAATTTGAAGCAATGTACAATTAAGGAAAAAGTATTTTTAACCTTTTCAAGGAGCACACAGATTTTATTAGTTTGTAGCATGTTTGTGATTTTGTGATTTTAACATGATTTTGTGATTTTGTGATTTTAACATGATTTTGTGATTTTGCTGAGATGTTGTGTGTTATTGTTATGCAGAAAATGGCTTGATATGGCTTGATGTGTGTTGAGTATAATGAGGAAGCTGCTGTTGCGTGAACAAGCTGCTGCAAAGTGTGTTGGCAGGTGGCAGGCATGGCAGGGCTGACTAAATGGAGGGCTGTGTTTTTTTTGTACAGAGCAATAAGGCTAACTAAATGAAAATATGGTATGGCAAGGCAACCTAGGGATAACTAGATGAAAATCAAAAATTGACATTCTTGCTAACCAAATAAAATTGTAAAATAATTATATACTTTATGAGATATAATTGTAAAATGCAAATGTGCCATCAGATTTTCTTTTTTAGATTTTTTATTTATAATAATTAAACTCGGACAAAATTAAGGTGCTACAAAATATTAGAAATATGAGATTGTGTTTAAAAAAGTGTTAAAAAAAATAGTCTTTGTAATTGTTGGTTTATTTTAAAATATAAAAGAAATGAGTAAAATGTGTTTTATGGGTTAGACCCATATGCAACAAGAGTAAAACTTACTTAAATAATAATACACAAAAAAAAAAATTAATTGAAAAGGAAAAGAAAGAAAAGTATGAGAAAGAGAGAGAAGCATGACACACCAAAAAGAAGAGAAGCGACATGTTGAGAGAAAAAGAAGAATATTGATACCGGTAATCGATAATTGTCCCAGAAAACTTCCTCTGTTTTCGTCCAAATTTTAGTACGTTGTTTCATTCATTTAGTTAGTCAATTAAACACATTTTGTCAGATTTTTAATAATCTCAATTTCTCTCTAAAATATTCGTCTTCTCCGTTTATAGAATTCTTTATTTGTATCGTTCTCCTTCACCGTAAATTCGATTTGATGAAACCAACGTCAAAATGACCGCGTGAACAATGGCTATATTATCCACTGAGTGTTTTCCTATTTGGGGTAAGTTTATTTGACTAAATTTCGAATTTACCTTTTCGAGTGTATTCTCATAATTTATTTTTGACGTTTATCCATAAACCGTCGAATTAGATTGATTGAAAGACAAAGAGACAAAGAATAAAGACTCTTTGCTCGTTGAATCAGATTTGTGTTTGAAAACGTCGAAATAAGGTAAGGGGTAACAGAATGTTTGAATTCATGAGTATAATATATTGTGAGATGAACGAGAAAACGTATTTTCCAACGATTCATCCGGGGCTCGCTATGTACGGCAGTAGCCCTTTGAGGGATAAATTAATTAATGTTCAAATTGAAAATTGTGAGATCAAAATGTGGAATAAAAATATTTATAAGGTGTTGATTGATTTAATTTCTTTAAATGTGTGATATTTGATATTATTATGATATTGAGTGTTGAATGAATTTTATATATATGTTTCATTAGATGAGTTTATGTGATATGATGATAAAAGATGGATACATTGTGATAAGTTTATTTGGTGATGATGATGTATGATTAATAATAGTGATGTTATAAATTTGTGATAAGTTTATGTAATGATGTATGATTGATGATAGTCATGCTTTAAATTTGTGATGATGATGATGTATGATTAATGATAGTGATGTTATAAATTTGTGATGTGAATATTGAAGTAACCCTATAGTTGATGAAATAATGGTGATTCCAATTTGTGCTTGAGATGACGGTCTTAATGGAGTATCATATGTCAACGATGGGAGAAAATAGATATTGAGAATTTTTGAAGTGGAGATTATTTTGTCATCATATAGGTAGGGCTTGACAAACCTAGTGATTTGGGGAAGTATCCTAGCCATCATTTCTATTTTGCTACCATCATCCACCATTGAAGCTTTTGTATGAATGATTTTTGCTCTTGGAAGGAAACTTGCAACCAAGTTGAAGTAGCAGTTATCATAGTTGTTACATAAAGGTTGTGTTTTATCTTTGAACGCATCTCTGTAATTACTTAAGTTGTCATAGTTGTTGTATAAAAATTGTGTTTAAGGATTAATGAATAGTGAATGATGTTTGTGGTTTAATATGTTTATAGCATGTTTGCATTATTATGCAAGCTGATTTAATGTTGTCTTTAAATCTAAATTTGATCACCTTAAATTTATTATTAGTTTTTGAACTTGGAAAAAGGAAAATGGATTTCCTTGTTTAATATGGATTGTGTCAAGATGCTTGGACAAGGTGTTGACATTAAATAACTAGAAATAGTATATACGTCCATAGAACAAAAGAGAAACTTTATACTGTAGCATGGTTGAATGAGAACATGAAACATGAATGACATTAATGCATTTAAAAACCATAATAATATTTGGAAAATATCTGAGGTCACTCTATTCATAATGTTACAATCATGTTATAACATTTTAGTACCACAAACTAAGTTTAGTACAAATGTGTACCCTTGATAGTTTTCACAATATCATTTTTAGATGATTGAATACTTATATAAATTTGCACTTTTTAAATCCAAATTATTTTAAATAGTTATCCAAGAATGTTATCTTTTAATTTTAAAAACAAACAAGTTATTAGTCTAGAAAAAATGTTGAAATTAGTAAACTAATCAACCCTGTGAGAACGACCTTTAACTATACTACTTATTTTGGCTATGTATACTTGCACAAATAATTTTCACGACAAATCTCAAGTTGAAAATTTAACTTTCTCCTTTTTGATGCTTGATTGCTTTATCTTGTGTTGGTTGTATCAATATCTTTCTTGAATGAGATTACATCTTCAACTTCTTGATCATCTGATTTTTTTTCCTCATTTGTCTTCATTCTCCTCCAAAGATTGAATATTTTGATGGTTCATGATGTGGTTTGTCCCCCTTCATATTCTTCATGTAAACATGAGTATGTTTCATGTAACACAATAATATGTAGGTTGTTTTTTAGTCCTACATCTTCATGAAACACATTAATAAGTAGTATTTGGTTATAACCCTACATCTTCTTGTAATACATGAGCATATTTTATTTAACACATAAAGATGTAGCATTGGTTGTGGTTATCTATCCTCATGTAGCACGTGAGTATCAATTTTTGATTATGGTTATCTATCTTCATGTAACACATGAAGATCAACTTATAGTTATCTATCCTCGTGCAACACATGAAGTTCAATTTTTGATTATCTTCCTTCATGTAATACATGAAGATTAGTTATTGGTTATAAACCAAATTCAATTTTGTTTCTCTTTGCCTTCTTTCTTTTCTTTTTCTTCGTCTTCATCTTCTTCACATGTTCAAGTATGAACCTTAGCTCTTGATACCACTGATGGAGATTTTTTATTTTTATTTGTTGAAGCAAAATTATATGTGACATATTTTGTATGGAGAAGTCTTTTCTTTTTGAGTGAATAATCAAATTGGCTAGCCAAGCACAAAACCACTTCTAAATATGTATTAAAATTTGGACAAAATGTCCCTTCTGATAAAACAAAATGTCTTTGTTAATACACCATAATGGAAATAGCAATTATCTAATACAAAAAGAATAATATTTTTGAAGAATCAAAGCTTAACTTCAATATATAATTTTCATTACACTTGAAGAGGAAATTTAAGAAAAATAATTTTTCTTCGGACAAGTTTGAGATGTTGCTGCAATCATTTGCTTATCAGATATGCCAATATTGCACATGTTAGCAAAGACTTTTGAATATTTCATTCCATATGTTGACAAATTACCACAACGATCTTCATAAATTTTCATCTGTGCAAAATAAAATGCAAACATTATAAATTAGTATGTAACATAATACATTTATAGTTAGTGTCAAAGAAATGATATGGGATGCATTCAATGGCTAACTAAAATTTTCTTCATAAATAACTAAAAGAATTAGTAAAATTAGCAATCATATTTTATGCTATGTTGCTTACCAGTAATTTAAGACAATGCCAATCATCGACAAGAGGTTGACCGGCTGAACGAACATGTTCCATCTTAGTGGAGCTTGTCTCTTCTCCAAACAAAATGGCTCTTATGAGATTGACAGTGTCGTCTACATGCTTTCTATGAGCAATTTCAACATCTAATTCTTTTTGAATTTTTGACTTATCCTTGAAACCATCCCGTGCCTTGTTTAACTAAATTATTTAGAAAGAATTGTCCTCTTAAATCAATATATTTTATTATCAAATCAAAGTAATGGAAAAATAATTTAATTTGTATACACTACAATAGTTATTTACACATGAATCCAATATCATCTCACTATGTACATATTTGGGAAGATATCTTAGAAAGTAATATAATAAAATGTTATTATGATGTGATTTGATTTGATTGGATGCTTGTGTAAAAAAATTTAACAGATAGTGTATAGAATTAAATCTCATGAGAAAAATAGGGAAAAAAAATATTAAATTTAATTAAATTTTTATTGTATTTGAACCTATAATAGACATATGCACAATAAGATACGGAAATGAGAATAACCTTAAGTCTCAAATGAAGTAAATAAGCATCTTCTTGAGTAACAACGCTTGTTGTCGTATTGAATTGTTCGTATGAATACTCATGACTTGCAGTTCTATTGAAATTGTTGTTGTCATTAACTTCAAATCTGCTAGCACCAATATATGTAACTAGAAAATCATTGCTTAAAAATAAATCTCCATATTCCATCACATGGGCCACATATCCTACCGGATAATTTGATACTCTATTGCGAACCTGTACATTGTTACAAGAATAAAATATTAAATCGATATTATTTGTATACAATATATACACAAACGTGAATGTACTAAGCGAATGATAAAGTTGAATAAATGACTTACTATATTATATTGATCGTATAAACTTTTTTTCGTCCTATTATATTTGTTACTGTTCCAAGAATAAAAACTCAAAAGATTTAATATCAAAATATCTGTATCAAATTCAAATTTGTACAATCAAGAGTATTAAATTTATTAGGAAATGTTAATAATAATTGAAAAGTAGTTTTTTAAAAATTTGAAATTCAAAATGAAAAGAGAAATAAAAGGAAGAATAATAAAACCAACAGACTATTTAACCATTGAATCTTACCTATCTTCCAACCATGAAACACTGTACAACCCTCCCAAACAAGTTGTATACTTTGATGGAAAATATTGAAAGGGACAATAACATGCAAAACTATCCTCATTTGCACTGCTAGATGTGGTTGCATAAATACTTATATTATTTGGAAGAAGCCCTTGAAACATGCTTCCAGAATAACATGATTCCAAGTATATCACCTGAATTAATGTTTTTCATAATTTTATATTTGTATAAGATATATGTGTAAGTTGGATAGTACTGAAATTTCAATCATAAAATTATGCTCTCAACACATTAAAATTGTTTCTTTTAAAAAACCAAAGTATATAAGTATTTTACATATATAAATGAGTACCTGAATTAAATTAATTTTTTCTATCCAAAATATTAAAGAAAACTCACCATCTTTTGGTAGGACTTAGCATCAAATTTTTTCTTTAATGCATCAACAAACTCCTTGGCCCATATAAGGCTGTTATCCGGCAGTCCTGATCAAATAATAATATTTTTGTTATAAATACAATAATATATTGTGCAAAAGACTTCAAAAAAAGAATGTTATTATTATAGAAATTATTTATAAAAAAAGATAATATATAAAAAATCAACAAAGGAAGTGAACTAACCGAATACGCCAGCATTACCATGGCCAGACATATAAATGAAAATGATATCATTTGGACCTGTATTCAACACCTTACCACTACCTCCTTTTATAGCATTTTTGTCTCCACTAAGCACACCATAAAAGTTGTTTGCATTAACATCATCTCCTGTATAATCCTAAAAAAAGTATTTTAGAGACTTCACTCTATAAATTTGTGCAATATAAATGTAACAAAAATATAAATTTGATTAGATGTGTAATTTTTTTTTTTTTAAAATAAAATAGGTGATAATGATTTTCTTAATTTAAAATCCAATTGATAACAACATAATTACTATGAATAAATAAATAAATAAATAAAAGATAAATTAATCCGAAGAAATTGAGATATATACCTTAAGAACACCACTATAAACATCTGGTCCATCTGGATTATTAAATATAACACCAGGATAGGGGTTTTGTGCATTGTTGGCAATATCATCATACATCATAACAATGATATTTTCATCTTTAAGACCACCATTTGCTAATACATGGTATGCATGACAAACATTAGCTTGATGCCTATAATTCTCATAACCTTTAGAACCAGCAACTAATAAAGCCCATTTTGTCCCTACAACTTCTGCATCTGCAAATTGTGACATTTTATTTTTTATTGATCGCACACCCTTTGATTTTCCCACCATCACATTCATCCACACTGTCACTATTAGAAAAACCCAATAGTTCATGCTTCCATTCATTTTTGTATTTGTGAAAATATGCTTTACTTTAACAATAAGAGGGATATATATAGTTATTTACATTCTCTAAATTTGTATTGATTAATTTTAATTAAATTAAATTTTATTGATGAGTTTCCAATTGAATTTTCATATTCAGATCTATTTTTTAATACAATATCAATCATATATAGTACTACTATTTTTAGTTTTTTATTTTTTTTTATTTTAACTTAAGCTCAATTAAAAATCCCAACTGCTGAAACTCCAAATTTAACTTAAGTTCATCGGTATTTTTATTATATCAAATATATATAGAAAATTATGTGATATATTTTCTATTGACATTTTATTTTTTTTATAGATCGCACACTCTTTTATTTTCTCACCATCACACTCATCCACACTATCACTATTAGAAAAACCCAATAGTTCATACTTCCATTTATTGATGCGTTTCTAGAAGAATCTGATATATTATTTAATTCAATATTAGTCATGTATAGTAATAATATTTTCATAATCAATATTTTTTTTTTTCTAAATTCAAATTTTCTGATATTTTTACTAATTTTGAATGGTTACAAATCATCGTTGTTACTATTTTAATAAGTTTTGGGTGTTTGGATGGAAAGGCGAAAAAGAGAATGAGAGGTTTCATAAATAATACATAAAAATAAGATACAAATTTTTATAAATGATATATATACCATCACACTTCAAGTGAGTTTATGAAATTTAATAACTTTCTCATCACTAATGACTTCTTCCATTACCCGACCCGTCCCGTATACCCCGACCTAAATACCACCGTAAAGAGACGTAGTTAACACATAGGTGAACTTAGAAAATTCAAAAGATTTCTTAATTTTTTTAAAAATATTTTTTCTTTTATTTTATTTATATTTATAATACTATAATTTGTTAAATAAAAATTAATATAGATTAAATAACTATTAACCGTGACAAGTACGTGGAAAATAAATTATATAAGTCTATACGATAATTGCAGTTTACGTAGTTTGATATATCATAATCGGTGATGAATTTCAATTAGATCTAATATGACATATGTTAATAGATATGGACAATAGTGTATGTTGTTTTAATTTTGAGTTGGTGTATTTTATGAGTTGAATTGCAGTTGAGACTTATGTTATCGAGATGTATGTTTCAGTTTAATATGTGAAAATAACATACTATATGTCATTTTTTGTTGTTACATGAATTAATCTAACCAAATGACATGAAGATTGGTATGTAGAGGTGTAGGTGGGTTGAGTTGGACCGGTTTTGACAAAACCTGATGCCTGACCCGATCGATTATTTTTGAGTTGAGTTAAGTTCTAAACCCGTATTTTTTTTTATTTAACCTGAACCGAACCGATCAAGAACGGGTTGGGTTGGGTTGGCGGGTTATACATAAATAATAACCTATTTTTTATTTTACGGTAAAATATATTGAATGAAAATATATTTAATACTTAAATGTCTCAAAAACTATAAAATTTCAATCACATCATTCATTTCTTTAAAAAAGTCATTAACCTCTAACACACAAAAATAAACCTAACAATCTTCACATACATATATAAATTCATAAATAAATTCAACAACAATAAGTCAATAAAATATAAAAATTTATCAATTCTAAGCAATGTCAACTTTAAGTACAAGCACTTAACAAGTTTCTCAAAGTCTGAAAGGAAACAATTGGGAATATGCAAAAACAAATATTAATAATAAAAGTGAGGAGAAAACAGCTAACATTGCTACTTGGTCCACCACATTACTTTCATCATTACACATAACCCACCAACCATTTTAGTTTATTAAGCTACCATAATTTTTTAATAGTAGTGTTTCATTTATTTATAGTTAGATTACTTACTATTTTCGAATAAAATACTAAAAAAAAGTGTTTAAAAAAAATATAACTAGTTACGGGTCCACGGGTTCAAATTGTTAAACCCATTACCCGAACCAACTATAAACGGGTTTAGTTGGGTTGGACCCGAAAGTGATCTACGGGTAAAAATCGGGTTGGGTTGAGTGTGATCGGGTTGGCAAGTCGACCGACACCCATACGACGTATACAAATTAAATATATATTTAAATGATAAACTTTTAAAAAAAAACATAACTTTTATCGATACTGAAATTTAAAATTCAATTTTTTGCTATTTTTTTATTAAATAATTTTGTGCTAATTGATAACGAAGATCCACACTCTTGATATAAAAAAATAATAGAGATGCACACCATAAATATTTTTTATTGCACTATTCTTTCATTTGGTTAAGATGTATTTTGGTCGTGATTTATGATCTACTCAGGATGGTTTCGAATTTTTTATTTTAAATTCAATTTTGAAAACAAAACTATTTGATCTAAAATGAGGATAAATTAATTTTGGAAAAACTTAGGCATATTTTCATAAGTACTTTCTTAAATTAAGAATCATATGAAGTATTTAAAATATACACTTAAATTTTTTCCATTGATTTTTTACCCAATTTAAAAACAGTTTTTTTTTCTTAAAATTCAAAACAAACAAAGAGCTTTTATAATATTTTTTATTTTTAACTATAACATCAAATATAAACTATAAACATTTATAGTTTCTAAAAGCCCACCTATAAT
>JBBPBP010000003.1:454719-502862 GCA_037974735.1 Cicer chorassanicum
AAACTATAAACATTTATAGTTTGAATGTAAATCTATATTTAATCTGAGCATATCTGGCGATAAGTTTATTATATATTCTGTCTCTTTATTCTAAGTTCTAACCATCGGAATCTTAAATTAAAATAAAACAAAAACCATAATTTTTAAATTCAAATTTTGTAATTTTGTACAGTTTATTCTTTAAATTCAGCCGCTAAATTTAATATGGAATATTCTCTAATGTCAATTCAATCCTATTAATTTCTAATAACTACAGATGAATGGTTATTTTCTTTTTAAATGGTCGACAATATATTACAATTTTTTTAATTACCCAATTCAACCAAGTGTACATAGACATATATCTATTTCTTATAGAAAGTGTACATTGATTATTTAATTTGATATCTCTTAAAGGACGGATAAATTTTCTAAAATGATAGTGTAAGGCTTAATTCAAAGTTCTCTCAAAAGACTTCACATAGAAGGACGATTGATTTATCAATACAATTTTTTATTAATCCTCTAGGAGGAAATTTAAGAAAATTTATTTTTCTCCGGACAAGCTTGAGATGATGCATCAATGATTTGTTTTTCAGAAATGCCAGCATTGCACATGTTAATAAAGGCTCTTGAGTATTTCATTCCATATGGTGATAGAATCCCACAATGATGCTCATAAGTTTTTACCTGCATAAAATATATTACAAACATAGTTAATTAATATAAAAAGTATAACACCAATGAACATGTACGGTGTAATAATAAATATTTACAAGTCAAATGATATTTTGCTTACAATCATTTTCAGACAATCCCAATCATCGACAACGGGTTGACCGACTGAACGAATACGAGTCATCATATTGGAGTTTGCATCTTCTCCGAATAAAAGATTCCATATGAAATGGACATTGTGGTCCACATTCTTTCTATGTGCAATTTCAACATCTAACTCAATTTTAGCTTTTAACTTATCTTTGGAACCATCTCGTGCTTTTTCCATCTAAAATTGTTTAGAAAGAAATTCTTAATAGTGTAATATATAATTTATGTTCAAATTGCAATAACAAAAATAGAGAAAAGGTTAAATATTAGGCAATTTTTCTAGTATTCGAACCTATATATAGATATGGGCACGATAAGATATCAAAATGAGAATAACCTTAAGTTTTAGATGAAGTAAAGAAACATCTTTTTGGCTGACCAATCTTGTTGTCATATTGAATTGTTTATAAGAATACTCATGACTTGAAGAACTATTGAAGTTGGAGCTATCATTAACACCAGCAGGGCTGACACCAAGATATGTAGCTAGAGAATCATTGCCTAGAACCAAATCTCCATATACCATCACGTGAGACATTGTTTCTGGACCACTATTTGCCGTTCTATTGCGAACCTGTACATTATTATACGTATTTCATATTGAATCGACATTATATCTGCACCACACGCACAAGTACACGCACGAACGTACCGATATAATGATAAAGTTTAATAAATAACTTACATTTAAATATTGTTGGTGCAAAGTTTCATTCGTCCTATTACTTTTGTCACTGCTCCATATATTAAAAAAAAAATTAATATTTAATATCAAATTATTGGTAGAGTTGTAAAGAGATATTTATTAAGAAATAGAAGACTCAATTATATTAGGAAAAAAATCCTTATAATCCCTTTTATACAAAAACAAATTCTATTAATCTTTTATAATAATATTGTTGTTCTTAATTGGACCCAATTATATTTATGCTACATATAATTATGGATAATTTTAACATATACTATTAGATTCTTAAACAACAAATATCATCCATACAAAAATTCTTATCTTGAGTAGTTATATAAGATATATGCTATGTTAATTTATAAATTTCACACAGTTATCCAAAGTACTAATTGAATAATTTAGATCTCCTACAACTTCTATAGGTGCAATGACACTATGAACCATCAAAAAAGTTTTTCTTTCTAAACCTAAGAATCACTATGATTGCAACATATGTACAACAACTAATAGAGAATCCATGCACGTACTACTTTAATAAAATAATGTGTTTTTATTTTGTGAAAATAACAAAATTAATAAGTCAATAGACTATTTAACCACCAAACCATACCTGTCTTCCATCCAAGAAATGCTATATAGATCTCCCAAACAAGTTGTAAAAATAGGTGGTGAATTTGATGAATAATCAGGGCAGTAAAATCCATAACTATCCTCATTGGCATTGCTAGCAGTGGTTGCATAAATATTGATATTATTTGGAAGAATTCCTTCAAACATGCTCCCAGAATAACATGATTCTATGTATATCACCTTATTCATAAAATTAAATAAATCAATCAACCAATATTTAAAAAATAACCTTATTTGTACTAGTTTCCAAATTAGTTCTTCAATTAAAAAATATTTATTCAATAACTTTAATTAAGCATAAAATATATAAAAATATATTTATCAAATAATTTCATATCAACTAACGTAATATTAAATATTATAAAATATATATAAATAAATGCTTGTATTGTATATGTATTAATGTATTAAGTAAAATAATCTTCTATCACTTGAATTAATTTCTTTTTAGTTTTATATTCGTATGGAATATCTCGGTTAATTCGATGTTAGTGTAAAATTAATCAAAAAATTACACTCTCATTAAATTAACTTTTTTTTTGTAAAAAAATAATATTTTTATTTAAAATAAAAACAAAGTATGTAATATTTTACATATATAAATGAGTAGCTGAATTAGCTTTTTTTTCCTACAAAATATCTGAGGAAACTCACCATCTTTTTGTAGGATAAAGCATCATGTTTTTTCTTCAATGCATTTACCAAATCCTTGCCCCATATTAGGCTCGTATCCGGCATACCTGATCACATAATAATATGTTATTAAATATTAAATAAGCTGGCAGAACTTGTTTTCATTTATTTCTATTTTCATATGAAAAAATTTAGAGTGAATCAATAATATCTCATTTTAAAGTAGAAAAAATCTTAAAACTCAAAATATTTATAAAAAAATTATTTCATAATAATAAATAAATAAATCATATTCACTAAAAATATTAAAAAATCAATAAAAAAATTACTGACCGAAAAAACCTTCACTACCGTGACCAGACATGTAAATGAAAATAGTATCATTTGGTCCAGTATCGAGCACTTTGGCATGATCTACTCCCGTGAGGGCACTTGTATTGCCACTAAGCACAGCGTAAAAATTGTTTGCATTGACATTGTTAGATACAAAATCCTGAAAGAAAGAAGAAAAAAAAAAACAATTAATAATAACTAAAGTGAATGATAAAAAAGAATAGCTAAATTAATTTGAAGAAATTGAGATGCATACATGGGGGACACCAAAATAAACATCTGGTCCATTTGGGTTATTGTATATAATTCCAGGCATTGGGTTTTCTTCATTGTTGGCAATATCATTATACATCATAACAATGATATTTTCATCTTTAAGACCACCCTTTTTTAATATTTGGTATGCATGACAAATATCAGCTTGGTGCCTATAATTTTCATAGCCATTAGAACCAGCAACTAATAAAGCCCATTTTGTCCCTCCAACTTCTTTTTCTTCTACAAATTGTGACAATTGATTTTTTATAGATTGCACACCCTTTGCTTTTTTCAAAGTCACACTCATCCACACTATCACTATTAGTGTGACCCAATAGCTCATACTTCCTTTCATTTTTATTTTTTGTGTGAAAAATAATCAAGAAATGTCTAGGAATATGCTTTACAATAACAATAAGAGGGGTATATATATTAATTTGCATCCTTAAATTTCTTCAAGGGCACGTAAGCTATAGCAATTTCTACAAGTTAGCATTTGTCATTACTTACATAAAGAGAACGCAGCATGTATATGTAAAAAATTTAGAAAGAAAAAAAACGTTAAGGCACATCTTATTCCTTTTTTTGGTAATTGTTGTAGACACACTCTATTCTCTTTATTTAATTTAGTCTATATTTGATACACTTTTAAAGAAGACAGTTAATTAATTTGATACACTTTTGTGGAAATTAAAGTTTATTCATTTGATTATGTGTGAACTAACAATTGGACTATTATTGCAAATTGCGAGAGAGAGAAATTGCAAATAAACACAAAAGGGTGTTACTTGTTTCAATTATTTCATTATTTAATTTTTGTTGTCTATTCTTTTTTTTAAAAAAATCTTTAGAAATTTAAATGTAATTTTTATGGAATTATTTGTCTTAAAAATGTAATACCACTTTAAGAAAAATTAGGTTACACAACAAAGTTGGCATTAAATCTAGTACAGTGCATTCAATATATTAAAGTCTAATTGTCTATTTTGAGGTCTTTCTATGGAGTAAAAAATTTATTTTTTTGAGAGGTCTAAGACGGTTGCTTTAGTAGTCTTACCTTTTGGCATGATAGCATTAATATAGAGTTATAAAAAAAAGTTTCATTCCACCAATTTTGTCATGTGTTCACATTGCTTGTCTCATTAATATAGGGTTATAAAAATATAAATGACACAATTACTTTTTAAAAGGTTTAATTTATAAATATATGTACTAAATAAAAGTTATCTATCTCTAGAATTAAGTTTTCGTGCAAATGATGTTTTTACTTAATTCTATAGTATTTTAGGAGATAGATAGCATATGAAAATAGAATTAAGTTTTCGTGCAAATGATGTTTTTACTTAGTTATAGAGTATCTTAGGAGATAGATAGTATATGAAAATAGAGACATTAATCAAAAAAAATTAATATATAACTATAATATCCAGAACTTACAAAAATATACTTGTGATAAAAACAAAAAATGATAGAATTTTTTGCCTAAATTATATATGGACATAGGGGTTAACCGTTGGGGTGTGGAATATAATTTTCTCCCCCACAATCATGTAAACCAATTTTCTCTTGAACTTTGTTAATTAGAAAATGGGCTACTTCATGATCCACGTGTTTCTGCAAAACACAAAGCATTATCAAAACAATTATACTTTTACGCTCACATTTAAATAAAAATTGGGAAATGGATAAGTAACCACAGTAGAATATTTTATCTCAAACTTAAACAATTATACTTTTAGGCTCACATTTTTATCAAAACAACTTGTTTTACCTTTTTTATTTAAAAATATGATGCTACTGGAAAACTTTAAGAACTATTTTATGAAACATTAATTTTTTTTATAAATCATTATGGAAAAACTTAATTTAACATTTTTATAACACAAATGTGTTTTGAAAAATTTAAAGTTTGAGTTTTTATGACACATTTAGTGTATGTTTATTACAAAAAAAGTTCAAAAAAATCTCCCTTTTTTTAAAAAAGTTTTATCTATTACATCTTTTTAAAAAATAAAAGTATGTAAATAAGTGATCTCATTTACTCCTACTCTCAAAGTTGAATTTGAAATAGTATTAGTAGACTCATATTTTTACTAGTTTACGAAATAGATTCTTTTATTTTAACATCTGACAACTTTGGTCCCTCATTCTAATTTTTAACTAAAAAATGTTGATGCGATATACTTTAAATAACGTGACATATGATACAATGATGTATAATGATTAACATCCATGAAATAAAATAAAACTTTCTAAAAAATCAACTTTTAACTAAATAAAATTTTTATTTTTGTAATTTAATTATGACATATGAATACTTAATGATGGTTATAAATTATGAAATTATATGTCATATCATTTAAAATATATCAAATTGTCATTTTTTTAGTTCAAAAACCTAAAAAATGGACCAAAAGTGTCAATTTTTAAAATTAGAAGACCAATTCTATGAAACACTAATAGAGCCCAAAATATGAAGATTATCGTTATCATCTTTAGATGAATATGGCAATTTAATATTACTCTATTCTCAAACCTCTCACTAGAGAGCAAATACAATTCTCCATGTATGAAGAGAAATGTATCATTGTAATCAAAATAGTTATTAGATATGAAATAGTTACATACACACTCATGAAATGAAGATTTTCAAATAAGATGAACCATGATTTACGTACACATCCAAATTGCTTCAATGATTTTATTGGCAGTTTTGATTCATAACCCTGGCTCAGTGGTGCAAACTATTTAAATACAATTAATGATTAAAATCATATCATATATATAGATAGATATAAACATAAATTCTAAAATAATAAAATTTAAAATATTGTAGCTGAGCATACATACATATCAAATATAAGAAATGTAGTTTGTAGTTGAGTAAACATACATATATAAGATATTCGTCATGATACAAACATATAAAACTATTAAAATTTGAAAATAAAGTAACTTTATTGTGCAAAACAGTATCAGAGCTTATTTCATTACAAATAATGAATGAATGAACACAAAAACCTGAACCATGCATCACATAATTTTAAGGATTCAACAGATAACCAGTGAAATAATGAACAATATAAAATCATCTGATCGAAAATGGATTCTCTACCTTTAGTGATAGGTGACTTTAGTATATTTTAAAGTAAAATTAGTGATTAAAAATAATTTATAATAATTATTTAGATGAGAGAAAATGATTAGTTAACAGAGAGAGAGACAGATACAAATTCACCAAAAGTAAAAAACTCAAAGTTAGAGAATTCCAACCCCATCTAATATTAGAACACAAAAACCAGCAACATGCATCACATCACAGTAATGATTCATCAGATAAAGAGTGAAAGGAAAAAACTTGAAAAAGTTCATCATATATTACTATAACTTAACAACACTTTTTAGATAATATTAAGTTTCCATTTTCATTACCCTTAAGTCAATGAAAATGGACAAAGTTGTCATGTGCAGACAATAATGCCCCTGTATTTTTTAAAAAGTTGTCCTTAAGTCAATGACCAATTTTGTAAAATGTTCTGATTTAGTTTGAAAATAGTTGAGAAAGAAATGAATGGTGACCTAACTAATTGCCATGTGCAGCATAGTTAGCATAATTAAAATTTTAGTCGATTTTAACTCTGGATTTGCTTAGGTGGCAGATGATTTATTAAGGTTAGTACAGGATTTAAACAATATCAGCTTTTCATATAAATATTTTTTTCCGTTGTAGTTTTTATTTATGAAATTGATAAATTAACTTACTTTGACTAAATGTATATTCAACTTCAATCAATAATTTTGACGTCAATAACATTACAGTTTCTGATACAAGTATATTTCGGACACTTACTTGTTATCATATTTGTAAACTTTTTTATAATTATAAACATTTTACTATTTTATATATTACTCCTGCTGTGAGTTTGTTTATTGATTCATGATTTTTAGTTTTAACAACTTATATTGTTCTAAGTAGGAAGAAGGAATATATTTTTTTTAATAAAAAAAAGATTGAAAAAAAACTAGTTATATAAGTAAAAAAACAAATAAAAAAAGTAGTTATTATTAAATAAAAGTTTATTGAAGATTTTTAAGTTTAAATTTCTCGAAGTGTTCTAAACAAGAAGAGCAAAGCCAAAGACGTGTTCTACTTCTAGTGCTATCTATCTTCAAACATAGCTACGAAAATCTAGCAGCTTCTATTCCACAAATACTCGCTCGTAGCAGTTACGGTTATGGCGTCGATTTTGTCCTTTTCCGTTTGTTCTCTTTCGCTCCCAAAATCTCAATCTCTGGTACGTGCGCACGCACTCTTCTTCTATTTCCAATTCAATTCCATTTCCAAACACGCACGATTTTCATTCCTTTTCAGGATCCCGATAAACTCTCCGATTCTTCTTTCTCTGGTTCGTTACTCTTACTTTTTCAAGTTTAATATTTTCTCTTTATTATTACTTAATTTGTTACAAGCTACTTTTATCTTTCTTATAGTTAGTTGAATTTATTTCGAGATTCTTAAAAAATAAATTTACTCAGTCAATAATATTCCTTTTTTTTCTTTCTGTTTCTTAACCGTTTTCAGGAAAAGGCAACAATAAGAGTGGCAGTGTTTGTTTCCCGCCATCACTTGAACGGAGAAATATGATTCTCTCTTCCGTCGGCGTCATTGCCGGAACATTTTTCAAAGGCGGAATTGCTCTTGCATCTGAATTTGCTGATAGTAGTTCTCTATGAACTCGACCTTATCACTTTTTATGTTACCTTTGCTGAATTTTAAATTGTGGTTATATTGTGAAGCGTTATATTGCGATAAAATGTGGGTAAATTAGTTGATGCAGATGTAATTGCGGAAGCCTAAAAAATTGTTATATTGAGTTTATCATTGTGGTTGCGATGCTATTACGAAAACCTCTAAAGTTGTTATATTGCAGCGGCAATTGTGGCTGCATAACTCAATTTAAAAACATGTTTGTAACCTCCAGGGACGATGTTCAAATTCTATCAAAGACAGTCGTAAAATAGCCCACTTTCATTAATAATAATATTTTATAGGATGCATAGATAGAAAAGCCCAAATGGAGAGGGGTGTGCTGAGCTGACGAGTTAGATTCTCTGAGGGGTGTGCATGCATTGAGCAAGTGATGCAATTTTTGTCTGTACTGATGATGAAAATGTATGTTATTTTTTTGAGAAAATTATGAAATGTAGGGTGATTCGTGTGTTTGTTTTATTATAAAATGATAAACTTCACGTTATTGAGCTACATAGTATAAAATACGAAAAATCAAGCTACAAAGACTTTCATTTTGATGCATAATTCGTGCACTTACATACAGTGCCTGCGCTTAGAGGGAAGGATTATGGCAAGACAAAAATGCGATATCCAGACTACACAGAAACCAAATCTGGACTTCAGTATAAGGTGATGCAGTTTGCTGCAAAATGTAAATGCTTTGTGGTTAAGCAAGCTTTGTTTTTAATTAATTGTATGAATAAAAATGCAGGACTTGCGACCAGGGAATGGCCCCAAACCGAAGACAGGAGAGACAGTAGTGGTGAGACACTGAATTGTTTTTGCTTTTGATTTTATGGTTAATTGCTTAGAAGTCTGATCTTTTGTTTTGCAATCCATATATTATGATACAAAGGTTCTGAACCAAACTGAAAGTTCTGTCTCAATTTTCTTTTTGTACTCTAGAATCTACACAGCAAACTTTGTAGGATTTCTGGAATGATTTTGGATGGAATAGATTTGACAACTTTCTGAAGAAAATTAGAGTAGCCTGTATATCTCCTAGGGCATTGTTTTTCTGGACACTAGTTTTCTTTTCCCTTCAAATTAGATAATTGAAGCAATTTATGGGCTTCAAATTCCATTCAGGTAGACTGGGATGGCTACACCATAGGTTATTATGGTCGCATATTTGAAGCCCGGAATAAAACCAAAGGTGGTTCCTTTGAGGTATGAAATACTTTGCATCATCTATCTAGACATTGTGGGAATGGTTGATTATTACACACCTATTTTGCTGTTTTTTTAACATGCAGGGTGATGACAAGGACTTTTTCAAATTCAAAATAGGATCTCAAGAGGTGAGAAATCTCATCATATAATGATTAATGTAGTTCCCTGCAACTTAAATAGGATCTTTTGCTATAAGTTGATATAGATGAGAAGTCATCACAAATGTTTGTTGACTAAACTTGTTGGATGTTGAGAAACATATTAAGCACTCAAATTATGCAGAACTCAAATTATGCCTTATTTTCTGGAATCTGCATCAGTTACTCTGAACAGTGATCTCTTATGTACTATCAATGTTCAGGTAATACCAGCTTTTGAAGAGGCTGTTTCAGGCATGTCTCTTGGGGGCGTTCGAAGGTGCTGCATCTATATTTCTGAAGTATTTGACATATAGTATACCTGAAATGTGTTATGTGCAAGTCTTTTCATGCCATTGCAATAGCTTGAACTTTCTGTGTTTTGTGAAGAATGGTATTTTGAAAACACTTATTACAATATTGAACTTTCTGTGTTTTGTGAAGAATGGTATTTTGAAAACACTTATTACAATATCTTGATTTATTATTTTACTGAATTGCAGCTTAACTTTGGATCTAGCTAACTTAACAACATCTTGATTTATTTTATTAAACTGCAACTTCTATAAATTCTAGCTCTGGATTTGAGGGGCTTCTCAACATCCTGATTTTCTTTATTTAAAATTGTGAATCACTGGGAATATTTGGTTCAGAATATAACAACAATAACTATCAAACCCTTTTTCCACTAAATGGAGTTAGTTATATGGATCAACCGATACCATAATATGCTATATACCTGGTTCGGAATATTTTGTTTGAATCTTTTAATCCTTAAAAAAATTGAATATGGTTGAAAACTAAGGCAAAATGTATATAGTAAAGAGAATGATGGAGAGAGAAATGCAAATTTTACTATGTTTATCAGTGATGCAGGATAATTGTGCCCCCAGAACTTGGATATCCAGAGAATGATTATAATAAGAGTGGCCCAAGACCTACAACATTTTCGGTAAGAGTTGAGTCTTATGTTTAACAATTTTGTGAATTGATTCTGAGAGATGCAATGCAAATATGTTTTACAGGGCCAACGAGCCTTGGATTTTGTGCTAAGGAACCAAGGGTTGATAGACAAGACTCTCTTGTTTGATATTGAGTTGATGAAGATTATTCCAAACTGACATGTCAAATTCGCATTGACCCTGGAATATCACCACCAAAATATGGGGGTTTGTTTCTATGTCGCCTCCCATCATTATTTTCATTAGCATATGTTGCGCAGAGTCTAAAACTGAATGAATGTCAGAGCAAGACAACTAGTGAACTGATGGAACCAACTTTTTATCACCGGATAAATCTGCAATTAATTATTTGTCAGTGCCAATGTCATTAATTGATTATTTGTTGAATAATTTTAAAGATATGAAGTATAATACTGTATAAACAGCTATAGCTATAGTTGACTCTGATTTTTAACACATTCTCATTGTATTCAATAACTTTCTTTTCGGTTGTAGACCTATGCATATCTATGTACAGATGGTGAAGCAAGCTTCTTTGTCCTATTCTTTGGTCATTTTCTTGGCATCAACATTTGATGCTTGCCTATGCTATGGGTTGGATGTAGTATTCTGGATTTTTCTTTGGTTGGTTGATCTGGTAACTATAACATTTACTGCGACATTCAAGGAAGTCTCTCTCAACCGTTGGAATCTTGTATTTGCGGACGTGTGCATGGGAAGAAGCATGTGCATGGGAAGAAGCATCATGTAATTGATTAGAATTTAGTATTACTGTGGAGAAAAGGATCGCAGGCGCCTGCAAGACAAGCAACGTAACAACTTTTGTGGCTTATTGCATAGAATGCTGATATAGATTTACCATCTCAACTTTTATTCAGCCTTAGATCATTTTCCTCTGTCTACTTCAATGATTTCAAAAGCGGAATCGTCATCATAGTATGAGAATTGAACATACACTAACTAGAATTCAGTGAAATTGGGAAACTGATAGCTTCAAGTTAAAACTAGTGTAATGTTCAGAGACAAAACTGGTTTTTAAACTGATTTCCAATTAAAAATTGATTTATAAATTTCATATTAAAAGTATATATAAGTCCTACCAAAGACAAAACATTCATCCTAACTAATAAATAGAAAATCCCACATTATTCGACTACCGTTTCTTATCTGCATCGCCACAACCTTGGCATCCCAGTAATCTACCTGAGTTTAGTTAACAAAATGATTATAGGACTGAAAAGAAAAAGAAAATCATAGAAGTGATTAACATATTAGTTTGAGGGAGAGATGTCACTGTGTAGTGAATTTTTGGGACCTAACCTAAGACAATTTTAAAAGAATTTTGAATTTAACAAAATTCAGTTCTTTACTATCAGAAAAAACTTTTTCAATTTTACTATGCAAGGAAAAGTTATTAAACAAAAGGATAATTGATATTTTCCATTCCAAAGGTAATTTTTAAAAATATATTAAGTTTATATAAATTAATGTAATTTTTAACACAAAAGTTACTTATATTTTTGACACAAGTAAACTAAAATAAAAATAATTTTTCTTATAACAATAATTTTCCCTTCAATCAATTAAAAAATCAATAATACTCTTCAATCAATTGTAATTGTCATATCATTAAAAAAAATGTTTACTTTAAATTTGTAAAAATTATGAGTAATTGGAGATAAAAAACACCAACTAAAATTTTGTAAACAATACATAGTAGAATTTGTTGATTCTCGGATACATAGATATTCAACGGGATATATAAAATTAACATGTCCAATAACTCATGTATAATATTTACAACGTCTTCCTAATTATATCGCAAATGTTTTAGGTAAACCTCAATGAATTAGAAGTTTGAAAGTTACATATATGAAAATTGACTATATGTGTTTTACAATATAATTTTTTATAGTAAAAAATTAAACTCTTAAACTCAACGATAACTATAAAATGGATTTTATGGTATCATATATATTAAAATATATTAATGATAACAAGACTCTTGTCAACAGTTACATGTTAATCTTATCATAATACTTTCTGTTTCATTATAAAAAAATATAAAATATTTTATAATTTATGATATAAATTTATTATCTGTATTTCAAAAGCATCCGTTAAAATTTTATATATATATATATATATATATATATATATTTTAATTAAAATATAAATAAACTTTTTTTGGCTAAATAAAAATAATCCTTTTTAATAAAATCATAATATATAAATGTAAATATATATTTAATAAAATGAATTAATATTACATTGTAAAATTGATTAAATTAAATAAAGAAAAACCGTTAAATTAAAAGGACGGTGGTATTTAGTATATAAGAGGAAAATAGCCGTTGGTGATGTGGTGATGAAACAGCTCTTTATTCAAAGTTCGTAATCGGAGAGGGAATTGAATCGACGGTGGTCGAAAGACAGAGTTGGTGAGTTCGTTCAATTTTTAATTAGGGTTCAATAATTCTTTCAAATTCAATTCTTTGGGTTTAATATTTCTTTCTGTTTCAATGTTTAATATTACTCTATATTTCAATTCTTAGGTTTTAATATATCTATTTTTCGCAAAATACTGTTCTTGAATCAAACGGAAAGAGAGAGTGTGGTGCAGAGAGGGAAAGAGTGATGATAAGACACGAAGGAAAGTGCACTGGAATGATAAGAACAAAGGAAACTATTTTTCTAAATGTGTTTATATACTTTTGACAGAATAGTTCTGTTAATGCATTGATTTGTTTTCCTTTATAGTAACTTGTTTCCAATTTTATAATTTGAATGTCCACTTGGTTATATCTTCAACATTTATGATGTACTAAATTGAAATTTAGTTTTGTTTTTCTTCCTAATTTAGATCATGTGCCGTGGTGAATGTATATTAGATATATGATGTGAAGTAGTGATGACATGAATTTAAATCTAGGTTTGTATATGGAATGTTTTGTGAATTGTTAAGGTAAGGTTATGTGTTTGGACAAATAAGCCAATTTTCTGGAATAAGTTGATGAAATCTTTGGAAACTTTGATGTCTTTCAATTTCATGTTCATTAGGTCTTGTTTGGGTAATTATAAAAGCCTGTTCTGTGTTTTATCATCTTTCAATCCATTGCAATCAATTTCTTGTGTTTTCAATGTGTCTAGATGGAGGAGTTAGGAGGGCAATGATAAAACTCACATTTTTAAGAAATATTTGTATTTACTGCATCTTAAGTTTTTTTAATAGAGAAATTGATATGTGCATCCTTTTAATACTCACTTATTTTATAGATGTATGAAATTTGTATGATTCTATTGTTTTAGTAGTGAAAAAAATTATCCTTCCATGTTTCCCTCCAATGGTCCAACAACACCTCTTTAGCCAAGTACTCCTTTATAGCTAGCTACAAGGCATTATTTGTTGGTGCCTAGCACTATTAACTTTTAAGTTTTAACCTTTTATTAATCAACATATTTATCATTGAAGAGTTACAAATTCTTTCTGACGGACATGTCTTAAACACTAGGCTGCTCGTGCATTGGCTAATTTAGCTGCTGACAGAGATAGCAACGGTAATAATGCTGCTGTTGGACAAGAAGAAGGTGCTCTTGAGGCTCTTGTTCCACTTACACGTTCTCCCCACGACGGTGTCTGATAATCTTCTATTAGTTCTTTACATGTGTGTTACTGTACTGACATATTACTTTTATGCTTTTATTGAAATTAGGAATTAGATCATAGAAACGAGTAAAGAGAGATATAAATAAAAAAGATTGTAACGCAGCCTTTGTATTAACCACGCTTCGATCCTAAAGTGTTCTTGCATGAGGGGTGTGTTAAGAAATGTTAATAGAAGTATAAAATCAATCATGTTCTTTCACCTTATAGCTTCTGCTTTTGAGATGGTGCTTCTCTTTGTCCTATACTCTTGTACCTAGAAAAATATTACATTCATTACTGTGTTGATTTGACATTGTCATATTTCTATAGGCAAGAAGCTGCTGGTTCATTTTGGAACTTGCCATTTGTCATTTGATGAAAGAAATCGAGAGGCCATTGCAGCAGCTGGTGGAGTTCAGGCTTTGGTATGTTATATACCTTTGCTTAGCTATTTTTTTTCTAGAAGAGAAATAACATTAAAGAGAAAGAAAAAGGTTCAAGGGAGGATTATAGGTCTTCCTAACACAACCGCAGAGCTGACAAAGCAAAATCATGTTTGCTTCAATTAAAATGACTTACAAAACATGTGTTATCTATTTTGGTTTGAGAATTAGTTATAATATTTTTTATCTTTTGTTCTTGGCATTTTTTTTATTTAAAATAATTGATATGTATTTTCTATTTCGATGAATTTGATTGTGTTGTAGCATGTTTAGATAAACAGTTGTTCGTATTTTTATATGATTATTTTACTTTACATGTTTAGAGAAACTGTTGTTCGTATATAGCTCAAGATGAGATGATTATATGGAGTCTTAACCCTTCTATGTTAAAGTCATGTTCGCTTCAGAAAGAAAGACTTTTAAAATGAGGTGTCATTACTTTGAATTTGACAATTAGATTTTATAATATTTTTAGTTTTGTTCTTGGCATGTTAGTTTTTTATTTAAAACTATCAACATATATTTTCTTTTTCAATTGGTTTGATTATGTTGTAGCATGTTTTGTTTACTTAATTCTTTTGTTCTGTTGGTATTTTTAAATGTTTATTTAACTTGGCATGTTTAGAAAAACTTATGTTTGTATTTATTCGGAGATTCCTTGCTATGGTTGAGGTTGTAGAAAGTTTGGCTAACGCCAACGAAGTTGACACAAGTCGTTGTGATGGAGCTACTAGACATCAGAGTTTTGCAAATTTTTTGAGGAATTGACTTTGTTAAAGGAAGTACAGGTTTGTTTTCTACTTTGTGTGCTCGGTAGTTCGATAAGTAGTATGGATGCAGCCTTTTAAAAATTTACAACGCATGATGATGATAATAATTTAAGTTTTTGTTAGCTTAGTTGTGTAGCGTACCAACATATACAATGTCATCTAGCTCTATTCATGCATGCCTTCACACCATAATATGGATTTTATAGCGCACCTTTAACAGCACTTGTTAAGTAAAAGCGCTGTTGTATTATATTTTAAAAATACATGGAGTCTTAGACATCGCTTTTTTGAAAAGCACTATCTAATGTGGATGCTTTTTAAAGCGCTTTTTTAAAAACCGTTGTCATAGGTACTAATATTTTAAAAATACACGGAGTATATAAGAAAGCGCTTTTATAAAAAGCGCTGTCAAAGGGGCATAAAGCACTGTCATAGAGTCTTTTAAAGCGCTATTGCTATAAGCGCTGTCATAGGGTCTCCGAATTTTTTTTTCAATTATTTACATGTAACCGGTTAAATCAAACCCCTAGTTAATTTCTTTATCAAACTTTCTGCAAAATAATTTCTTAACCAAACCTCTATTTTATAATTATCTCTCCCTTCCTCCTCTCTCTCCGGCAGCGGTGTAGCATCTCTGGCGCCGTCGCATCTCTTGATTCCCAAAACCTTTCTTTGAAATAACCCATCTCATCTCCGACCATGTAACCCTTCGTATCTCATCTCCGACGCAACCCTTCTCTGTGGGACCACCTCTCCGACACGACTTCGCCATCTCATCAGCGCCATCGCATCTCAACTTCTCCGCCATCGTAAGTGTTGCGCGCCACTTCTATTTTTCATGCCATTCTCGTTTCTGTTTAATTTTTTTTTATTTTCTTCTGCAAATTGTAAGGTTTCATTTTCTGTTTCTATTTCATTGTTAGGGTTTCTTTTTCAGTCATTATTATATATCTTGAGTCTTTGATTGGTTGTTTATGATTCGTGCTCACAGTCGAATTACTGTTGTTTACTTCTCGGTGCTCTAATTTGTTTTCTTTTTAAACCATCTTTGTTGGTTGGTGTTTCAGGTGAAGGTGGAAAATAGGACATGGAAAGTGGATGTAAGTTTCATTCTTTCTCACATTGTGACCCTTTATTTTTTGTTTTCATTGTGAAATTGTGAGTTTCAGAAACACTCTTTACATTTGTATGGCTTGGGAGTGTTTTTATGATTTTGCTGGCACCCTTAGTAACTAGGAGGAATACATGGCTTAACACGGACCACTAATTGCTAAGAGTAACCAGTACCTCCCCACAAAAGAAGGGTTCGAATGATTGAGAAACCTTTGTCATTTTGTTGGATTTTGTGTGTGTAGTAAAAATACTACATTGAACCGTTGGTTTTTATTTGGAAATTTGTTTTTATTTTGAAGTACTGTGGAATTGGTTTCAGGCTGGGAGTAGATCTATTGATTTAGAGCTGACAATTATCAAGTGCCAATCATATCAAAATGACTCCAAGCGATGCAGGCTTTCAGGACAGATACATTGTTCCAGAAATAATCAAAGAAATGGCTAAAAAGACGCGGGGAAGCATTTGGAAAATGGGGTACTGCAGTAGTTCCGGCTGGGGAAGCATTTGGAAAATGGAAAGGTTTAAAAGACGAAGGGAAATATCATGAAATTGTTTGGCCTCCAATGGCTATCATTCAGAATACAAAGCTTGAACAAGATGAAAATTATAAGGTATAGCTATATTTCTTATTTGCATTAAATGATGAATAATGAATAACTAGCAATATCATAATTATTATTTTCATATCTTGTATTAATAGTGCAAAAACCATTTAGAATTGTTCTAGAATGTTGCTGGATTTTGTGTCAACTTCAGATTTTGTTCTGTGTTTAGTGGTTAGGTATGGGTAACCAAGAGCTTCTTGATTATTTTAGCACTTTTGCGGCTGTGGCTGTGAAAGCGCGACACTCATATGGCCCTCAAGGTCATCGAGGGATGAGTGTTTTAATATTTGAAGCCTCAGCTAGCGGTTATCTAGAGTCAGAACGTCTGCGCAAGCATTTTGCAGAGCAAGGAACTGACAAAGATACTTGGTTTAGCAATTGCCGTATTTTATTTCTCCTTGGTGGCAATCGGCAGCTTTATGAATACCTGGCTACTAAAGAAGACCTGGAGTTTTTCAATAGGCATTGCCAAGGTTCATTCTCTTCAGTTATTCTCTCTCTTTATTTTCACTATGCAGGTTGTTTGATGTCTACCAGTTGCGGGTTGACGAAGTCAGAATAATGAAAGTAAAGTATATGCTATGGTGCTCGTCTCTTCTCAGCTGACTCTGTAGGTATGTCAAGACTGACATGAAATCATATCAGGAGATGGTGGTTCACCAAATTAGGCAAATGAGTGAGGACAACCAGCAGCTTATCTATTTGAAGAACAGGGTTGTAAAAGAAAAGAAACATGCAAAAGCCCTTGAAGAATCTTTTAGTATAGAAGTTGCGAAAGACAATGGAGGAAAATCGCATTGTAAGGCGGAGAACTAAAATGCAACACGAAGAGATTAAAGAAGAGGTAATAATCACTTCATGAGACTTACTACTTGGTACATATTTGATTTATTTATTATTTACTTAATTTACTCTTAGTATTTAATTATTTTGGGACCATTAAGCTGAGGTTAGGATGTGCTTCTGCTTGGCTGTTTTATTGATTTTTTTTGCCATAATTTATAATTTTGTAATTCTTGAATGGTTATGCTATAAAGATATCATCACATTTTACTTCTCTTCTCATATGAGATGGTTTCACATATAAAAATGCAATTTATGTGCCCATCACTCCACTCTGACCTTTCAAAGTAGACTAGCAAGCCAAATGAGATAGAAATACAGCTACTGCCATCGAGTTTGCACTTGCCCATAATGCATTGGATATTTATCCAGTCGGGTTGTTATGGATATATAAGTGAAAGCAGAGTCGCAAATATTTTGTTGTAGAGATCTGATGCACACTGTTGACGACCAGTTTTCCAGGCCAATCTGTGTTAATTATAAATCAATCAGATAATTTCTCTACCATGTGTCCTGGTAATTTCATATAAGTTATTACTCACTCTTTTTACAATATAATGCTTACTAAAACCTAGTTTTACCTGTTCTCTCTTGAAGAATCAAAATTATTTGCTTATTTTCCAAACAGTCTTATTGTGAGAGAAGAAAGTGCACAAACAGGAAGAACAGTAGCAAGAATATGGGGTGCGTCAAGTATTTTTGTATAAAAGAGCTCAGATATTTGCAGGTGATTTATGGGGTGTGTTTAGCGGCCAAGGATATGATGAGTTTAAAGACATCAGCTCTCTAACTATAATGGCTGACTACATCCTCCCAGTTGTGCTTCGGCAGCTTGGCATTTTAAAATTCGTCCAACACTTGCGAGTACAATTGAGACCAGAAGGCATGTATAGAATCACAAAAACAACTAAACTACAAATTATAGCAAAGAATCTTAACTTCAAAACAAACACACATTCATAAAACATTCAACATTAGAGCAACTCAACTGCAACTTTTATTGAAATTATGCAGTTTAATGTTTGGATGCTTGAATTATGCAGTTTATTGTTTGGATGCTTGTGCAGATTAATGTTTGGATGCTTGTGCAGATTAAGGTTTGGATGCTTATGTAGATTAATGTGATTGAATTATGCTTGTGCAGTTTAAGTCCAGATTTTGTTCCTGATACTTCAAATTGATGTGATTGAATTATGTGAAGGATTCTTTATTTGTGTTATGCTCTATTATCTCACGTGATTTAACGATGTACTCGTTGATTAATTGTATGATATGGTTTTTTTAGCATTGTGATGTATCTGATTTTTCAGTGAATTATGCTTCTGATTTTTACACTGTGATATATTAATTATTATTTAACTAATTATCTCATTGTAATGTATCTAATTTTTCTGTGGATTGATGTGATTGATTTTTTCATTAGAGAGGTTTTTTTATTTAATTAATTAATTATAATTTTATTTTATTTTTATCTTTTGTGATTCTGGCTTTTGGTTTAAATTCTGTGCCATATAGCCTTTTATTGCTGAGCTGTTAGTATGAGCTGCATTTTGGGGCCATATAGTTCATATTTTAGTGATGCATTTTGGTGCTTATAATAAAAGTCAAAGGAAGTTAGGTCCAATTGCTTAATTGGCTGACTTGATTAGTCCATTAATATTTCTATAATCATCAAGTGGTTGGGATGTCCTTGTGGTGCCTGTTCTTGTTTCTTTGGTTCTATTTTATACAGCAAATTTTTTAGACCATAAAAAAAATTGGCCCTTAACTTCTCAAATGTGTATGTAGAAAGATAAATGCACTCTAGTTTCTTATATAATAATAATAATAATAATAATAATAATAATAATAATAATAATAAATAAATAGAATCAACTTCACCTTCACTTTCTTTTTTTTCCATCTCTTTCTTTCCCCATTCTTCTTCTCTCTTGGCTCCTTCTCCTCCCCACCCCAATTTTCATTTTTTTTTTCTTTTCTTTTCCTCTTCTTCTTCTCACTTAAAGTCACAAGCTAGTCTCTTTAAATCTTAAATCCATAGGAAGGGTATACAAGTGCTTCGGTAGAATTTTTGGGTTAGGGTTTGTGCTCTAAGGAAGGAGAAGGCTACTCATCTCATCTCTGACCACGTAACCCTTCGTATTTCATCTCCGACGCAACCCTTCTCTGTGGGACCACTTCTCCGACACGACTTCGCCATCTCATCAGCGCCATCACATCTCAACTTCTCCGCCATTGTAAGTGTCGAGCACCACTTCTATTTTTCATGCCATTCTCGTTTTTGTTTAATTTTTTTATTTTCTTCTGCAAATTGTAAAGGTTTCATTTTCTGTTTCTATTTCATTGTTAGGGTTTCTTTTTCAGTCATTATTTTATATCTTGAGTCTTTGATTGGTTGTGTTTATGATATCGTGCTCACAGTCGAATTACTGTTATTCGACTACCGCTTCTTATTTGCATTGCCACAACCTTGGCATCTCAGTGATCTACATGAGTTTAGTTAACAAAATGATTATAGGACTGAAAAGAAAATCATAGAAGTGATTAACATATTAGTTTGAGGGAGAGATGTCACTGTGTAGTGAATTTTTGGGACCTAACCTAAGACAATTTTAAAAAAATTTAACAAAATTCAGTTCTTTACTTTGAGAAAAAACTTTTCCAATTTTACTATGCAAGGAAAAGTTATTAAACAAAAGGATAATTGATATTTTTCTCTCCTGAATGTAATTTTTAAAAATATATTAAGTTTAAATAAATTAATGTAATTTTTAACACAAAAGTTACTTATATTTTTTACACAAGTAAACTAAAATAAAAATAATTTTTCTTATAACAATAATTTTCCCTTCAATCAATTAAAAAATCAATAATACTCTTCAATTAATTGTAATTGTCATATCAATAAAAAAATGTTTACTTTAAATTTGTAGAAATTATGAGTAATTGGAGATAAAAAAGACCAACTAAAATTTTGTGAACAACATGTCCAATAACTCATGGATAGTAGTTACAACGTCTTCCTAATTATATCGCAAATTTTTTAGGTAAACAGAAAATTAGAAGTTTAAAGGTTACATATATGAAAATTGACTATATGTGTTTTACAATATAATTTTTTATAACGGTAAATTAAACTCTTAAACTCAATGATAATTATAAAATTGATTTTATTGTATCATATATATTAAAATATATTAGCGGTAACAAGACTCTTGTCAACAGTTACATGTTAATCTTATCATAATACTTGGTGTTTCATTATAAAAAAATAGAGTGTGGTGCAGAAAGGGAAAGAGTGACGACACTTGTTTTTACCCAACGTCACGAAGCGGAACTCTCTGATAAGGCACGAAGGAAAGTGCAATGGAATGATAAGAACAAAGGAAACTAATTTTCTAAATGTGTTTAGCTACAAGGCATTATTTGTTGGTGCCTAGCACTATTAACTTTTAAGTTTTAAGCTTTTAGTAATCAGCATATTTATCATTGAATAGTTACAAATTCTTTCTGACGGACATGTCTTAAACGCTAGGATGCTCGTGCATTGGCTAATTTAGCTGCCGACGGAGATAGCAATGGTAATAACGCTGCTGTTGGACAAGAAGCAGGTGCTCTTGAGGCTCTTGTTCTATTTACACATTCTCCCCACAACGGTGTTCTATAATCTTCTATTAGTTCTTTACATGCATGTTACTGTACTGACATATTACTTTTATGCTTTTATTGAAAATTAGGAATTAGATCATAGAAACGAGTAAAGAGAGATATAAATAAAAAAGATTGTACCGCAGCCTTTGTATTAACCACGCTTCGATCCCAAAGTGTTCTTGCATGAGTGGTGTGTTAAGAAATGTTAATAGAAGTATAAAATCATTCATGTTCTTTCATCTAATAGCTTCTCTTTGTCCTATACCCTTGTACCTAGAAAAATATTACATTCATTACTGTGTTGATTTGACATTTTCATATTTCTATAGGCAAGAAGCTTCTGGTTCATTTTGGAATTTGTCATTTGTCATTTGACGAAAGAAATCGAGAGGCCATTGCAGCAGCTGGTGGAGTTCAGGCTTTGGTATGTTATATACCTTCCTTAGCTATTTTTTTCTAGAAGAGAAATAACATTAAAGAGAAAGAAAAAGGTTCAAGGGAGGATTATAGGTCATCCTAACACAACCATAGAGCTGAGAAAGCAAAATCATGTCTGCTTCAATTAAAATGACATACAAAGCATGTGTCATCTATTTTGGTTTGAGAATTAGTTTTAATATTTTTTTTTCTTTTGTTCTTGGCATTTTTTTATTTAAAATAATCGACTTGTATTTTCTATTTCGATGAATTTGATTGTGTCGTAGCATGTTTAGATAAACTGTTGTTCGTATTTTTATATGATTATTTTACTTTACATGTTTAGAGAAACTGTTGTTCGTTTATAGCTCAAAATGAGATGATTATATGGAGTCTTAAACCTTCTATGTTAAACTCATGTTCGCTTCAGAAAGAAAGACTTTTAAAATAAAGGGTCATTACTTTTAATATGACAATTAGATTTTATAATATTTTTAGTTTTGTTCTTGGCATGTTAGTGTTTTATTTAAAACTTTCGACATATATTTTCTATTTAAATTGGTTTGATTATGTTGTAGCATGTTTTGTTTACTTAATTCTTTTGTTCCGTTGGTATTTTTAAATGTTTATTTAACTCGGCATGTTTAGAAAAACTTATGTTTGTATTTATTTGGAGATTCCTTACTATGGTTGAGGTAAGCGATAGGCGGTAGGGGGTAGGGGGTAGGGGGTAGAGGATAGGGGATAGGGGATAGGCGATAGGCGATAGCTGATAGCTGATAGCTGATGGGCGATAGCGGATAGGCGATAGGCGATAGGCGATAGGCGATAGGCGATAGCTGATAGCTGATAGGCGATAGCTGATAGCTGATAGCTGATAGGCGATAACTGATAGTTGATAGGCGATAGGAGCTGGTAGGCGATAGGAGCTGGTAGCTGATAGCTGATAGGCGATAGCTGATAGGCTATAGCTGATAGGCTATAGGCGATAGCTGATAGGCTATAGCTGATAGGCTATAGGCAATAGGAGCTGATAGCTGATAGCTGATAGCTGATAGCTGATAGGCGATAGCTGATAGGCGATAGCTGATAGCTGATAGCTGATAGGCGATAGGCGATAGGCTATAGGCTATAGGCTATAGGCTATAGGCTATAGGCTATAGGCGATAGGCGATAGGCGATAGGCTATAGGCTATAGGCTATAGGCGATAGGCTATAGGCTATAGGCTATAGGCTATAGGCTATAGGCTATAGGCGATAGCGGATATGCGATAGCTGATAGCTGATAGCTGATAGCTGATAGGCGATAGGCGATAGGCGATAGGCGATAGCTGATAGCTGATAGGCGATAGCTGATAGCTGATAGCTGATAGCTGATAGGCGATAGCTGATAGGCGATAGGCGATAGCTGATAGGCGATAGGAGCTGGGAGCTGGTAGGCGATAGGCGATAGCTGATAGCTGATAGCTGATAGGCTATAGGCTATAGGTGATAGGCTATAGGCTATAGGCGATAGGCGATAGGCGATATGCGATATGCGATAGGCGATAGGCGATAGGCGATAGGCTATATGCTATAGGCTATATGCGATAGCTGATAGGCGATAGCTGATATGCGATAGCTGATAGGCGATAAGCGATAGCTGATAGTTGATATTTCTCTCATTTATGACTTTGTGGTAGAAAATCCAAAAAATGTAATAAATCATGAAATAAAAAAACAAATCAATTCATTTATTTTTTTGGGTATATCATTTACTTTTTTTGTTATAATATAACCATAAATTTGAGGAGTTCTCTGAAAATTTAGCAAACCTCGTGTGTAAATAGTAAATTTAACTTTATGAATTTCTTGTCAGATGAATAAGATGAAATTTTTTTTGAGTTATTTTGGCAAGAAATTGAGTCTAGCTCTATTCATGCATGCCTTCACACCATAATATGGATTTTATAGCGCACCTTTAACAGCACTTGTTAAATAAAAGTACTGTTGTATTATATTTTAAAAATACATGGAGTCTTAGGCAACACTTTTTTGAAACGCACTGTTTAATGTGGATACTTTTTAAAGAGCTTTTTTAAAAAGTGTTGTCATAGGTACTAATATTTTAAAAATACGCGGAGTATATAAGACAGTGATTTTATAAAAAGCGCTGTCATAGGGTCATAAAACACTATCATAGAGTCTTTTAAAGCCTAGAAGCGTTGTCGTAGGGTCTCATAATTTTTTTTTTCAATTATTTACATGTAACCGGTTCAAATCAAACCCCTAGTTAATTTCTTCATCAAACTTTCTGTGAAATAATTTTTTAACCAAACATCTATTTTATAATTATCTCTCCCTTCCTCCTCTCTCTCCGGCAGCGGTGTAGCATCTCCAGCGCCGTCGCATCCCTTGAATCCCCAAACCTTTCTTCAACATAACCATTTCATCTCCGACCACGTAACCCTTCGTATCTCATATCCGACGCAACCTTTCTCTGTGGGACCACCTCTTCGACACGATTTCGCCATCTCATCGGCGCCATCGCATCTCAACTTCTCCGCCATCGTAAGTGTCGCGCACCACTTCTATTTTTCATGCCATTCTCGTTTCTGTTTAAATTTTTTTTATTTTCTTCTGCAAATTGTAAGGTTTCATTTTCTGTTTCTATTTCATTGTTAGGGTTTCTTTTTCAGTCATTATTATATATCTTGAGTCTTTGATTGGTTGTGTTTATGATACCATGCTCAAAGTCGAATTACTGTTGTTTACTTCTCGGTGCTCTAATTTGTTTTCGTTTTAAACCGTCTTTGTTGGTTGGTGTTTCAGGTGAAGGTGGAAAATAGGACATGGAAAGTGGATGTAAGCTTCATTCTTTCTCACATTGTGACCCTTTATTTTTTGTTTTCATTAAAAAAGAATTTCTTTTTTAATGGTAGAATAATTCTTTTGACAATCATTCCAATGTACAGAAGTAAATTGAACGATGCATTCTTTTGAATTTGATATTTGTTTAAGAATCCCCCCATAGCCTATATCAGAAGCATCTGTTTCAACAATTTTGGGTGCTGAAGGATCTGCTAAGTGTAGGCAAGGAATTTCTTTGACTTGTTTTTTGATGAGTTGGACAGTTTTAGTGTGGACCTCAGACCAAGTGGCAGGATTCTTCTTCAATCTGTCATTGAGAGGTTTTGCAACTCTGTTGATATTTGGATAGAAGTCTAAGACATAGTTTAAACTTCCTAAGAACCTCTGCAACTGAGTTTTGTCCAAAATTTTGTCTGGGAATTTATCAGCGAAAAGAAGGGACCTTTCGATAGGGGTTACGGTGCCCTAAGAAATGTAGTGCCCTAAGAAATGTAGTGCCCTAAAAATCGAATTTTTGTTTGAAAAAGCGAAAGCTTTGATTTTGAAACAACTAAGTCATTTTTCTTAATAATCATAAAGAAAGTTATTAATGTTTAAAATTGTCGTCAACTGTTTGAGAAAAAATTAATGCATCATCAATATAGACAATGCAGAAGTTTGAAAAAGGATTGAAAATGTCACTCATAATTCTTTGGAATTCTGAAGGAGCATTTTTCAGTCGGAAAGGCATAACCGTCCATTCGTATTGGCCAAATGGAACAGTGAATGTTGTTTTGTAACGATCTTTTGGTTCAATTTGTATTTGCCAAAACCTTGATTTCATGTCAAATTTTGAAAATACAAACGATGAGTGAAGTTTTTGCAAAAGATCTTTTTTGTTTGGAATTGGATAACAGATCCATTTTAGAGTTGTGTTTAAATGTTTGTAGTTGATAACCAACCTAGGTGTTCCTCTTTCTATTTCCGAGTTTTTGTTTACATAGAAAGCGGCGCAACTCCAGGGCGATCTAGATTTGGTAATCAAACGTTTTTGTTCTAAATCACGGATTTCATTTTTGCCGTGTTGTTCCAATTCGTAATTCATTTGGATAGGCCTTGCTTTGGTTGGGATTTGTTTGTCAGAAAAATCATTTTCATATGGAAAATCTACCATATGTTGTTTTCTGTCCCAAAATGCATTTGGCATATCTGAACAAATTTCGTTTTCGATCATTTTCTGCAAATCAGAAATTTTGTTTTTAACAAAAGCTTTTTGCAATTGTTGTTCGATTCTTAGAAAGGAAACATCCTGTTTTAGAAAACACAAATGTTTTTCTTTTCCTTGAATTAAACAGTTTAGTTCATTTTTGTAAACAGAACAAGCTTTTAAAAGGTTTAAATTCTTTGTTCTGGGTTTTGAAATAAAAGGGAAATAGATTTTGGTTTCTTTTGTTTTGCAAGAAATACTATTATGGTTAACGGTATAGGGAGTTATCATGTTAATGAAAGGAGACCCTAAAACGATAGCATAAGATATATTTTCCAATAAAACAAAAGGGGTTTTGATGGAAATACTACCATTTCTAATGGAGGCTTCAGTTTTGCTAGTTATAACCATGTTAGAATTGTTTGCAGCTACAAGTCTTTCATTAGTTTTTTTGTTGAAATCTTTGTGGAACAATACTATGTTTAATACAGTTTAAATCTCCACCTGTATCAAAAAGCGCGATCATGTTCATTTTGAAATTATCAGAAAAAACTAACTCGATTTTGATTAAGTATTTGTGCGTAGTAATAGTACGTAAAACACATAAAAAGTCTTCTGGAATATCTTTCAGGTTTCGAACGTTGGGTGGAAAGAGAAAGATCTTCGTCAAGTTCTTCTTCCTGTTCAGTTTCAGAAAGGTTCTGGTTTTGGATTTGGGAAAGAAGATTCTGAAGAATATTAGAATCGACTTCTTGTTTTTGTTTGAGGGGCTTGAGCTCATGTTTTTTCTTTTGGTACCTAAAATGTTGGTTAGATCATAAGTAGTTTTGGGAAGAAGTTTTGAAGAAAAGGTTGAAGGCTTGCTTTGTCTAGACTCAAAAGTGTCTAAGAGTTTGCCTATTATCTCTTTCTATAAACTGGTATCACCAATCTGTTTAACAATATCAAGAATTAATTCGTGATCTTTTGTTAACACGTTGATAGATTTTGAACCAGAATCAAAACTAGTGGTTTCGGAGGTTCCCAGTTCATCAAACTGTATGGGTTTGTTATCTTCTGAAGATCCTGTTTCATATTCTGAAATGTTTTCTTCATTAGAGGTTTCTAAAAGGATAGCTTCAATCTTTTGCATTAATTGCTCCTCAATTTGCAATTCATGAAGCTTTTTAGTTTTATTGCAATATCTTGAGATGTGTCCTGCTTGGACACATTTAAAACAAGTTATTGGTTTAGAGGTTTGGGGTTCGAAATTCTTATGGAAAGGTTTCTTCTTGTGGAAGTTAGGTTTTCTATGGTTATAGGAATTCTGAGATTTAGAATTTCTATAAAATTCTTGTTTGAAATAAGGTTTTCTGTGAGACTCGTCCCAGTACCTGATGCAGTTGCAACTCTAATCCACACGATTAGTTTGCACTTCATTGGAGACTCGTCCCACGTAAAGGATAAAAATGTTGAACTCCTCTCAAACCTTAGATGTAAAAAACTGAGTGATTTCCAACACTACAAAAACACTTTCCTAACCAGAATAATGCTCAGGGAATATTCAAACCAATCTTTCTGGAAGGAGAAATTTCTTGCAGGACTCCCTACCCTTTTAGGAGAAAAGGTTAGAAATAAAATCAAAAGAGATTTTTTGGACAAACCAAATTCCTTATAGTCAGTTAACCTATGGGGAATTAGTTAGCTTCACCCAAAAAGAAGGATTAAAGATCTGCCAAGATTTAAAACTTCAGAAACATTTGAAGTGGGAAATGAAAAGAACTAGACAAGAACTAGGTTCTTTTTGTAAACAATTTGAAATTCCAACTACAAATGCTTCAAAAGATTGTGCAAAACTCTTAGAAAACCTCACAGAAAACCTTTTTCCAAACAAGAATTTTATAGAAATTCTAAACCTCAGAATTCCTATAACCATAGAAAACCTAACTTCAACAAGAAGAAACCTTTCCATAAGAATTTCGAACCCCAAACCTCTAAACCAATAACTTGTTTTAAATGTGTCCAAGCAGGACACATCTCAAGATATCGCAATAAAACTAAAAAGCTTCATGAATTGCAAATTGAGGAGCAATTAATGCAAAAGATTGAAGTTATCCTTTTAGAAACCTCTTATGAAGAAAACATTTCAGAATATGAAACAGGATCAAGAAACTGGGAACCTCCGAAACCACTAGTTCTGATTCTGGTTCAAAATCTATCAACGTGTTAACAAAAGATCAAGAATTAATTCTTGATATTGTTAAACAGGTTGGTGATACCAGTTTACAGAAAGAGATAATAGGCAAACTCTTAAACACTTTTGAGTCTAGACAAAGCAAGCCTTCAACCTCTTCTTCAAAACTTCTTCCCAAAACTACTTATGATCTAACCAACATTTTAGGTACCAAAAGAAAACTCCAAAACCCTGCTACTATCCAATTTCTTCATGAAGAGATTAAGCTAGTAAAACACGAGCTCAAGTCCTTCAAACAAAAACAAGAAGTCGATTCTAATATTTTTCAGAATCTTCTTTCCCAAATCCAAAACCAGAACCTTTCTGAAACTGAACAAGAAGAAGAACCAGACGAAGATCTTTCTCTTCCTATTCCACCCAGCATTCGAAACCTGGAAGATATTCCAAAAGACTTTTTATGTGTTTTACGTACAATTACTACGCGCAAATACTTAATCAAAATCGAGTTAGTTTTTTCTGATAATTTCAAAATGAACATGATCGCGCTTTTTGATACAGGTGGAGATTTAAACTGTATTAAACATAGCATTGTTCCACAAAGATTTCAACAAAAAACTAATGAAAGACTTGTTGCTGCAAACAATGCTAACATGGTTATAACTAGCAAAACTGAAGCCTCCATTAGAAATGGTAGTATTTCCATCAAAACCCCTTTTGTTTTATTGGAAAATATATCTTATGCTATCGTTTTAGGGACTCCTTTCATTAACATGATAACTCCCTATACCGTTAACCATAATAGTATTTCTTGCAAAACAAAAGAAACCAAAATCTATTTTCCTTTTATTTCAAAACCCAGAACAAAGAATTTAACCTTTTAAAAGCTTGTTCTGTTTACAAAAATGAACTAAACTGTTTAATTCAAGGAAAAGAAAAACATTTGTATTTTCTAAAACAGGATGTTTCCTTTCTAAGAATCGAACAACAATTGCAAAAAGCTTTTGTTAAAAACAAAATTTCTGATTTGCAGAAAATGATCGAAAACGAAATTTGTTCAGATATGCCAAATGCATTTTGGGACAGAGAACAACATATGGTAGATTTGCCATATGAAAATGAATTTTCTGACAAACAAATCCCAACCAAAGCAAGGCATATCCAAATGAATTACGAATTGGAACAACACTGCAAAAATGAAATCCGTGATTTAGAACAAAAACGTTTGATTACCAAATCTAGATCGCCCTGGAGTTGCGCCGCTTTCTATGTAAACAAAAACTCGGAAATAGAAAGAGGAACACCTAGGTTGGTTATCAACTACAAACCTTTAAACACAACTCTAAAATGGATCTGTTATCCAATTCCAAACAAAAAAGATCTTTTGCAAAAACTTCACCCATCGTTTGTATTTTCAAAATTTGACATGAAATCAGGGTTTTGGCAAATACAAATTGATCCAAAAGATCGTTACAAAACAGCATTCACTGTTCCATTTGGCCAATACGAATGGACGGTTATGCCTTTCGGACTGAAAAATGCTCCTTCAGAATTCCAAAGAATTATGAATGACATTTTCAATCCTTTTTCAAAATTCTGCATTGTCTATATTGATGGTGTATTAATTTTTTCTCAAACAGTTGACGACCATTTTAAACATTTAAAAACTTTCTTTATGATTATTAAGAAAAATGGCTTAGTTGTTTCAAAATCAAAGCTTTCGCTTTTTCAAACAAAAATTCGATTTTTAGGGCACTACATTTCTCAGGGCACCGTAACCCCTATCGAAAGGTCCCTTCTTTTCGCTGATAAATTCTCAGACAAAATTCTGGACAAAACTCAGTTGCAGAGGTTCTTAAAAAGTTTAAACTATGTCTTAGACTTCTGTCCAAATATCAACAGAGTTGCAAAACCTCTCAATGACAGATTGAAGAATAACCCTGCCACTTGGTCTGAGGTCCACACTAAAACTGTCCAACTCATCAATAAATAAGTCAAAGAAATTCCTTGCCTACACTTAGCAGATCCTTCAGCACCCAAAATTGTTGAAACAGATGCTTCTGATATAGGCTATGGGGGATTCTTAAACAAATATCAAATTCAAAAGAATGCATTGTTCAATTTACTTCTGCACATTGGAATGATTGTCAAAAGAATTATTCTACCATTAAAAAAGAAATTATTTCCATTGTCATGTGCATTACAAAATTTCAAAGTGATTTATTAAATCAAAAATTTTTACTTCGAATTGACTGCAAGTCAACCAAAGAAGTTTTATAGAAAGATGTTCAAAACATTGCATTAAAACAAATTTTTGCCAGATGGCAAGCCATTCTTAGCATATTTGATTTTGATATCGAATTTATAAAAGGAAACCAAAGAATTTCTTCAAAACAGGTCTTGAGAGTTATGCCACCTAGAAAAAAGATTGAGGTCCAACAGGACCAACCACTTAACCCAAAACCAACCCAAAACCAATCTCCTTAGCATTGCCTATTAAATCCTGGGCACAAGCAGTTGAGGATGAAGTGGAAGAAGAAACAAAACAAATTCAAAAATGGCTTTCAAGCCAACAAGTTGTTCCACCTCAAAACTTTATAGAACTCAGAGGGTTAATGGATGATGACATTAACTTTCAAAAGGCTGCCAGACTTCGGGAGCTCCAACTTGAGATTGAAAGTCTCTCGATGGAAATTCCATTTTTACAAAAACAAGAGAAGGGTGAATCTTCAAAAACTCCCTCTCAGAAAAAGATTTCAAAACAGGATGAGCCTCAAACTTTGATGAAATTCAAAGTAAAAGCCGAAGGATCATCTTGCAAAACAATTTCAAAACTCAATGAATCACAGACTTTGATTAATTTCAAAGCAAAGTCTGAATATTTCATCAAAAAAGATTTTCAAAACATATGGACAATTGAGGACCATTATTTCAATAAGAATCCTCATTTGATCATTCAAAAAATATTCCCAGATGGTTGGTTTTTTAAACCATGGGATCTTTCAAAACTCCAAAGTTACTACAAATCCATTCTTGAATTGACTGGTTCGGTAACAATTCATGATAACCCAAAAGAGGGCCTAGTAAACTATTCCACTGCAAAAATCCACAAAATTATCCCTCCTTCCGAATGGGGACAGAACCTATACACTTCAAAGCAATTCCCATTAGACTTCAAAACCACCATAAAACATTGTAAGACATTCAATTACTGGGACTACCAACAAGCCTGGTATAATGCCTTTTTAATCCAAAACAAGAATTTGAGTCATACTTGGCTGTTTTTCTTCAACCTAACCATGGATCCATCAAAAATCCCACAGTGGTTCGCCCATTGGTGGAAACTCTATGGCTCCATCCCAGAAATCCTTCACAAGGAAGTCCAGTATAGCTTCCAAATCTTCAAAACAAATTACAAACCCTCAGATAAGGAACGCATGTTTCACCCTCTCATGCTTTTCTCTACCAAATTCTTTATACCATGGGTCTTTGCATGGTTCTTTGAAAATGACCAAAAGGATGTACAGACTATCCTAACTAGAAGATTCAAAGTAAGATGGTGGACAAAATTCTCAATACCACCAAGCGTCAAAACTCAAGCCGTCACAACCTGGCTTCAAAAACAAGGACTAATGAAGCCAACCCTAATACAAAATCAATTATTGGCTCAAAAGTCTTTTGCCCAAACTCAATTGGCAGCCGCAAAGACTGAGGATGAGTATTTCGAAATCATGTCTCAACTTTTACATAGCAAATCTAGTTCTACAAAACCTTCTTCCAGCTCAGCTTCTGAAGCATGCATTGAATTGGAGGATCAAAACGAAGATGACTGTTTTGGCATTTTCTCAACTGGTAAATAGTTTTGGACAAAAATTCAAAATGATATAATTGGACTTAGTCCAATTAAAAAAGTCCAATAAAAAAACGTGGAAAAAGCCCAAATGACAAAATTGGAATTAAAAAAGGACTTAAAAAAAAAATTCGTAGAAATTTCCATCAGAAAACAAAAAGACTTGGCCGATATCTGCCACCAGCATAAAAAGTCAAAAAAGCAAAGGAATCCTACTGACGTTTGTATAACCATACTTAGTTTATACAATGATCGAAAAGCTTACTAAGTTTAATATGGGTAGACTGAATCCCACTTATGCTTTACTAAGTTTAATATAAATCTCTGCGGTATATATATATATATATATATATATATATATATATATATATATATATATATATATTTAATAAAAGGAATTATTATTACATTGTAAAATTGATTAGCGGCCAAGGATATGATGATTTTAAAGACATCAGCTCTCTAACTATAATGGCTGACTACATCGTCCCAGTTGTGCTTCGGCAACTTGGCATTTTAAAATTCAGTCCAACACTTGCCAGTACAAGTGAGACCAGTGGAGAAATAGGTCCAAGGACTGAGGAGGAAGTTGAACTACGGGTTTGCTCTCTATACATGCTGTGGAGAAAATGAGGGAGCTGATAGGTGTAAAATTAGGAAGACAGGTGAGTTCTTTTTTACCTGCATAGTATCTCATCTTTATTACCTTTTTAAATGTATATACCATATAGACTTCTTTCAAAGTCTATTCTATTGATAAATTAGTAGCAATCACCATTTAACAGAAGGCAGAAGGCATGTATAGAATCACAAAAACAACTAAACTACAAATTATAGCAAATAATCTTAACTTCAAAACAAACACACATTCATAAAACATTCAACATCAGAGCAAACCAGCTGCAACTTTTATTGAAATTATGTAATTTAATGTTTGGATACTTGAATTATGCAGTTTATTGTTTGGATGCTTGTGCAGCTTAATGTTTGGATGCTTGTGCGGATTAAGGTTTGGATGCTTGTCCAGGTTTGGATGCTTGTGTAGATTAATGTGATTAAATTATGCTTGTGCAGTTTAAGTCCATATTGTGTTCCTGATACTTCAAATTGATGTGATTGAATTATGTGAAGGATTCTTTATTTGTGTTATGCTCTATTATCTCACGTGATTTTATGATCTACTCGTTGATTGATTGTATGATATGGTATTTTTAGCATTGTGATGTATCTGATTTTTCTGTGAATTATGCTTCTGATTTTTAGCATTGTGATTTATTAATTATAATTTAACTAATTATCTCATTGTAATGTATCTAATTTTTCTGTGGATTGATGTATCTGATTTTTTCATTAGAGAGGTTTTTTTTATTTATTTAATTAGTTATAATTTTATTTTATTTTTATCTTTTGTGATTCTGGCTTTTGGCTTTTGGTTTAAATTTTGTGCCATGTAGCCTTTTATTGTTGAGCTCTTAGTATGAGCTGCATTTTGGGGCCATATAGTTCATATTTTACTGATGCATTTTGAAAGAGGCTTATAATTTGATAAGCGATGTGCCAACAACTAAATTAGCATCTTTAAAGGGTACAGGGGTGATTATAATAAAAGTCAAAGGAAATTAGGTCCAATTGCTTAATTGGCTGACTTGATTAGTCCATTAATATTTCTATAATCATCAAGTGGTTGGGATGTCCTTGTGGTGCCTGTTCTTGTTTCTTTGGTTCTATTTTATGCAGCAAATTTTTTAGACCATAAAAAAAATTGGCCCTTAACTTCTCAAATGTGTATGTAGAAAGATAAATGCACTCTAGTTTCTTATATAATAATAATAATAATAATAATAATAATAATAATAATAATAATAATAATAATAATAATAAATAAAAATAAATAAATAAAACCAACTCCACCTCAACTTTTTTTTTCATCTCACTCTTTCCCCATTCTTCTTCTCTCTCTAAGCTCTTTCTCCACCCCACCCCACTCCAATTTTCATTTTTTTTTCTTTTCTTTTTCTTCTTCTCACTTAAAGTCAAAAGCTAGTCTCCTTAAATCTTAAACCCATAGGAAGGGTATAAGTGTTTGGGTATGACTTTTGGGTTAGGGTTTGTGCTTTAAGGATGGAGAAGGCTTCCCATCTCATCTTCGACCACGTAACCCTTCGTATCTCATCTCCGACACAACTCTTCTCTGTAGGACCACTTCTCCGACACGACTTCGCCATCTCATAGGCGCCATTGCATCTCAACTTCTCTTCCATCGTAAGTGTCGCGCACCACTTCTATTTTTCATGCCATTCTCGTTTTTGTTTAATTTTTTTTATTTTCTTCTGCAAATTGTAAGGTTTCATTTTCTGTTTCTATTTCAGTCATTATTATAAATCTTGAGTCTTTGATTGGTTGTGTTTATGATATCGTGCTCATCGTCGTATTACTGTTATTCGACGACCGCTTCTTATTTGCATCGCCACAACCTTGGCATCCCCATAATCTACATGAGTTTAGTTAACAAAATGATTATAGGACTAAAAAGAAAATCATAGAAGTGCTGATCATATTAATTTGAGGGAGAGATGTCACTGTGTAGTGAATTTTTAGGACCTAACCTAAGACAATTTTTTTAAAAATTTAACAAAATTCAGTTCTTTACTATGAGAAAAAACTTTTTCAATTTTACCTATGCAAGGGAAAGTTATTAAACAAAAGGATAATTGATATTTTTCTCCCCTACATGTAATTTTTAAAAACATATTAAGTTTATATAAATTAATGTAATTTTTAACACAAAAGTTACTTATATTTTTGACACAAGTAAACTAAAATAAAAATAATTTTTATTATAACAATAATTTTCCCTTCAATCAATAAAAAAATCAATAATACTCTTCAATCAATTGTAATTGTCATATCATTAAAAAAAATGTTTACTTTAAATTTGTAAAAATTATGAGAAATTGAAGATAAAAAAGACCAACTAAAATTTTGTGAACATGTCTAGTAACTCATGTATAGTATTTACAACGTCTTTCTAATTATATCGCAAATTTTTTAGGTAAACCTCAAAGAATTAGAAGTTTAAAAGTTACATATACAAAATTGACTATATGTGTTTTACAATATAATTTTTTATAACAGTAAATTAAATTCTTAAACTTAACAATAATTACAAATTGATTTTATTGTATGATATATATTAAAAATATATTAGTAATAACAAGACTCTTGTCATCCGTTAGACGTTAATCTTATCATAATACTTTCTGTTTCATTATAAAAAAACATAAAATATTTTAAAATTTATGATATAAAATACTTATCTGTATTTCAAAGGCATAAATATTTTTTTTTTTGGCTAAATAAAAATAATCCTTTGTAATAAAATCATAATATATAAATGTAAATATATATTTAATAAAAGGAATTATTATTACATTGTAAAATTGATTAAATTAAATAAGGAAAAAACGTTAAATTAAAAGGACGGTGGTATTTAGTATAAGAGGAAAATAGCCGTTGGTGATGCGGTGATGAAACAGCTCTATTCAAAGTTCGTAATCGGAGAGGGAATTGAATCGACGGTGACCGAAAGACAGAGTTGGTGAGTTCGTTCAATTTTCAATTAGGGTTTTATCATTCTTTCAAATTCAATTCTTAGAGTTTAATATTTCTTTCTATTTCAATTCTTAGGTTTTAATATATCTATTTTTCGCAAAACACTGTTCTTGAATCAAACGGAAATTGAAAGTGTGGTGCAGAGAGGGAAAGAGCGATGACACTTGTTTTTACCCAACGTCACGAAGCGGAACTCTCTGATAAGACACGAAGGAAAGTGCAATGGAATGATAAGAACAAAGGAAACTATTTTTCTAAATGTGTTTATATATTTTTGACAGAACAGTTCTGTTAATGCATTGATTTGTTTTTCCTTTATAGTAACTTGTTTCCAATTTTATAATTTGAATGTCCACTTGGTTATATCTTCAACATTTATGATGTGCCAAATTGAAATTTAGTTTTGTTTTTCTTCCTAATTTAGATCATGTGCTGTGGTGAATGTATGCTAGATATATGATGTGAAGTAGTGATGACATGAATTTAAATCTAGGTTTGTATATGGAATGTTTTGTGAATTGTTAAGGTAAGGTTATATGTTTGGACAAATAAGCCACTTTTCTGGATTACGTTGATGAAATCTTTGGAAACTTCGATGTCTTTCAATTTCATGTTCATTAGGTCTTGTTTGGGTAATTATAAAAGCCTGTTCTGTGTTTTATCATCTTTCAATCCATTGCATTCAATTTTTTTGTGTTTTCAATGTGTCTAGATGGAGGAGTTAGGAGGGCAGTGATAAAACTCACATTTTTAAGAAATATTTGTATTTACTGAATCTTAAGTTTTTTTAATAGAGAAATTGATATGTGCATCCTTTTAATACTCACTTATTTTATAGATGTATGAAATTTGTATGATTCTATTATTTTAGTAGTGAAAAAAATTATCCTTCCATGTTTCCCTCCAATGGTCCAACAACACCTCTTTAGCCAAGTACTCCTTTATAGCTAGCTACAAGGCATTATTTGTTGGTGCCTAGCACTATTAACTTTTAAGTTTTAACCTTTTATTAATCAACATATTTATCATTGAAGAGTTACAAATTCTTTCTGACGGACATGTCTTAAACACTATGCTCGTGCATTGGCTAATTTAGCTGCTGACAGAGATAGCAACGGTAATAATGCTGCTGTTGGACAAGAAGAAGGTGCTCTTGAGGCTCTTGTTCCACTTACACGTTCTCCCCACGACGGTGTCTGATAATCTTCTATTAGTTCTTTACATGTGTGTTACTGTACTGACATATTACTTTTATGCTTTTATTGAAATTAGGAATTAGATCATAGAAACGAGTAAAGAGAGATATAAATAAAAAAGATTGTAACGCAGCCTTTGTATTAACCACGCTTCGATCCCAAAGTGTTCTTGCATGAGGGGTGTGTTAAGAAATGTTAATAGAAGTATAAAATCAATCATGTTCTTTCACCTTATAGCTTCTGCTTTTGAGATGGTGCTTCTCTTTGTCCTATACTCTTGTACCTAGAAAAATATTACATTCATTACTGTGTTGATTTGACATTGTCATATTTCTATAGGCAAGAAGCTGCTGGTTCATTTTGGAACTTGCCATTTGTCATTTGATGAAAGAAATCGAGAGGCCATTGCAGCAGCTGGTGGAGTTCAGGCTTTGGTATGTTATATACCTTTGCTTAGCTATTTTTTTTCTAGAAGAGAAATAACATTAAAGAGAAAGAAAAAGGTTCAAGGGAGGATTATAGGTCTTCCTAACACAACCGCAGAGCTGAGAAAGCAAAATCGTGTTTGCTTCAATTAAAATGACTTACAAAGCATGTGTCATCTATTTTGGTTTGAGAATTAGTTTTAATATTTTTTTTCTTTTGTTCTTGACATTTTTTTATTTAAAATAATCGACATGTATTTTCTATTTCGATGAATTTGATTGCGTTGTAGCATGTTTAGATAAACTGTTGTTCATATTTTTATATGATTATTTTACTTTACATGTTTAGAGAAACTGTTGTTCGTTTATAGCTCAAGATGAGATGATTATATGGAGTCTTAAACCTTCTATGTTAAACTCATGTTCGCTTTAGAAAGAAAGACTTTTAAAATAAGGTGTCATTACTTTTAATTTGACAATTAGATTTTATGATATTTTTAGTTTTGTTCTTGGCATGTTAGTGTTTTATTTAAAACTATCGACATATATTTTCTATTTCAATTGGTTTGATTATGTTGTAGCATGTTTTGTTTACTTAATTCTTTTGTTCTGTGGTATTTTTAAATGTTTATTTAACTTGGTATGTTTAGAAAAACTTATGTTTGTATTTATTCGGAGATTCCTTGCTATGGTTGAGGTTGTAGAAAGTTGACATAAGTCGTTGTGATGGAGCTACTAGACATTAGAGTTTTGCAAATTTTTTGAGGAATTGACTTCGTCAAAGGAAGTACAGGTTTGTTTTCTACTTTGTGTGCTCGGTAGTTCTGATAAGTAGTATGGAGGCAGCCTTTTAAAAATTTACAACGCATGATGATGATAATAATTTAAGTTTTTGTTAGCTTTGTGTAGCGTACCAACATATACAATGTCATCTAGCCTTATTTCTTATATTTATTAAATGCTGGAGAAAACAACTGATGGTATCGAAGGATGCCAGATGTGTGGATGTAGTTGTTACAAGGGACGAAAATATATTGAGAAGTGATAAGTGATAGCTAATAAGTAATAATAATTAATAATTAATAGGCGATAGGCGATAGGCGATAGCTGATAGCTGATAGGCGATAGCTGATAGGCGATAGCTGATAGCTAATAGACGATAGCTGATAGCTGATAGACGATAGCTGATAGGCGATAGACGATAGCTGATAGGCGATAGACGATAGCTGATAGGCGATAGACGATAGCTGATAGGCGATAGACGATAGCTGATAGGCGATAGCTGATAGGTGATAGCTGATAGCTGATAGCCAATAGCTGATAGACGATAGCTGATAGCTGTCAGCTGATAGGCGACAGCTGATAAGCGACAGCTGATAGGCGACAACTGATAAGCGACAGCTAATAGCTTATAAAAAATATAAAATATTTTATAATTTATGATATAAATTTCTTTCTGTATTTCAAAAGTATTTATTAAAATTTTTTCAAACCTTATTTCTTTCTGTATTTCATAAAAAGAGTTATTATTACATTGTAAAATTGATTAAATTAAATAAATAAATAAACATTAAATTAAAAGGACGGTAGTATTTAGTATAAGAGGAAAATAGCCGTTGGTGATGTGGTGACCAAAAGACAGACTTGGTGAGTTCGTTCAATTTTTTATCAAGGTTTAATAATTCTTTCAAATTCAATTCTTAGGGTTTATATTTCTTTCTATTTCAATGTTTACTATTACTCTCTATTTGGATTATTAGGTTTTAATTTATCTGTTTTTTTTGCAAAACACTGTTCTTGAATCAAAGAGAAAGAGAGAGTGTGGTAAAGAGAGGGAAAGAGGGAGGACACTTGTTTGGGTAATTATAAAAGCTTGCTCTGTGTTTTATCTATCTTTCAATCCATTGCAATCAATTTCTTGTGTTTTGAATGTGTCTAGATGGAGGAGTTAGGAGGGCAATGATAAAACTCACATTTTTAAGAAATATTTGTAAAGCTTGCTCTGTGCCACGGGCCCCGGGCGCAACTTTTGCGCTTCAAGCGCGTCCTGGCAGAGGTTTCAGCTTGGAAATGCGCCTCAGGCGCGACTGTTGTGCTTTAGGCGCACAACTTCTTCTGTTTGATGTTTCCTACATTTTTCTCCTCTTTTGAGTCCGAATTTGGCTCAGGTGTCTTCATGAAAGTTGTAGCTATTAATCTTAGCTTTCATTTGCACTTGGTTTGACTCAAATTGGACATCTACAACTCCAGATATGACTGAATTCGGTAATGTTGATTTCTCGCCAAAATTCAGTATTGCACTAAAACAAAAAGTAACGTAAAATTATGAAAAAAAAATTCTCTACTTAATCAAGGAAATAAAAACACCAACATTTTATTAACTCAAAGAACTAAAATCAATAAAAATATATCAAATAACTCCTTAATTTAACTAATGATTAAAGATAAATAAGACTAAAAACAATTAAAAATATGCATATGATTAAGAGTCATCACAACCCCAAACTTAATCTATTGCTTGTCCCCAAGCAACAATTAATTTCAAATTTGGTACAATTAAGAGTAAACTTAAACTCAACTTCTCAAATCCAATCAAACTCAATTCTCAAAGTCCCAGCTACTACAAGACATTCATCATGCTCCATGGTTGCTTACAAAAAAAAACACAATTTATACACTCTAGCATTCATTCATCAAGTTCAACTCTCTCTTCACACAATCTCACCAAAATTTCTCTCAAGTGTTTAGAAGGGTTTTGATTTATCACTCAAATCCTAGAACATGTATCACGCTACCATAGGCTTGAAAAAATTCTAGTTAGCAAACACAATACAACAAACATATACAATTTTGGAGGACTTTCGGGTTGTAATGGGGCTTAGGTAAGGTTAGGACATTTTGGGATAGCAGGTTTTACTACTTGGAGTTAAGCATACATTTTTAAACTATTCTACCACTTTTTATTTTTCTTCACCTTTTCATTGTAGAGATTCTACACAAACTGAAGCGAGTTCTTCGGCTTGGAGCGCATTTTAGGAAGGTGGATGTGCTTAATTGTTTTGCAGGACCTAATGGCAGCCCAACATAAAGCAAAACGCACTAAGGTCACACATACATCGTCTTCCCAATCGCAAGACACGTTCTTATTCAAGACCATGGAAACACAAGAGTTTCATGCCAAACTCCCCACAGTCAAGAAGCTTGTGAGTGAGAAAAACTTTGAGTTGGAAGAAAATGAATTTATTGACATCCAGACGATGATTCCGGCTAGAGGATGGGAGAAGTTGACCACATTTGTTACCAAAGTAAGCAAAACCATTAGCAGTGGAATTCTTCTCCAATGCCTCTGATCTAAAGTCTGACAAACCAATTCCACATAATCAATTTGTGAGTTACGTGAGAGGAAAAAGGGTGCCCTTCACGTCTCAAGTCATCAATGCAATCTTTGGTCTGCCAAACTATAAAGATTGATGTTTTCAAGCTATGGAATACCACATTATAAAAGGAGATCCTACACATTTTATGCAGATCAGGCACATATTGGGTACGAAATAAAGATGGCTTAGTTAGAATACTGCGCTCGTTGTATCTCATCCCAATTGCAAAAGCATGGAGTACTTTTGTTCATCATACGCTACTACCATGTTCAAATGTGTCAGATATAACATTTCAGCGAGCATGTCTACTAGCTGCTATCATAAACAGCGACATAATTAATGTGGGCATGTTACTGGCTCATGATCTTCGGGGGATAGCAATTCTTGATCCTCCATCAGGCTACTTCCATCATGCTTCTCTGATATGCAAACTCTGTGAGCAGGTGAGAGTGTCACCTAAACAGGGTGAAGAAATGGTGAAACCTGCTATCCTAATCACTGCTAAGTGGATAGAAAAACACTCTAAGATTTCGGCAGACTATCCTGGTGCTTCCCAAGCAGTGATGCCGGCGGAAGAAAATACTGAACCATAGAAACCACATGACCATCCCCACATCCATCACAGCTCTCCACCGAGGAAAGATTTGGCAGGTTGGAAACGAAGTTGGAACAATTGAGTATCGATCAGCAATATGGACAGGCCAGAATAAAACTGGGGATGACAAATCTCTATCGCGCTTTTGCTTCATCTCAACAGACACCAGGAGGTATGTTTTATTCTGATTTATTCTCATCTCACCAGGCGGCTATAGTAGTACCGGAGCGGATGACCTAAGCAAGGCCCCTTGAATTACCCAATTGAGAGAAGTTTTCTTTCCTTTTTCTTTGTTTGTTTTTGTTTGTTTTTCTTTTATGTTATTTTTGTTTCTTCTCTTTCTTTCCTTTCACTGAATGTGTACTATGATGAAGAAGTTGTAATAACTTGCACTTGATCTTAAGTTCTGTTTGGGATTTTGAAATCTAAATTCTATTTCTTTGCTTATGTCAATGCTCAATTCGATGAGTTTTACTAATGAATGCATTGTCAATTACTCCTTGGTTGTCGAAGTCTCACATGCTATTTTTTTTTTAGTTAGTAAACACAATGCAACAAACATATACATTTTTGGAGGACTTTCGGGTTGTAATGGGGATTAGGTAAGGGTATGACATTTTGGGATAGTAGGCTTTACTACTTGGAGTTAGGCATACATTTTCAAATTATTCTACCACTTTTTATTTTTCTTCACCTTTTCATTGTGGAGATTCTACACAAACTGATTTTTTTTCATTTTCTTTTTCAATTTTGATTTTATTTTTGAGAACTACCACCCCAAACTTAAAAGATTGATAATCCATGAGCAACCCCAAACTTAGAACTTTACCAAGATGAGATAAAAAATTTCCTACCTAACTCCAACTAAGGTGATGTAATTAAAGTCATGTCTTTGGCTTGTAATGTGGCTAGTAACCGAAAGAAAAGGGTAAGGCTCAAATGGGCTAGCAAAGGATAAAATTTTCATAGGGTAGTTAGAAAGGCTCAAACGACCAAACAAAATTGTCTTAGTGTATGCATAAATTACAAGTGATGCAAGTTAAAATTAGTGCAAGTTTTGAAGGGATAGCACATGTCTGGATAATCGCACAACAAAGAATTAAGGTGTTTAGGCTCAAATGCTCACAGCTAAGATAATAAGAAAGAGTATGAACTGTCAAAATAATGTTAAACATGCCACTACAAAAGTTATTTATTTATTTATTTATTTATTTTTAAAAAATGGCAAGTGAGACTTCGACAACCAAAGAGTAATCAACAATGCATGCATTAGTGAAACTCATCTTGAATTGAGCAATGATATGAGCAAAGAAATAGAATTTAGATTTCAAAGTCCCAAACAGAACTTAAGATCAAGTGCAAGTTATTACAACTTCTTCATCATAGTACATATTCAGTGAAAGGAAAAAAAGAGAAGAAACAAAAATAACATAAAAGAAAAACAAACAACGAAAAAGGAAAGAAAACTTCTCTCAGTTGGGTAATTCAAGGGGCCTTGCTTAGGTCCTCCGCTCCGATACCACACTATAGCCGGTAGTATACTGGTGAGGTGAGAATAAATCAGAATAAAACATGCCTCCTGGTGTCTGTTGAGATGAAGCAAAAGCGCGATAAAGATTTTCCCCAATTCTATTATGGCTTGTCCATCTCGCTGATCGATCCTCAATTGTTCCAACATCGTTTCCAGCCTGCCAAATCGTTCCTCGGTGGAGAGTTGTGATGGATGTGGGGGTGGTCATGTGGTTTATGTGGTTCAATATTTTCCTCCTCCAGCATCACTGCTTGGGGAGCACCAGGATAGTCTGCTGGAATCATAGAGTGTTTTTCTATTCACTTAGCAGTGATTGGGGTAGCAGGTGGTTTCACCATTTCTTCACCCTGTTTAGGTGACACTTTCAACTGCTCACAGAGTTTGCTTATCAGGGAAGCATGATGAAAGTAGCCTGATGGAGGATCAATAATTTTTGTCCCCCGAAGATCATGAGCTAGTAACATGTCCACGTTAATTCTGTCGTCGTTTATGATAGCAGCTAGTAGACATGCTCGCTGAAATGTTATATGTGACACATTTGAACATGGTAGTAGCGTATGATGAACAAAAGTACTTCATGCTTTTACAATTGGGATGAGATTCAACGAGCGCAGTTTTCTAACTGAGCCATCTTTATTTCGTACCCAATATGTGCCTGGTCTGCATAAAATGTGTAGGATCTCCTGAGTGTCTACTTTTATAATGTGGTCTTCCATAGCTTGAAAACGGCAATCCTTATAGTTTGGCAGACCAAAGATTGCATTGATGACTTGAGGTGTGAAGGGCACCCTTTTTCCTCTCACGTAACTCACAAATTGATCCTGTGAAATTGGTTTGTCAAACTTCATATCAGAGGCATTGGAGAAGAATTCCACTACTAGTGGTTTGCTTGCTTTGGTAACATCGCCTAGATGTCAATAATCGCCTAGATGTCAATAAATTCATTTTCTTCCAACTCAAAGTTTTTCTCACTCACAAACTTCTTGACTGTGGGGAGTTTGGCATGAAACTCTTGTGAGTCTGCCATGGTCTTGAATAAAAACGTGTCGTGCGATTGGGAAGACGATGTATGTGTGACTTAGTGCGTTTTGCTTTATGTTGGGTTGCCATTAGGTCCTGCAAAACAATTAAGCACATCCAGGATTCAAAACATTCAAGGTTAGAGAATTAGTTTGAGCATGCATCCCCTTGACAAAACAACCACAGTAGTTGCCCCGAATTAATCCAACAGAATTCTGAAAAAATAACAATGCATATAGATTGATCATTGAGAAATTAAGATTCAAAAGTGGTTGTGTCATTTTCTCAAACAGTTGGAGTGCATTACAGATTTTGTGGTAATGGAGATGCAAAAGTGGTTGTGTCATTTTATCAAACAGTTGGACTGCATTACACATTTTGTATTCAAAGCAAAACATGAGATAAGTGAACAAACCAAAGTCATAAGTGAGCAATTTCCAACATTAACAATTTCAGACAACCAACATGCATCCATGAACAATCTCTAATACTAACACAATTTCGAATTCAAATAACCCACATGCATCAATGAAGACAAGAAGGAGTTGATAGTAACAATTTGAGAAAACTTACTTGATGATGGAAGAAGGCTTGGTAGGGGAGGAAGACTTACCTCTGTTGAATTGAGTACTAGGCTTGGAGTAGTAATAAAGATGTATGTATCAGTTAACTCTTGTGAGAGGGGAGGGTTGTGTGAGAAACAAGGGTTTATAACCTAGCCTTGCGCGTGGGCTGTGGCAACCTGGGTAAAATGTGCTTCAAGCGCAAGGGACGCGCCTTATGCGCGCGCTAGCAGTGCTCTAGATGGAAAAATGCGCTTCAAGCAAAGAGCGCGCACTTCATGCGCGCGTTGGCAGTCGTCCAGGTGGGAAAATGCGCTTCAAGCGCAGAGTGCGCGCTTCAAGGGCGAATTGGCAGAACCCACCTTCCTGAAATGCGCTTCAGGCGCAAAGTTGCTGACTCTAAACAGCAAAATCAATCCCCAAACACATCTTTTAGTTCCTTGCTCATACAAAACATCAAGAACTAATACAACTAGAAATTAATAACTAAAATGAAACTAAAGGAATTAAAATGAAACTGAAATTGAAAAACACTGAAGGATACAAATTTCGGTTGCCTCTCAATAAGCGCTCGTTTAGTGTCTTGAGCTTGACATTCCACTCTTCAAGTGGTGTTCAGATTGATGGACTCCATTGAAAGTTTTGACTCTCCCCCTAAGTAAGGTTTGAGTCTTTGTCCATTCACCTTGAAACTGCGGTTTGAGTGTGTGTCTTTCAACTCCACAACACCGTATGGAAATACCTTGATGATTTTGAAGGGGCCCGACCATCTTGACTTTAGTTTTCCTGGAAACAACTTCAATCTTGAGATGAAGAGAAGAACTAGTTCTCCTTCTTGGAACTCCTTGAATGTGATTTTTTTGTCATGCCACTTGGTTTTTTCTTTATATAACTTGGTGTTTTCATATGCAAAATTCAGGAACTCCTTTGACTCGTGTTTTCATATAGAGCGCTTTTGCTGATTTTTTTTAGGGAAAACGAAGAATGATGCGCGTAGAAAACGCATAATGATTAACGTTCACCGTTTATGCAGAGAGAAAAAAATTAATGCAAACTAATTGGATTTTTGACAATTCTCAAATTTTCCTTGATAAAATTAAAACTTTCCTCTACAAGGGGTTTGGTAAAAATATCAGCAAGTTGTTTTTTACTATCAACAAAGATTAATTCAACTTCCTTTTTATTAACATGATCACAAATAAAATGATGTTATTTCTATGTGTTTATCTTGAATGTTGAATAGAATTTTTTGACAAATTTATAGCACTTGTATTATCACAGTAAATCGGAATACTTGAATAACTTACAGAGTAGTCTTCAAGTTGATTTTTTATCCAAAGAACTTGAGAGCAGTAGTTTGCAGCTGAGACATATTCAGGTTCTGTTGTTGGGAGAGCAATCGTGTTTTGTTTTCTGCACGACGAGCTTATTAATGTTTCTCTAAGAAACTGACATGCTCCACTTGTACTTTTTCGTTCAATTTTATCTCCAACATAATCAGCGCTATAGTAAGTTTAAAATTAAATTTTATTAATTTTTTATTTTTATATTTGATTAGATTTACATTTTTATATTTTGTAAACACTTTAATTTTATCATATATGTAGGTTTTAAACACTTTAATTTTATCATGTGTATGTTTTGTTATATTTGTAGCCATTTTGTTGTGTTATGTAATTAATTTGGATGATATGAGTTTGTTCGTAGAATCATCATTTTTAATTTTTAACGACTTTAAATTGTATTGTTTTTAATTGATATAAATTTTACCAATTTGAATGAATAAATAGTTTTTTAGTAAAAAAAAAAACAAATTTTATACAAAACTATTGTTGGATAATTTTTTATATGCTATTATTAAATAAATGTAATTGCGAGTAAACACACACATAACCTTAACCAAAATTACTTGTGTTACCATTGGGCCAAAGACAATATCATATTTTTTTTACATAAAAAAAACATTCATTCAAATGCTTTATGAAAGAAGTACAATTACATTGATCACGAATTAAAATATTATTCATTTTTATTTTGAGATCAACAATATATATAAATATTTCAGAAACCAATGAAAAATTACCAAACTAAAACCTTAATATTAACAACAAAACAAATTTCTTCTACATGGGGCCAATGAACAAGAAAAATGCAAGATTCACAGTTTTAATGTCATTCATCTACGGAAGAAAAAGTATTTGTTGGTTTTGTTGATATCGACTATAGGTGGTCTATGAGATGATCAATTTAACTACATGTTGACAAGACAAGTCATATATAAGGTTGAGAGGATGTTGAATTCCGTGAGTGATAGTCTCCATATGTCCCTAGCTCGAAATACTGTACCGACTAAATGTGCATTTCTCAGGCTTTCAATAAACATGTGAAACACAAACTTAAAACTAAGGGTGTACATGATTCGATCCATCACGCGAACACGTCTTGGCCCTAGGCAATGGGTTGTGTTTGGCCCGCTCCCAAAAAAATAAGGAGAAGATATGACAAGATAGAAAAAAGGACCAGGTTCGAGTTACTCGTCTCGTCACAAATTATTTTAAGAACAAATGATTAATGTATGTTATTATTGATTCATTATCTTTAAAACAATTTACTAATCAAATCACTAACTCAGTTATGAATGACTACTCTTGAATGATTGATATTTTATCTTCATATATATATATATATATATATATATTCCATAGATAAATATTATTATATTAATTATTATGTTACTCCTTTACGAGGTTTGAACTTCAATATCTTATGAACTTCAATATCTTAACTCAAACTAGTTAAACTACATGATGACTAGTGTGTATTATATTTGTTTACACGATTAAGTAAAGTTTTTAAAATCTAACATTTTTATACGCAAACAAGTCATCATTCAATATTATCAATGTATTAATACTCTACATTTTTAACATACTCTTTAATGATTAGTTCTATAGTGCGTAAGTGAAGCAACACTATTTTCCTCGTGCACTCACCATAGAAAAAGTCTTCCAGTAGACAAATCGATAAACGGTAATAATAAACTCACACACGTAAAGTAGAAATTTCATATTTGAATTTAAGTCACCATAAAAAAAATATAACCCAATAATATTGGTATTGTCAATTAAGTTAGTTCTTACTAAAAAATAAGAAGAAAAAAACCCTCTTTTAATATTTGTATATATTGTAAATAGTTACTGACTTATGCAAATCAATCATTTGAAATGTTAATACTTTTAAAAATAGTCAATTTATAAAGTGCGTGGAACTGGCAGACTGTGTTAAAATTGTTTTCTATATATTTTTGTAGAGGTGAAAGTCTCATGACAATGGGTAGTCAAAGCTACTCTAATTTTTTTAGTAAGTAGATATATTTTTATGCATAGATATTTTAAATAATATAAATTTATTAGTTTAAAAATCTTTTTTGTTGAAATTTTTCTATGGTGAGAGGATGGTTCTCCAATTAAGGTAGAGAAAGCTTTAGAATTCAATGAGTATTTACCAGTAGATTTACATTGATTCAAAGAAATGTAACAAGAATAATTAGTTTGTTGGTTTATTATTAGTCCAAAGAGATAAAACATTAATTTTTAGAAATTGGAAAAGGTACATGGAAAAAGATATTATGAGTATACTTAGCACATAATCAATTATATACAGATGAATTTGATTATTTAAAACGTCATCGGACTCAATATTTTTAAATAGTTAATTATTATTTTTTTTGCTGATATACTTTACATTTTAGATAAGTATTAATTTTGATTTTTTTTATTGATCAAGAAATTAATTTTTTGTGAATTTTAATATAGTTGTGAATGTTTTTGCTTACCTGATAAATTTAATATGTATTAGTTTTTTTT
>JBBPBP010000003.1:509492-541723 GCA_037974735.1 Cicer chorassanicum
ACAAAATAAAACATCAAAATATAATTCAAATAAATATTATCTTACCAATTCATTATCCAACTTTACATTTCAACAAAAACAAGTCAAGAGACCATTATTATTGTCTAATGTTATTCATATTTCTATAATGGACTAAAACTTGAAAGCATAACAAAATCTTTATAAAGTTCAAAGGCTTAGGAAATTAATATATTTAGTTAATGTTGATAATATTAAAAATATGAATGTTCTTGCAGGTGTGACATTACTAATATTATTCTTGAGATGCATCGAATTCTTCGTCCTGAAGGAACTGTTATTATTAGAGATTGCAAAGATATAATTCTAAAAGTAAAAGAAATAACAGATAGAATGATATGGGAAGGAGGAACACTACTAGTTGTCAAAGATGATGATTATAATGGATCTTCTCAAGAAATGATTATGATTTTCAATAATACCAACTAGTAATTGATTAATTTGTTAGTTTGGATAGTTAAATTTTGCTTAATCTTTGTTTTAGTGGATTATTAAACTTCAAATATGTATGGTTAAAATTCAATTCGTTACAAAATAGAAAGTTTGGGAATAAGTGATGTTTGCATAGTATTAATTTGCAAAGCACATATCTAGATGCATGCAATAGATACTTTTATTTGAAAATCCAAGACTTTGGCAATCTAATGTTAAGTCGTCTTAAATTTCTAATGGACTTTTTATTTTATTTTATGGAGGGATATATTTTTGTTTTGTCTTTGTAACTTGTTGTCTCTTTGCCTAATATGGAAAAATAAATGTATTTTTTAAAATTTTATTTTTCAAACCGATGTTAAAAATGTCACTATTTCAATTTTAAAGACAATGATAATCGTTAACTTATATTTTCAAGAAAGATCGTTGATCGTTGTTAGAATTTCATATGACTATTAAGCATCGATTTATGATAGACCATTTGACGAGATCCTTAGATGTTCTCCATTTACAAGAAGAATTGATTCAATTAATGAAATTAAAAAAACCAAATTAATTTTGGTTGAAAATGTCATTTTCGTAGGTGATAATGTGTTTGTCTTGCTTTGGCTTTATCTAGAGCTTTAGATGTCTTATTGATGTTATCTTTGATTTGTTGAAAAGCTTAGAGAACTATCTAAAATTAGTAGTGTCTAAGTGGAGCACAAAAGAGGGTGTAGAAGCACTTTATTAGTGTGGAAGAAGTAACTCTTGATTTGATTTGTTGAATATGATCCTTGTGTTTCTCGTTGGAAATCAAGAATGTTCTTGGTTTAAGTGTTAAAAAACGGAGAACGTTCTCCGTATTGAAAGTTTGTAAAATTCAAGTTGATGTGTTAGTTGTATGTAATAACTAACTAACTAATTACTCAATTAGTTAGTTAGTTAACTAGATGACACTTAGAATAAACCGTGTATAAATAACTCAATTCATTCATTTAATAAATAAGTCCTACAACATATATCTCATCCCATTTTTCATCATTCTTGCACTTGAAGTAAATAGTTAAACGCTAACATTTCTTGCATTACTATTGTAATCATATTTTCATTAATTATAGACAAGGTAATTAGTGCAGTCACTTGACAATGCAATAAGTGCAACCACTAAGAATTGATGTTAGTTTATTGTTGTATTTTCTTTACTTGTAGTCCTCAAACAAGTCTCTCCTATATATAGAGAAAAAATTACTTTAAAATGGAGATAAATTTTGTGAAAAATTATAGTTTATGTGTTGTGAGAGCTTTGCTTCTTTTTGGTTCTTGATTGGACCATCATTTTGATCATATCAAGAAACCACAATTCTTTGTGGAAATCATTCACTTTAAAGCTTATAATTCTTTTCTTCATAGAAGCTTGAGTGTTGTTCCATTTCATTTATGTCTTATCCATATTTTATTTTTTTATTTCTTATTTTTACAATTATACTTTATATTTCTTTGTTACTTTAATCCTTGTAACTTTGAAAAATTGTTTCTAAATTTCACATAATTTATATTTTGTCAATGATATGTACAAAAATAAAAAAAATGAATGTGTTGCGGAAGTAAAGCAGATACCATCTCAGTAGAATTAGGAATCATCATATACAAAAGAGATTGATGAATTCTCAATTTCATTTATTAACCAACAAAATTACATATTGAAGGTTATCTCTACAAAACAAAAAACAATTAAGAGTATTAACTATCTCTAACAAGAGAAAAACTAGGTAACCAACTAACTATGGTAAACTAACTATAGTTACATTTTGTGACTCTTCACTAACCATTGATAGGATTTTCTATCTCTAATAACTTTAGATAGTATTTATTTTTTGGTAGAGAAAGAGATAAATAATATGAAATAAAGTGTTATATATAGGTGGCTAAAGTCCCGTAAATTGACCCAGACGTAAGCAAAAATCTAAATTGGATTGGTTTAAACGTGTCAACAGTTCAACAGACCCAATACACGATCATAAATAGACGGGTTTGATCTGCAAAAAAACCACCGTCGACATTCAAACCCGTCCGAACCTAGTACCCATAATTTTTTTTAGCACAAAATACAATAACATTTTACCCAAACCCTAAATCATCACCTTATTTCTCTCACCCTCTTCTCTCACATGAGATGAGAATCAAAAAAATCATCATAGCCATCGCCACTCACCATAACCAAAACTCTCTCTCTTTCTTACTATTTTAAGATAATAACACTAATAAAAAGAGGAAAAATTAACTCTATACTTCTACTCTTACAAAATGTCTAAAACTAATTTTTTTGTCAGACATTTAAAAAATCTATTCTTTTTTTCTTCAATTTCGGTTATCTCTCATTCCCAATAAATTTTCAACACCAAAAAATAATTTTTAAAATATAAAATGTGTCATAACTTTCAAAAAATTTCAAGATTCAAAAAAGATCTTGAAATTTCTAATACATGATGAATAATGCATCTCCCCATCTACGTGATTAATAATTTTTTTGTACATAACTTATATCTGAAAATTTAAAACTTGCAATTTAAAAATTTTTAGAGTATATTTTTTCTTTCGGAAACTTATTTTGTAAGAATTATAATTTTTTTTGTTTACATATTATGATTAAGTATAAAAAGGATGATTTGAATTAATAATTTTTAAAATCAAATCAAACCAATTAAACCGGCTCAGACAACCTAAAAAATTCGGTGGCCATTATAAACCCGGATTTAACTGCAAAAATTAAATCAAACCGGTTTTAATCGGCTAGGTAGCAGAACTGGCGGTGGTTTTAGAAACCCGACCGGTTTACTTAAACCCAAAGATTTTCTTCCTAAAAAATTCAGTTTCTAATTTTTAAATTTTAAAAAAAAACCTCTTTTTTTGTTTGTTTGTTTTAACACCCAATTCAAAAAAACAGAATCCCTAATATCTATTGTTCCACCAAAGCCTCTCAGGCAGCCGCCGCCGCCCACCACCTAACGCTTCCGGCCACCACAGTCTCTTGCTTCGACTCATATTCATACATTCACTCATATTATTATGCTGTAACTTTTTCACAGAAAATACTTTATTTATTTATTTATATAAATTACCAAACAATTAATGGGGTCGCTGAAGAGAAAGTCGCCGGAAGAACCATCGCCACCTTCACAGAGAGAAGAACATGTCTGTGTGCATGACGTGTCATATCCACGTGGCTACGTTCACACTTCTTCTTCTTCCGATGAAACCAAAAAAGAACCTGCAAAGAAGTTCCCTTTTACACTTGACCCCTTTCAATCTCAAGCTATTAACTGTCTTGAAAATTCTGAATCTGTTATGGTTAGTACTAACACTATTTTCTATTTACCTTTACTAATTTTTATTATTTTAGTTAATTTTTTGTTATAATGAGAATGTTGTGTTAGTAGAGAAAGAGATGATGGAAACTCAGCTTAGGTGGTTTGGACGTGTGGCGAGAAGAGACTTTTTCGATTTAGAAAAATTTCGTTCGGCGAATACAACTGGAATTATGAATTGTTAATATTATTTTATAGGTTGTGTGTGCATTAGGAAAACTGTTAATGTATATACTACTAATTAGAATAAAAATTTAGTGTCGAAAATATGGGGTTTGGTTGGTCGCCTTTTCCGCCCGTGCTCAGGGTCACCACAGAAAGAGACCTAAAAAAACAATAGGAGAAACTATTAGGAAAGATTTAGAGATGAATGAACTAGATAGAGATATGCTATAAGATAGAAAGTTATATCGTAGTTTGAGATCCATGTAGCCGATCCTGCTTAGTGGGATAAGACTTGGTTGTTGTTGATTAAATAAATAATGAAATTCGAAGATTTTGATTTTGGATGATTTTGTTTATAGGTGTCTGCACATACATCTGCTGGGAAAACTGTTGTGGCGTTATATGCAATTGCAATGTCACTTCGAAACAATCAACGTGTTATCTACACTTCACCTATCAAGGCTCTTAGTAATCAGAAGTATAGAGAATTTAAAGAAGAGTTCTCTGATGTTGGTTTAATGACTGGTGATGTTACCATTGATCCCAATGCTTCTTGCTTGGTACTACCTATTATGCTAACCCTAATATTTTACTATATATACTCCACTAGTTTTTTTTAACTGTTGCTTTTGTAGAAGAATTTTGTTTGTGTTTAGGTCTTGTTTGTAATGGCTTAATTGTTTTTATATACTATCAAAGCACTTGTGGTATTGTTTGACAGAGCTTATAGAAACAACTTGTTACATGTCCATAAGCTGCCTTGAGCTTAATTCCATAAGCTCTATATGATAGCTTATGAAAACAACTTGTAACTTATATGAAGACAATTGATTTTATTTTATCTTTTGTTATAGAACTAACTTATACATTAGCACTTATACAATAAGAAGCGCTTACTTAAACCCTATATAAAAAAAGGGCTAATTTGTTGTTTTGTTGTTTTCAAAGTGCAAATTGCAATATTAACTATTATTTTGATAATAATACTGTGAACTATTTGTACAAAGAGAAATTGGTGGAATCGGATAATAAATAGTTAAGGGCATTTACCTCTTGGGTTGTAATTGCTATCTTATTAATTTCAACCATTCTAGTTGTTAGAAAACTGCAAACTATTCCGGCGTCCGGTCACTTTTGAATCCTTGAATTCATTCGAAATGTGAGCAAAACTCAGATTGGAGAAGAATATGGTCTGTGGGTTCTATTTATTGGAACTCTGTTTCTATTTTATTTTATTTTTTGAATTGGTTAGGGACTCTTTTGCCTTGGAAAATTAATAAGTTACGTCATGGAGAGTAAGATGCACCCACAAATGATATAGAAAAAAGACAAATATTTTCATCAAAAGCAATAAAATTTATTGGTTTTCTTAGTATATGTGAATAACCTTAAAATGACAACTAAAATGGAATAGAGGGAGTATATATACTGGTTTATCTTTCAAATGAAATTTAATTATATATGAATATTTCTTTATTTTAGGTCATGACTACGGAAATCTGGCGTAGTATGCAATACAAAGGGTCTGAGGTCACTAGGGAGGTGGCTTGGATCATTTTCGATGAGGTGCATTACATGCGTGATCGCGAAAGAGGTGTGGTTTGGGAAGAGAGCATTGTTATGTCGCCAAAGAATGCCCGTTTTGTCTTCCTATCTGCCACTGTCCCTAATGCCAAGGAATTTGCTGATTGGGTGGCAAAGGTTATTTAATCTCTATTGATTGAATTGAATCTCTATTTATTGGCATTTTTTGGTTCTTTTCTGTGAATGAGGCTATGTATTGCTGGTGGTCTTATGATTTGGGTTGATTGCAGGTGCATCAACAGCCTTGTCATATTGTTTATACAGATTACCGGCCAACTCCTCTTCAACATTATATTTTTCCTTCTGGAAGTGATGGTCTATACTTAGTTGTGGATGAAAAGGGGAAATTTCGCGAAGACAGTTTTCAGAAAGCTTTGAATGCTCTTGTTCCTGTTGCTGATGGTGATAGGAAAAAGGAAAACGCCAAGTGGCAAAAAGGTTTGGTGCTGGGAAAGGCTGCTGAAGAAAGCGACATATTCAAGATGGTGAAAATGATCATTCAACGTCAATACGATCCCGTGATACTGTTCAGCTTTAGCAAGAGGGAGTGTGAGCTTCTTGCAATGCAGGTAAGTTCTAATCGATGTTCATTGTCAAAAGTATATATGTTCATTCTTCCATGTGTGATACTATGTCTCTGTCTGATGTCGTCTATGGTTTCTGCAGATGGCAAAAATGGATCTTAATGGGGATGAAGAGAAGGACAACATAGAAAAAATATTTTGGTGTGCTATGGATATGCTTTCAGATGATGATAAGAAGCTGCCTCAGGCAAGTTACTTTATTAACTTTGGTGTTTTTCCTCCCTCTCGACACATTACCATCCTCATGCAAATCTCTGAACTTTTTTTTCCGGCACTTAAAATTGTTCAACCAACTATGTAGAGGTTCTTATTGATTTAAGAAAGCACTCGTTTCATATTCAGGGAAACAAGAGCCGATACTGGATTCAATTTTCTCTTGCCAGTTCTATCATACCCTACAATTGAAGAAAACAAGGATTCCTTAGGACTAGTAGACTTCTGATTTATTAGGTTTTGCTTATTTGGAGCTTTACCTTGTCTTTGCTCGATAAGCTTCATTGGGTTTGTGGATCTAGATTAAGCATTTGTTTCTCTATGTCCTACCGGATTGTATCTGAACCTCACAGATTTTAATTTTGGATTCTCTTTGGTGCTTCAATCATGGTTGATTTCGAATTTCCATTTATTGCGTGAGATTGGAATGGGAATCCTTACCGCATTCTTAAATATTTTCATGTTTCCTTTCTTGTCTTAGATTTGCTATTTTGGAATTGGATAATATAGTATCCCTCTGTAGTTGTGCTTTGCTCTATAACTAATAAAAATGGGCTCTTCTATTACAAAATATAGCAGACCATTGATGGGTTTGCATTGCTGTTTTCAGGTTTCGAACATGCTTCCCTTGCTGAAACGTGGAATAGGAGTACATCATTCTGGTTTACTCCCAATTCTAAAGGAAGTGATAGAGATCTTATTTCAAGAAGGACTAATCAAGGTTGGTTAAATAAATCATGAGATAAGAAGATACTTCATCCATATAAGTGTTGAACCTGTGCATAGCTGGATACCCATATCTTCATTAAATGCATAGACTATTTTCGTCAATGACATAGTAAGATTGTGAAAAATATTACAGTATCAGCATAACCATATCTATGCAATAAGTAATAGTAGGCTTGTTTGTAGAAATCTTAGCAATATTTCAGTGAGCTTGCATGATATTATATGTCATATTCGCTTTCACTTATGTCTTACGAAAGGAATTTTTATCAAAAAGAACAGAAGAATTTACATCTTGGGAAGAATAAGGTATCCTCTAATATAGAAAAAGTGAGGAACAGATAAATCATTGAGCCAAAATGGCTTCAAAGTGCAACAAAGGTAGGATTAGACTGAGCTGGGTCATGAACGATTAGCCAAGCATTAAAGAGAGGCCACCGACAAAATTCTGCCCTTCAAAATACAGCAATTCCATTTCAACTAAATAAACCACAGATAATTTAGGGACCTTAGGCACACATTATGTATACACCAATAAAGCATGTCATGAAAACCTTTGATTTGTTATCTATTGTTCGCATTCTGATGAAGGTGAAAATTCCCATAAGCATTACGAGCAATGAATAAAATTGAAATATTATATGGACGACAGTCCATAGAAGCCTTCAAGAACATTCCTTCGTTCCAAAACATGATATGAGAACCATCACAGTAGTACAAGTTAGGAGATGCCACTGCCTACTACAAAATATTATTGCTTTAAAATATCATCATATATGTTAATATATTATAATATTATATACTAGGTAGGGGCTTCCTAGTTCTCTTTTTTTCTCAGTAATTTTGTTCTTAATTTTTGGTGTATTGAGATCACTATTGTATTTAACTACTATATTTTCATATCTGCTTCTAGGTTAAAGGTTAATGTTGATATTAATATTAGACATTCCTTGTTTAACAAATTTATTAAAATTTTCAACTACTGAAATATTTTTCTTCAGTGTCTGTTTGCCACAGAGACCTTCAGCATTGGTTTAAACATGCCTGCAAAAACTGTTGTTTTTACAAATGTACGAAAATTTGATGGAGACAAGTTTAGGTGGATATCCAGTGGAGAATATATACAAATGAGTGGTCGTGCTGGTCGACGAGGTATTGATGATCGGGGAGTATGTATCCTCATGGTTGATGAGAAGATGGAGCCTTCTACTGCTAAATCGATGGTTAAAGGGGCAGCTGATAGTTTAAATAGGTAAATTGTCGGTTTAATTCAAAGAATTATATATCACTCAAGATGGTGCCAAATAATGATTGATTTGTTCATTTTTATTGAAATGTCCATTATGTCTATCACTTCACTCTTGGTGTTCTTGAATGTCCTTGGTGTTCTTAACTTGTGACATAAGAAGCGGTGCCATGACAGAGACTGTTCTAAATTTGATGCATGACAAAGACACAATCAAGGATGGTTGTCATATGCTTGTTAAGCTTTTGATAATATGATCTTCATTCACCAAAAGCAATATGTTCCCTATTTTTAATATTGTAGCTTGTATAAATAAACTGTTGCCTCTTTCTTACTTATATGCTTCCTTGCATTTCAGTGCCTTTCATTTAAGTTACAACATGATTTTGAACCAAATGCGCTCTGAAGATGGTGATCCGGAAAATTTACTCCGTAATTCTTTTTTTCAGTTCCAAGCTGATCGTGCCATTCCCGATCTTGAGGTTTGTTTAAATTTATGGATGTTTTTTGTGTAATGTTTAGCTGACCTATTATGGGCTGTTAAAAGACTAAATCACTAACCTTGTTCACTCTTCCTCATTCACCTTCCCTTGGTTTTCATTGCTTCCATGTCAAAAGAATCAAGCACATCCTCTTAGTTTTGCCTTCATGAATTAGGCCCCTGAATCTTGTGTTCTCTATTAACCCATCCATTAATAATGTCAGAGAAACTTTGTGAAAAATTATACACATTGGCAAGTTGTAGAATATGACCTTTGGGACAAGTTCTCTCTAACCACGTGATCAAGGAAGCTGAACACGTTGATGTCACTGAATAGTTTTTTTTTCCTACTTTAAGAAACAAAAATATTTATATACATATGCCCTGACTATCTCGAGTGATTAAAAAACCAAGGACTTGAACCAACCCAACCCGTCATCTTTTAATTCGTTTGGTCTCTAATATCTTATTAACTCGCCCCTATTACGCCTCTACTCTCCATTCTTGAGAAATAGATTGAATTTCAGTAGAGATGTAAAGTGGGCACTTGCTTCAAGCCTAAAGGCCTCTTCTGTGAAGAAGCATATACTATTTATATAAAACCATTGATGTGCTTCTGTATAATGTTGGTTCTTGAGAAAAACCTTTTTTATTAATAAATTTTTGTTTTCTTCTACTGTTGGTTTGGTTTGGTTTGGAAATTATATTATATCAAGAAAAAAATAAGTTTTTTCTTTGATAATTTTGTGTATCCAGAAACAAATAAAGGCTCTTGAAGAAGAGAGGGAATCAATTGTTATTGACGAAGAAGACAGTTTGAAGGATTATTACAATCTGCTGGAGCAGCTTAGAAGTTTGAAGGAGGAGGTTCGGGACATTGTGTTATCTCCAAGGCACTGTTTACCTTTTTTACAGCCTGGGAGACTTGTTTCTCTCCAATGCACTTCAAGTGATGAAGATCTTCCCCCCATTTTTATTGAGGATCAGTTGACCTGGGGGTTGATCATTAATTTTGAAAGGATTAAGGGTGTTTCTGAAGGTGAGAATTTTCAATTCTTGTGATTTATATATATACTTTTGTACCTTAAAATTTTAGTTTGCTTGTTGTAAAGTAGAAAAAAAATCATTTCAGATGATGCAAGCATAAAGCCGGAAGATGCATCTTACAAAGTTGATATTCTTACAAGATGTGTGGTGAGGAAAGATAAACTTGGAAAAAAATCTGTTGAGATTGTTCCTCTGAAAGAACATGGAGAACCTATTGTGGTTTCCATTCCTATCTCTCAGGTAAAGTTTTGTAAACTGTTAAATGATGTGATATATCTGCAGGTTTTGACTCTAAATTGTAAATTTTACGGATTTATTTTAAAAAAAAATGAAGTTTCCAAATCTTTATTTTAGTTGTGATTGAAAAACAAAAGGGTTGTACAGGAGAGGTGGAAAATGGAAGAAAATGAGACATAGAGATCATAACATTTCACTGAGCTTGTTCTCCTTTTTCCCTGTAATTTAAGAAACCCCTCTTCTTTGTTATTAATTTCTAACCTTCTAGCCGTAGTTTACACAACATTTTATTTCTTAACAGTTCTTAAATGTACTTTTATGATGCTCTCCTTAAATTGTTGGATTAGATGATTCCATGAAAATTGCGACGGTAAAATAAAAAATGAGTTATAGGAAGAAGAGTATCATGCTTAACACATACAATACACACTATGTATCATGCTTAACACATACAATACACACTATGTATCATGCTTAACACATACAATACACACTATGTACGTATGCATGTGTGAGTGTGTGGCGCATGCGTGCACGCTCATGTGTGCGTGTGTTTGTTTTCTGTTGCATTGAACATGTTATCTAGGATTCAAATTCAATAGTTGGAATGTAATATTTGAACCTCTATCCTATTCATTGTTGAAATGTTGCTTTTGATGGGATTGTATGTTTATGGCTTTTATTGTTCACAGATTAATACAATTAGCAACCTGCGTCTGTACATACCAAAGGATCTTTTACCATTGGAAGCTCGAGAAAACACACTGAAAAAAGTTGTGGAAACTCTTTCTAGATTTAGAGACAAGGGATTGCCACTTCTAGATCCTGAAGAAGACATGAAGGTGTAGTGCTTTATGCTTATCCATTCATTTTCCTTATATTTATTATTTCCCAATTACACTATCATAATCTAGATTCCTATTTTTCAGATTCAAAGTAGCTCATACAAAAAAGCATCCCGTAGAATAGAGGCTTTGGAGAGCCTATTTGAAAAGCATGAAATTGCGAAGTCCCCACTTATAAAGCAGAAGTTGAAAGTTTTCCACAGGAAGCAAGAGATCTCTGCAAAAATTAAGTCCATTAAGAAAACATTAAGATCGTCTACTACATTAGCATTCAAGGATGAACTCAAGGCAAGAAAGAGGGTTCTTCGGAGGCTAGGGTAATGAAAATTGTGAAGTATTTATGTTGTTTTCCTCCATCCTTTCATTTTTTTTGTTTTGCTGCTAGACCTTGAAGATTTGACATCAAGTAGCTGTTCTAGTGCGCTGCTTTAAATGAAAAGTTCATATTTTCCTAGTCCTAAATGGAATTAAGTGCTTCCTTGCAACAATATCTCATTATTATACATAAATGCAATATGATGACTTTTTTTAAAACTTAATTTTGGTTATTTCTTGTGTTATAGTTTTCATTTATTTCTTTAGCATTAAGAGGCCAAAACACTTTAGATCAAAAGTTTCCATATGTATTTGGCAGCAGAATACTCTTATGTTGTGCTTAGAACTATCCAATAGATCTTAATCTCCTAACGCAAACTTATTAATGTCCGACTCCAATTTATGGTTGTATGAAATTTTGGTGTGGTTATATACATGTTTCTTTCCATCAAGTAACAATGTGAGATCTTTGTATGCAGATATGCTACAAGCGACAATGTGGTGGATTTGAAGGGGAAGGTTGCTTGTGAAATTAGTAGTGCAGATGAATTAACCTTAACAGAACTCATGTTCAATGGTGTCTTCAAGGACATAAAGGTGGAGGAGATGGTTTCTCTCCTGTCTTGTTTTGTGTGGCGAGAAAAGATCCAAGATGCCGCCAAACCTCGGGAAGAACTCGATCTGCTCTATGCACAATTACAAGACACTGCCCGAAGAGTTGCACAGCTTCAACTTGAATGCAAGGTAATTACTGAAAATACCAATTCATTACATAGCTAGCATTTAACTGCAAATGTGAAGATTGTGTTTCTAGTGTTTTTTGAAAATTCCGTCAAATTTTCGTATCAGCTAAAAATTCGAAAGTTCTCATACAAGATCAATTTTGTCAATAGAAAACTAACTAAACCTTACTATAATTCTAATTATCGCAACTTTTCCAAAGCAAATATATTATTTATCCTCCTATTGAATGGTTAATCATCAACTGACACATTATTCATTTTGGTGCACTAAATTTTGAGTTAGGTCCTTTAGCTTTTCCTTTCACAATATTGTATATATATAGAAGATGTATCAAGTGAGATGAGTTTTAATATGAGAGGGTGAGAAGACTAAATCTGTGGACCATATATACATAGATGATCATGATTGAAAATTATTTAAGTGTTACATGATACTTAAAAAGTCATATAACTTTTTTTCTAATGTTAACTATTTATTATTTGATTAATGGCCAAAACTCATTCATCTCGCTTTCTTATTATAAAAGTCATCTCATTTGATATGTTCCCTATATATGTACATATTTCACTATCATCTTCAGTGTCCAATCAACGTTTCCATTCGTTGAATACTGTAGATTTGGCCTACTTGCAAAATTTTCAGCTTATTAATTTGCTATCTTTCACTTTGTCCAAGTTTCTACATTGTAGAAGTTGTAAAGTGCTCTAACGTGTTATTTTTTAACCCAAAAAACAGGTGCAAATTGATGTTGAAAGTTTTGTAAAGTCATTTAGGCCCGATATTATGGAGGCGGTGTATGCTTGGGCGAAAGGTTCAAAATTCTATGAGATCATGGAGATTACAAAGGTGTTTGAAGGTAGCTTGATTAGGGCAATTAGACGTCTCGAGGAAGTTCTTCAGCAGTTAATAGAAGCTGCTAAGTCAATTGGAGAAACTGAGCTTGAGGCGAAATTTGAGGAAGCTGTGTCCAAGATCAAGAGGGACATTGTCTTTGCAGCATCCTTGTATTTGTAGTTCTTTTCAGAAACTGTGAAATTATGTAGATTTTCATGGATGGAAAGGATAGTGTACCACTTGAAATCAATTTTGTTTTTCACCTTAAAGTTTTGACCCCAAAAGATATGTAGAAACATACAAAATAGTTGTATTGGATAAACTACTCAGCAAATGCTGGATATTTCTTCTCTTTTCGATCCGGTCTCATGTATAAGTAAAAAAAACTAATTTCTCATACTTTAAGAAAAGTAGTTAATTTTATTTAATTTTTTCAAAATAATACAAGAAACAATTGTATTTTTTCTTTCTAAATTGTCCCTCATTGAAAATTATTCTATGAAAATAAGAGTTGTTGATAAATGAAATCTAAATTAAGGGGTATTTAAGGAATAATAGTATTAAATAATAATATAATTAGTTATATTTAAGATTACAAATATTGATTCTTTTTACTTATAATTGAGACTGATAAGAATACTTTTTCTAAAGAAAATTTGGCTTGACAATTGATATGAACTTGTTTAATCTATATTTTTAGAATGTCTAATGTCTAATATAATTTTGAAATTAATATCATAGCCCCAAAAGATTAAAAAGAATATACATTGTTGGAAAGAAGTCAATCTTATGGAGGGGAGGGGAGGAAGAAATGCAAATATATATATATATGATAGGATATAAAATTCTGAATTAACTTATGAAATCATGTTGTTCATCAAACACTGAATTCAGACATGATATGATAACTTATTTTTATCGCCTCTTATTTTGTCCATCAAACATTCCTTTAATGATACGAAAGAAATCCAATTCATCCAACCATTTTTACAAATACAATAAATTACATGTGTTTTTGAATTAGATCTAATAGATTACATTTATTTATTTATTATGAAATAGATACCTTTGATCTTTTTGAGACAAAATACATATCTTTGATAATTTTTTTTTTTGTTTTGTAACCATCGATAAATAATATTATAATTATTTTAAAATAAAATTTATAATTAAAAACTTTATTTTTTATTTAATATAAAAAAGAAACAGTTTTATTTATGTTAATATGTAATTTTCTGAAAATAATTGTATTTAAAATTATAAAAATCTAGATTTTATTGAACTTTAATTTTTGGTACAAAACCGGATTTCTTTTTTGGATTTTGAAAACAGTTTTTGTTTAAATTTAAAAATAAGTAACTTTCTTTAAAATAAAAATAAAATTTTAAAATTTATTTAGTATTAATTTAATAATTAATAATATTACGGTGGTTGGAGGCAATTGGCCGCTGGAGCTCCACCGTCGACCTCTGCCACCAACTGTCTCCCTATTATATATTTAATAATAAATAAATAATATTTAATTAATAATTTATTTTAAAAATAGTACAAAATATTCTTTTTCTTTAAATAATAGTTTTTGTGTAAAAAACTACTATTTTTATTGTGAAAAAAACTTTTTTAAAAAATAATAAATAAAATAATTTTCTAAATAATAAGAAAGCACATTTTAAAAATTATAAAAAAAACAATATTTTCTTTAGTAAAAAAATAAGTATTTTAGATACAATAAATAATACTATTATTTTTTAAAAATAAATAATAATATTATTTTTAGAAGTTAATAATTTTTAATATAATAAAAAACTGATTTTCTAAAATAAATATAAAAAATTGAATCTTTCTATCAAAAGAAAATATAGTTTTTAAAATTATAAATAATATAATTTTTAGAAATAATAATAAATATTATAATTAATTTATTAAAATACTTAAAAGATGTTATTAGAGGGATTGAATGGATATCCATCCATTGAAACTATAATAATTGATGAATTTGATTATTTTAATTTTAAATGGATGGATTGAATTGATTTTTTTTCCATAACTTTTAGTAAATCCCTAATAAATTAATATATTAATAGATTGTTGGCTTAATTGCAGTTTTGGTTCCTCTATTATTATCAATTTACGGAATTGGTCCCCATATTTTAAAAGTCAACAGTTTTAATCCCTCTTTTAGATTTTTGAACTAAAAAATGACGATTTGACATATTTTTTAGTGACATAGACATACAATTTTATGATATAGAATTATCTAGATGCATCAATTATTTATATGTCATTAGTTAAATTATAAATATGAAAAATTTCCGAAGAGATAGTTTAATTTAATTTTTTTTTAGAAACTATATCACACATTATCTTCATAAACAATTATTACGAAAAATCATTACTTGAACAATACTTCAGGGATGCTTTTAATGTTAAATTTTATAAAATTTAACAAGAATAAACAAAAAATATGATAATTATATAAAATAAGATTTCTCAATAAAATTTATATGAAAAAACAAAATATTAATATGAAATAAAAGGAATAAAACTTTTAAGAAATAATATAATCATGAGAAGAAGTAGAGAATAATAAAAAAATATATTATTAGAATAGAACCTTCCAAGTTGATTATGTCATCACTCATATGATAGAGAATAATGCGTATATTATGAAAATTAACTAAAATGAGAACAAAATATAGAAAATGAGATAAAGAGAAAATAATATAATTCTTATATTATGTTTTTCAAGATATGAATTTTAAAATTATACATAACTTTTATTTGTACGTAAAAATTCATATAACTTATAAGAATCTTAATATTATAGTATAATGTGCAATTAACATATAAAATTAAAGAATATTACCAAAATGTAAAAGTTATTTAATCATAAAAATTATAAACCAACTCTATAATATGAAAATTTAAGAAAAATTGAGATTCACAAATGTTAATCACAGACACTTTTTTTTGTGAAAATAAATTAATTACTGTGGTTTGGTAAAAAACAATGAATTAATTGTAGTCAAATTTAAAACTATTAGTTCCCATAAAAAAAAAATTTCTTAGTCAAATCTAGATGACAAATAAAAAAAATAGAATCACAGTAGCGTAAGCAACTAGGTGGCAAAAGATAGCGGCCAAACCAATGAAAAAACTAAAAATTTCCCATATTACCCCTTCACTACCCCTTATTATATCACACTGTCCCTGGCTTTTGAGTCAACCCAAAAGATACACTGCACAAGCCACCAACTTTCTCCACCAACTCTTTCTCTCATATTTATAACCAGCGTTCGCTCCTTCATTCTCTTACTGTGACTTATTTCAATTTTCAATGGCTTCTTCACTTTCCGTTTCCAAACTCACAACGCCAAACTCAAGCGTTTCTTTATCAGAAGCGCTTCGACGCAGATCTTCTAAAACGTGCTTTCTCGCTTTGGTTCCTTCCGTAACTAATTACAAAATTAACCTCTCCGCTTCTCTTCGAACTAATCATTTGAACGCTTTTCAATCCTCTTTACGGTTAGTTTTCTTTTCTCTCATCGATCGCTTTTTTCACTTTTCGTAGATCACAATTCGTGCTTAATTTTTACGTGCAGTGTTTATTTCATTTTCTTAAATGTTTATTTTATTTATTTATTTAATTTTTTGTTGTTTTGAGATTGTTGAAGTTGAAAAAAACTGAGATCGTGATCGTAAGTCGTTATTATCGAAGAGTATTGTTGTAAGGGCGTGTTTGGTTGGTTGTTGAGACTCGAGTAGCGGAAAGTTGATAGGTTAAAAAATAAAATAAGTTTCTTAGTGAAAATGAAATATATTTTGTTATTTTATTTTATAAATAAATTTAAGAAAAAGAACAATTCGGTATAAACCGATTTAATACTGATTCTTGAAGGAAAAGGAATAGTTGATTTTATTATCTCAAATCACATGATTGTAATTGTCATCATAAGATATTAAGTGTTGAGAAATATCGTTGAGCCCAAGAAAGAGATAAATAATTAAAGAGAAATGTTAAACTTCTTTATAGTGTTCTTAAGTAATTTACCTAACTAATCTAATCTAATCATAACTAACTTCAAACCATCTAAATCATATTTAACTAAATCTAACAATATCTAACAGTATCTAATAACATTTGTAATGTGGAAAGAACAATACAAGAAAAAAAGAAAATACAAGGTAAGAAAATTACAAGAAAAAGAATACAAGTCGTAATCATATCGGCTAAACAAGAAAGTTGATGTAGAAAGTGGTAGCAGCTGAGGTGTACAACTCTCAAAGAAGTTTTTTGTTTACTTTGGACTGACATGAAAATCTCCCGGTGTTTCCAAGACATTCGCTCCATATAGAATCAAAAATCCCAATCTTAGATTTTCAAATGCCAAATTTGGCTAACAAAGTTTAACCACTATATGATGGAAGCACAAAGAGAATGAGGAAAGTCTAACTACTAGAGTAGAAGAACAAAGAGATATATAAAACTTGAAATGATAGTGTGAAGAATTATGATATAATTAGTGTAGGATACACCTTTATATAGTGTCCTTAAGCTAACTTACATAAATACCTTCTATCTAATCAATCATAACTAATTTCTAACTACCTTAAATCATATCTAACTAAATCTAATAATATCTAAGAGTAAGTCCGCTCTTGCCACTTAAAATAGGCCGTTGTGAATTTACTAATGAAGCTCTATGTTTTTTCAAAATAAATATTTAAGATTCAATTATTGAGTGAACTGATATGTTAGAATAGTGGATTCTCAATGCATATGTAAAATGGGTTTACACCGAGTTTATCCCCTTAAAAATCTTTGTTTCATTTTATTCGGATTCAGTTATCTATTTAAATTAAAAGCGATACCCAATTCAAAAATTGGTACAGATTTTTTTTTCTTTGACTATGCTAAGCTTGTCAATAATTCAAAAGAATGCTTCAATGCAGTAGAGAAGAATAATGCTTCACTATCTGAGTTTTGTTCCATTAACTCGGGTTTATAATGAACCTTGTTTGCGTTGACCAAGGAATATTATTAAGAATTATAAATGTTTGTGTTATAATTTTTTTTAATTTGTATATATGGCCAACATGATGAACCCCAAAATCAGTAATTTATAGTAACAGAACTCTTGTTGACTGATGAATATGAATCATTGTTTTTCTTTCCTGAACAACATTTATATGGAGGCAAACCTTTGACTGTTGGTTGTGCCTCGTTGCAGGATTAGATGCTCCCAAGCAGATGGAAATGGAAGTCCTGCAAAGAGGACGGTACTTCATGATCTTTATGAGAAACAAGGGCAGAGTCCATGGTATGATAATCTCTGCCGACCCGTTACAGATCTGATTCCTCTTATAGAAAGTGGTGTCAGAGGCGTCACTAGCAACCCAGCGGTAATAATATTATGTTATTTAGTCATAATTCTCGCGTCACCTAGTGAGAAAGTACTTTTATGTTTAGCCATTTTGCTTGTGTGAAGATAGTTTTCCAAGGAATAATGTTGTAAAAATTAATACTGGACTGCATGATACATGTTTCAAACACTTTTTAAGAGTGTAACCTATTGCTTTCTATATGATATTGCATGTCATTGGTCTAATATGCTGTCTACACGCGATTGCAGATCTTTCAGAAAGCTATCTCATCTTCAAGTGCTTACAATGATCAGTTCAGGTACCATCAATATCTTTTATTAATACCAAAAGTTTTTCTTTCAAATTTGAACAACAATTTAATGAACAGTTGAGTAGACCGTGGAAGCATAGTCATGGTTCATGCTTGTCTATCTTTAGTGTCTATGATCATTGTATTACTTGCTTGGTAAACTAAAAAAAGGTGATGTTCCTCGGTTTCTACTTTTTTATAGGAAGGGCAGGTCTTTACTTCCATAAATCTGCTTATATTACATTCCTGCGAGTTTAATGGATATAGTCATTACAGGGGAAAAAGTACTAAAATAATGGAAAATGTGTTTTATTTTTAATTGTTGTGGATGTCCTATTCTTCGTGGTGTTGTCTATAATTTAACTATAGCTCTAGTTATTTTCTTTCCTTTTCTCGTTGCTAAAGACAAATTGCTTGATCATGCAGGGAACTTGTGCAAGCAGGGAAAGACATTGAAAGTGCATATTGGGAACTTGTAGTGAAGGACATTCAAGATGCTTGCAAATTATTTGAACCAATTTATGATGAAACAGATGGTGGTGATGGTTATGTTTCTGTTGAAGTATCTCCTAGGCTTGCCGATGATACTGAAGGAACCATAGAAGATGCAAAATGGCTTCATAAAGTGGTTTCTCGCCCCAATGTGTATATTAAGATTCCAGCTACAGCTGCATGTGTCCCTTCAATTAAGGAAGTTATTGCCAATGGAATTAGTGTGAACGTGACAGTAAGTTTGTGCTACATTCTTTTATGTAGTCTGCAAATTAAATAATTGAGTATCGAATTATGTTATGATAAGATATTCTAGGTTCTGATGTTAGCTACTTGATAAGTAATCCTAGATATTATCAACACAATAATAATGAGTAGTAGCTGGTTAGAAGTGAAGGAGTTTTGTAGTAGGAGATCGGGAAATTCATCTTCTCTAATTATTAATGAGTGCATCTGACTTGGGGTATGTTTGGATCGGTGGTATAGGATCAAATTGACTGGAATAACATGGAATGATATAACATCAACTTTTTGAATACTAACTAGTCTATTCCATTTCATTCCGCTCCATTCTATCTTATGCTACCAATCCAAACATATTGGTCTCTTTTACCATGTTGCTGGAGTCTTAATATATGTTTGTGTTACTTGTATCTGCAGCTGATATTCTCTCTTGAAAGATATGAAGCTGTAATTGATGCTTACTTGGACGGTCTTGAGGCATCTGGGTTAAATGATCTCTCTAGAGTCACAAGTGTTGCCTCGTTCTTTGTCAGCCGAGTGGACACTCTCATTGACAAGAACCTTGAGAAAATTGGCACCCCAGAGGCCCTTAACCTACGTGGCAAGGTAACTGCTTATTGTTTCCCAAATTGCCAATTTTTACTTTTGGATTTATTATTACACCTCTGGATATCAAATATGCTCATGTCATGACACGTTGATTTTTATAGGCAGCAGTAGCCCAAGCAGCCCTAGCTTATCAGCTCTACCAAAGGAAATTTTCAGGTCCAAGGTGGGAAGCTCTAGTAAAAAAAGGCGGCAAGAAGCAAAGGCTCCTTTGGGCCTCAACTAGTGTCAAGAATCCTGCCTATCCTGACACCTTATATGTTGCTCCTCTTATTGGACCAGACACTGTAAGCCTATCATATTTTTCTAATGGTCTATTTGCTTATACTACCTCTGTCCGTATTTATAAGCCCTTTTTGAGAAGAAAATTTGTTCATAAATATAAGCCTCACTTCAAATTACTAGATACATTTATATTTTTCTTTAATTAATACTATTAAGTGTCTTGGAATATAAAAAGTCATAACTGAATACATTCATATACAAAAGAGAAATTTAGGAAAAATCATACACATTAAATATACTACCAACTGATCTTAATATATGCGAAAAGTGTCAAAGTTGCTTATAAAAAGGGACAGGCGAGGTAGTTATCATGGAGTTAATATGAAGCAACTAATATTTTCTTTAACGAACCTCTCATTTAGCCCCGATTATTTTAACAAACATGGAAATCAATGTTTCCTAATCTTTGAAGTTGTATCTTATTGCATTTCATTCTTAAATTACTTTCCAGGTATCTACCATGCCAGACCAAGCCCTTCAAGCATTTATCGATCACGGTACTGTAGCCAGAACGATAGACTCAAACGCATCTGAAGCTGAAGGAATTTACAATGCTCTCCAGAAGTTGGGTATTGATTGGAGCAATGTTGGTTCCCAGCTTGAACTTGAAGGAGTTGATTCATTTAAGAAGAGCTTTGAAAGCCTCCTGGACACCCTGCAGGAAAAGGCAAATTCTCTTAATTTGGTCAGTCTGTGAGGTGTGAACTTTATTGTCAATTATTGCTGTGCAATGTAATGTAATGTATGACGCCATTTTCGGATTAATTAATAAAAGACAGTGGCTGGGGGTTTTGCTGTGTGCTACTGTAAATGTGCTTCATGGAATCATTGGCAATGATAGCGATACATTTTACATTGGAGATTCCCTGCGCCTAGGTAAAGCTTTTTGTTTCTTTCCAGTTTCCAAGTACCATGTACGAGGTTTTTTAGATGTTAATCAGTGTGTCTCATGCCATTTTTATATTTGAAATCTTATTAGTTTAGTCTTAATCTTTTGCTTGATTGTTTTTGTTTTTAAATAGATAAACACAATACAAGCATTGTTTAATAAAGTGAAGTGTAGTACTTGTTTAATACTAGATAGGATTTAGATGGATCAGGCTAAAGAAAGAACTATAAGGCCACAAGGTCATGTATGAGGAATTGGGCGCAAGACTTGACAGCATACCTACGCCCCTCCATATACATTTTGAAAGTACACATCCGGAAAAAACATAATTTTTTCCCCTTCGAATGTGTACGTCTGGACAAAAACATAACTTTTATGCCATCCAGATGTGTATTTCAAAACATTGTTGTGGTTTTTTAGAAACACAAAAGGGTTAAAATTAGCTCTATAACTACTGTGGAAGATTTTTTATTTTTTGTCAACAATTACTTTGGAAGGCTGAACTTATTTAGGGCTAACTAACATGCGCCAATGGCCCTAAAGTCTCTAAAGAGGCCTGATGTGTTTCTACAGAGGTATGGTATAGGGGCAGAGGCTGTTAAACACTTCCGTCACCGTGCAAGTATTCTTTGTATGAGGAAAATGATGCACTCATATATAATGAAAGTGCTGGAATGTCAAGAATGACAATGATGTCTCACATTGTGGTGAGTATGGCTCAGTGATAAGTGGAGCATACACTAGAGTGTAAAAAAAACATAATACTCTCCACCTTAACAGAACAAAAGTAGATAATCTATTTACTAAGACACTAATAATCATAATTAATGGTTGACTAATAACAACTGAACTTAAACTAACTAACTAATTGGGTTTATCTAACAACTGTAATAATAACTTGGAACATATATAAAATTATCATGTTAGGGGGAATTATGATATATTGTTAAAATAAAAAGGGAACAAAACATGTCTTTGAAGGGTTAGTCCAATTGTTTGAGTTGGGACACCAAATAAGTATTATTGAAATTCAAAGTTCAATATCTGTTATTAAACATCCTAATAAATCAACCGCTAACGTTTGCTTATAAAAAAGACTAATAAAATATACGTTGGTCACATTATAGAGATAAGCATCTGTCATGTTTTTTTTAGGAGGGTCAGATCTTCACTTGTGAATAAGTATACTGATGTGTCTGCTTTTGTGCTATGTTAAATCAATATTAACAGTTAATAAGGTTTTTTGAGTGGTATGTTTCGGGGGGTTGGGCGGAGTGTTGTTATTATTTATCAGTGTTTTTTGTTGGTTGAATTGATTGCTAATAATGTCATGTTTTAATATACAGGGGTATAGTATTTGTTGAGTGGTATCAGTAGAATCAATTGGGTGGCCAACTGGCCATAGAACATAATAAATAATTTCTTTTTCAAGTAGAGGTTAGACTTACACTTTTAAGTGCACAGAAATGTTGAATCCTGATGTCAAATCTTGATCTCAACGTATCAACGTTATTGTAGTTACCAACTGATACGTTATTGTAGTTACCAACTAAGTTGTATTTACAAAAAGATACTACGTTTCATTTTAATAAATAAATTAAATTTTAAGGTTGTTTATACATTCTAATAAATTTTGTTACTTTTATATAATTATTTGTTTTTTTCTATAACACCTTTAACTATTCATTAATATATCTCATATATATTCTCTATGCAATAAATAGTCAATGACAAAAGAATAATTAATCTATTTTAAACTTTGAAAGCAAAAAATAAAAAGAACAAATAACTTCGAAAAATATATAACATTTAAAAAGAAAAAGAGGCGTAACATGAAAGAGATGGAGTAAATGAGAAGGAAATTGTGTAATCAACATCCATATTTTCATGCTGAACCAACCAAACAAGTTCGGTTGGAAATAAAACATAGACATAAATACTCCCTCCGTGCTCCAAAATTTTCTCCATGACACTTTTAATTTTTTTAATATAGTAGCCTTATATTTTTAATTACATTCTATAATTAATACCACTGTATACATTACTTTTAATTCAAACCTTTTACTTTGGGAAAATGAATTATATATTTTTTAATATATGAGTGAATATTTGTTGATTCTAAGAGTAATTATGTGATGAATTACTTAATTTAATAACTCAATATAAATAATGAATTTTCACCAATCATACCGTTGATTATTAACATAATATATGAATGATCTAGCACATAAAATTTTGTATAAATTTTAAAATTTTATTAAAATTCATCTACTTAATAAAAACAATTATTTGATAATTAAATTAATAAAATTCATTATTTATATTAAATTATTAACGTATCGACCCATCATCATATAGCTACTTTTAGATTCAACGACTCATCACCTTATATTATATATAATTGTAGAATACAACGAATCATCACCTTATATTATATATAATTGTAGAATCGATGGATTAGTATTTAAATAAAATATAGTATAGTATTGAATGTGAGCAATGGTTGTAGTCTCCTCAGCAGGTGCCTATAAATGCATTATCATTAAACTTTGTAGTTGTACTACCACCATTTATTGATCGTTGCTGGTTTGTTTAGATCTTCACGTGTTAGTTGAACCTCTCTTTAATATGGTCCTTTTCTTAGCAATCTTTCACTCTTCAAATTTCAACATTCTTTCTATTTCACACATACATCGAAAATTCAGTAACCAAACCTCTTGGCCCAGTGGTTTGTAAGGGCAATTTTGAAAGGAAACAAAATATGGACATTTTATGTTGAAAAGAAAATTTTTAATTTGAGAAAATCAATACAAAAGTTCCTAAACATTATGTTTAGACGATTTTTACCGTATTATAAGAAAAAAGTGTAATAATATTATCAAAATTTTAACTAATAATCGAGTTAGTTTTTTTGTTAACTCATCTACGCAAGCATTCATATATTGCATATTAAAGATTGATTAAATCAATAGTACTAGTACATTTGTATATTGATTTTAGTTTTCAATAATTATATAAATTATTTTTATAATTAAAAATTATAACAAATTAAAAGAGACTCAAAGTGTAAAACTTAAAAGTTTTGGTGGTGTTAAATCTATAACTTAATCACACTGATTCATTAAAATCATATTATTTAATTATTGATCGATTAATTTGATACTATCGAAATATATCAATTTGTAAATATATCATAGAAGTCTACTTGTATAATATAAAGTGATGATTTAATATGTATCTTTAATATTTTAAGAAATAAAAAAGAATAATTATATTTAGCTAAATTCTTAATAAGTGTAAAGCTAAGTATTTTAGCTTATAATCAAAACCAAGTGGAATATTTTGGAGATGTAACAAGTGAGGCAAGCAAATAAATATTGACTCATAAATTCATGATTCAACCATAAATTAATAGTCAGAATTGTAAGTGAAAACAATAAAGTCGTTATACATTTAAAAAATGATCATAAATTAAATGTGTATGGTTATATGGTCCTTCCTAGTTCATAGCTACATTCACTCACTCACACATACAAATAACACTCTCATTAGATGCAACAATAAGTAGGTAAGCAAATGAAATGAAAAAAAAATGTTATTAGAATTTTAAAAGTTGGTTGTTACTTTAGTCTCCAATTTAGAATCCTCACATGATATTCTCCAAATCTATGAAATCTTAATTTATATATATATTTTTTTGTGTGTAAAGTTGAGCTTTTGAATGGATAGTTGTGAGATAAAATCACCAGAAGTTCCTCAACAAGGGACTTCAATGAGTAGAAAGAAGCTTGGAATTTATTTCATTGAATCTGAAGATAGAAGAATGGCTTTAGGACGTGGATACACAACATCAGGTTCTACACCTGTTAATATTCATGGAAAATCCATTGTTGATCTTTCAAAAACTGGTGGTTGGATTGCTGCTTTCTTTATATTTGGTATGTATATACTCTTTTCTGTCACTATTATAAAATAAAAATAATTATTTTTATGGTTATTAAGAAAATTAGTTAAATGTAATTAACTTTTTAGATTCTACTTAAAATATAGGCTAAATACCACACGTGGTCCCTTAACTTAATTTCAGTTAACGATTTAGTCTTTTATCTTTTTTTTTTCTTCTGATTTGGTCCTTTATGTTTTTAAATAATTTCAGCGTTACCCTTTAAGTGGGGTTTCGTTAAGTTAAAAAAATCCCTCCTTCGTGTTCAGAAAAAGTTACCCTTTATGTTTTGGAAATATTTCAGAAAAACATTCAAAGTTTAATCTAAGTTTGGTAGTAGGATTGATTTGTTAAAACTGAAGCTATGGAGTATTTATACTCCATAGACATCACTTCAGATCAGTGACAATCGTTCCTAGAGATTTGATGAACATATGCAATGATCTAGATGATGGATTTTTTTTAACTTTTTCTTAACGGAATCCCACTTAAAGGGTAATGCTGAAATTATTTAAAAACATTAAGAACCAAATCGGGAAAAAAAGAAGATAAAGGACTAAATCGTTAACCGAAATTAAGTTAAGGGACCACAGGTGGTATTTAGCCTAAAATATAACTTAAATTTATTAAATTGTCCTTTTAAATGTCAAATACTCAACTACTGATATTAAATGTTTTTTAATTAAAGTAAGGGAATATTAAGAATACTACGAGTCAAAAATAGTTAACTTTTGATTATAATAGTGATCAAGATTTGAGACCATTTCTTTACATAACAATAGTAACTACATGCTTATTTTTTTTACTATAAAATAGACATAAACATGGTTATCTGTATCTTACAATATAACTATAAAAACTTGTGGTATAATGACTGATTTAGATACTGAAAATGATAAAAGGGTTGCTAACATTAGCAACTAGTGGTTTAACGACATTTCAAAAACGAGTCTTTAAATCGATCACAAACGCATTTACCAAATGATTTAGCGATAGATTACAAAATTCAATTGTTATGGAGAGGAAAATAATTCGATCACTAAATCTGTCGCTAAATAGCCAATTTTTATTATTAGTGAGTTGTATCTTGATTTGATGCTAATTACTGAACCCAATTGATATAAATTTTTAGTATTTATTTATTTTAAACATAAATTCCATTTAGAATCTCGACTTATTATGATGAACCCTGATTTACTGCGATGAATTCCACTCATTCTAATAAATCCCTACCTAAAGTTAGTTTAATCTTCCATAATTCTTGTAAACTTTGTATAGCCAACTTTACTTTTTGTCATTTGATTTATTATAACTTAAATCTTGAATTATTTTGAGGTTCATATATATATATATATATATGAACTTATTACAATTTTGCTATGTTACTTATTTTTACATAAATTTTTATATTTTATTGGTATATATATATTTTACTGCATTAATGCATTTGATCAATGAATTTTAATGAGGACAATGTTGGATTAGTTTAATTGATTTTATTGTATTTCATCAATCATAATGTGGGTAGATATTGGTTATAATTAAAATAGCCAATTAAATAGTATGTCATGTTTTTGAATTAAAAGATAGGATAAGATCTGAATTTTTCATTAATATGCTGCAGGTGACAACTGACAATACATAAATTAAATACATTAGGCCATGTTTGTTTGTTGAGCTAGGCTATAATATTATGATTATGAAAATGATTAATACTTTTAAGATAAGATTTTGTTGCATTAAATTTATGTATGATTTTTTTGTTGTTGTTTCATTGCAGGAAATGAAATGGCAGAAAGAATGGCTTATTTTGGACTTTCTGTTAACATGGTGGCATTTATGTTTTATGTTATGCATAGACCTTTTACTAGTTCATCAAATGCTGTCAATAATTTCTTAGGGATATCACAAGCTTCTTCTGTTCTTGGTGGATTTCTAGCTGATGCTTATCTTGGACGCTATTGGACAATCGCTATCTTCACTACTATCTATCTTGTGGTACGATTCGTTCATATCAATGACTACGTGAATGCTAAAAATTTAAATACTCGAAATATTAAATATAGAGATTTGCATTCTCTACATTTACACAATTAGACGATTGGTCAATTTCGACTATCAGATCAAGATCTAATGCATCATGTTTCGACTTTAAATTTTGAGACCAACTTATCAGAGTCGAAACGTAAGTTGTTTAATCTTGACCTGACAATCCAGATTGCCGACAATATATTGTTTGGTTAAATATATTAATCACAAGAATCATAACCTACATAGCACCAACATTGCAAATTAAAAGTGTGTCTGTGTTCATTACAAGTTGGTCTTTGACACGACATCGACACATTTTAATCACTTTAATTTTATCAAGTTAATATGATGTCCATTGTGATTTTATTTATGAACAGGGCTTAACTGGAATAACAATATGTGCAACAATGAACATTTTTGTGCCAAACCAAGAAGAGTGTGATCAATTATCTCTACTATTAGGCAAGTGTGAACCAGCAAAACCATGGCAGATGACATACCTCTACACAGTTCTATACATTACAGCATTTGGAGCTGCAGGTATTGGAGGATTTAACAGTGCCATGTACATTGATTATGAATCCATAAAATTGGTTAATTGAATGAATGAATCTAACAGGTATAAGGCCATGTGTGTCATCATTTGGAGCAGACCAATTTGATGAAAGAAGCAAAAACTACAAATCACATCTTGACAGATTCTTCAACTTGTTCTATCTTTCTGTGACAATTGGTGCAATTGTTGCATTCACAGGAGTGGTTTATGTCCAAATGAAATTTGGTTGGGGATCAGCTTTTGGTTCATTGGCAATAGCAATGGGAATATCTAACATGCTTTTTTTCATTGGTACACCTTTGTATAGACATAGGTTGCCAGGTGGAAGTCCTCTTACACGTGTCGCTCAAGTATTGGTTGCTTCATTTAGAAAGAGAAATCAATCATTTGTTAGTAGTGACTTTGTTGGTTTGTTTGAAGTTCCTGGTAGAAGATCTGCTATAAAGGGCAGTCAAAAAATTGCTCATACTGATGATTTCAGGTTTGAGTCTTTTTGCTTTGTTATATATTTTTTTTTTTCAATGCGACCGATGCAGCTACAATTGAAGTTGTCAGTCCGACTATCAACCTGTGCAACAAGAATATTAGCATAGGACTCCAAATTTTTGTTTATAGTATACGCTATCCTTTAAAAAATTGCATCGGTATTTTAATTTTGTATGCCGAACACTCTAAAATTTTATATTTATACTTTATGCCTAAAATAAATATCCAGTTTCCTACCACTGAATATGTGATAGTGGCTACAGCCTACCAGGCGCCACTCACCACCATATGTTAGAATCTTAAATGTTCGAACAGGGCCTCCAAAAACATTGGGACGGCCCTGACAGTTGCAGACCGCAATTTAAAACTATGGTTGAATGATCTAATATACCAATATGTCAAAGATCTTATTCTTTTTCTCACTCTTTTTGTTTTTGAATACTATATATATTAGGTTTCTTGACAAGGCAGCTCTACAATTGAAAGAAGATGGAGCTAATCCAAATCCTTGGAGACTTTGTACAGTAACACAAGTAGAAGAAGTGAAAATCCTTTTGAAACTAATTCCAATACCAGCTTGCACAATCATGCTTAATGTAATCTTAACTGAGTTTCTAACTCTCTCAGTCCAACAAGCTTATACCTTAAACACTCACTTAGGAAAATTGAAACTTCCTGTCACATGCATGCCAGTTTTCCCTGGCCTAAGTGTTTTTCTCATACTTTCTCTCTATTACCAAACTTTTGTACCACTTTTTAAATTAATCACTAAACATCCACATGGTGCATCTCAGCTTCAAAGAATCGGAATCGGTTTAGCCGTTTCGATTATATCGGTTGCTTGGGCCGCAATCTTCGAAAATCATAGAAGAAACTATGCAATAAAAAATGGTTATGAAGCTAGTTTTTTGACACCAATGCCAAATTTAAGTGCTTATTGGTTATTGATTCAATATTGCTTAATTGGTGTAGCTGAAGTTTTTTGCATTGTTGGTTTATTGGAATTTTTATATGAAGAAGCACCTGATGCAATGAAGAGTATAGGTTCTGCTTATGCTGCATTAGCTGGTGGATTAGGTTGTTTTGTTGCAACAATGATAAATAGTATTATTAAATCTTTAACAGGAAATTCTGAGAAAAGACAAGAATCTTGGTTGTCTCAAAACATCAACACAGGAAGGTTTGATTACTTTTATTGGATTCTAACAGGTTTGAGCATAATCAATTTCTGCATCTTCTTGTATTCAGCACATAGGTACAAATACAGGACACAACATGTTTATGAGATGGAGATTAAAAATGATGTCACAAACAATCAGAACTCAACAACAGTGGCTAGCTAGATCAAATATATATATTTAAGTATAGATGCATGTATATCAGTTTTCTAGAGTGAAGGGGTGTATTTATTAAATGATAAAAATGTGGAATTATAATTGTTCATTGAAAATTTTATAGTTATAAGTTTTGATCATTTCATTTCATAGTTTATTTTAGATTTTAATGAATTTTATTTTTCACAGTTTTTTTTAAGACTTTAATGATTATGTATTTTCATTTTAAGACTTTAATGATTATGTATTGATATTATATATTGTACTTTTTAACTTTTAAAACTAGTAGTTTTTTCAAAATATTTCCTCAAAAGCAGACAGTAAAAATATTTTTATACACACCCCTAATTTTTTTATTAAGATCAAGTAATTATAATATCATACTAAATCTAAACTATTTATACATTTTGTTTCATTTGACCACATCAAAAGATAATGATTGATGTGGATATATAGGTGATAAAGCAAAAAGATTTTATTGAAAAGAATCAAATCATGAATTCACTTTCACCTTCACTTTGACTTACACTAACAAACAAATTATTAGTCATCGGTTAAATGTACTTAGTCATACTTAGCTGCCATAATTTTTTGATTAGGACTCATTTTTTTTTTACAAAGTTAAGGTAATAAGAAGACTTTGAAATTAGAGTGAGGCATGTTTTTCTTGCTCTAATTTTTAATTATAAATTTCCTCTAAATCTATATACATCCAAATAGTGGTTACATGAAATATACAATAAGCTTTGGGTCTTTTCATTTTGATAAAATGAGAAGCTTGGAGCTACTTCAAGCTCTCAATTGACTCATCTATGGATCTCAAGTAGGTTATAATTGAGATGGACAATAATTCAATTGTTGATGAGATGGACGGATGCATAAACTTTGAGTATTGGAGATTTTATATATCTCTTTTAAATGTTATTACATGTATAGTACTAAAAAAAAAAAATTGATCATTTTGATTCTTAAATATTATACAGTTTTTGAATTTATCAAAATTATAAACATATTGACAGATGTCTCTTTTATAAATAATTTTATAAATCAACATGATTAGCAAAAAATATATTTGAGAAGTAAATTAATTAATTAAAGATATATTTAAAGACACAAATAATTAATAAAAGACATATTTGAATTTGGTTTTTATAATTTTAATATATTTAAAGACAATTATAATAACACTCACACATTTAAAATAAAATCAAAATATAGTGAAGGCAACAATAACATAAATCTTTTTCTTTGTTATATAATTTAATTTTTAGTGTATTAAATATTAAAATTATTTTATTTTTCAAAATGAAGTGAAGACCATTGCCCACACATCCAACATAGTGCGCCTGTCTCTGACTGATGATGCGCAATGACAAATCGAATAATTTTGAATATGATTTTGTCACTTTTTATTTGTAGGATCTTTTTATCTTTAAAAACTCTGATGTGTCTAAGACATGTTAGCAATTTCGTATTTTTTTTTTCATAATTAGTTTTCCACCTAGTTTTTTTTTTTAAATCCAATTCCATGTTTCTAAAAACAATATGAATTTTAACAAAATTCATCTTCTTCCATCTTCACCTTTAACTCAGAAAAAGTAAAAATTCAATCTACAATCTCCTTCCAACAACACCCACTTCTAATAATCAATATCTTTATTACCAAAACCTAAAAATCTCTGTTGGTACAAAAGTGATTTTTTTTTACAATCACCAAGTTGGTATTTTGATGATAACAAAATAAATAAATAAGAACAATTATCCCTTAACTTTATTTGTTAAGTGTGCAAATTAAGTTGGAAAATAAAATTTTATATTAATGACTATTTATTTTAAAGTAACATAAATTATGAGTAAATTAGTGGTAATAATCTAGTGTTTTCAACACATAAAATATTATCATCTAACAAGTAAGTAATTATGTCTACTAATATAGTAAGTCAAAACATAGCAATAAGAAGCATTGAGAAAAAAAAACATTTGATAATCTAAAGTCTGAATCAAATTGTTAAAGACAAATGAAATACAAGTCAATGATTGAACCTCTAATCACAAAGGAAAATAACGCTACAAGATTTAAGACCTTCATTGATCCTCTATCTTAAGACCAAAGAAGAAAACATTAAATGAAGCATTAGTTTAAGTCAAACTCCCATAACTGTGAAGAAGTCAAAATCTCTACATCCTCTAATGATTAGAAAATATAGACAAAGAAAACAAGGCAATGCCTTGAAGAATTTGTGTATGACTCGGTTAAACGTGCTATGAACACATCTCTGCTAAATTTGATTACAAGCTCACTCGAATTATGCGTTTGATAAAACTGGTAAACCAATTGACCATTTGGTCAACACTTCAAGTCAATGCTCTGATAAAATGTCAATATTCCATCATCTTTTGTTCATCATAGTGGACTAATCCTCTGACTGAAGAAGCGCATGACATCATATGATAATGTCATCCTCTAAGATTTTTCTTCCAAAATCAAGATACGTTGCATTAATTATGAAAATATATTTGGATATGTCTTAAAGGATGATTTGTCTTAAATGCCGATTCAAGATCTCCAACGGTAATATCCTCAATGGATACATTCCTTATTATTTAAGTAGAAATCGATCAATATGAAAAGTGCGACTGAGAATGAAAAAAATACAATGTGTTAAGAAGAATATTTGGAAAAGCCTAGAACACATCAAAAGAAAAGAATGAATGAAAATTCCTATCAATAGAGAGTTATTATAATTTAGGCTAAATAGCATATGCGGTCCCTTAACTTAATTTCAGTTAACGTTTTAGTCCTTTATCTTTTTTTTTTTCCCGATTTAGTCCTTTATTTTAATTTTAAATGACAATTTGATCTTTTATGTTTTA
>JBBPBP010000003.1:546267-562334 GCA_037974735.1 Cicer chorassanicum
ATTGGACCCAACCATATTTTTATTTTGTTTTTGACTTTTATATTATTTTTTTCGCTTTGAATGTTTTTTTATCTTACTTGTTCACACTCATTAATATATAATATTGAGATACAATATTAATTTAATATTCAAATAACACAATTCTTAAAAAATAATGACGTCATTATTATATCATGTGTTGATTATTATTTTTATATGAACATATACATATAATATATAAATTTACAATAGATAGAAATTGAATCTTTATATTACGAGTTCGATTTTTATTATCTATAAATTAATCAGAATTTTTGGATTGGTAGAAAAAACATAATTTTACTGACAATTCTTTTTTTAGTCAGATGAGTCTCCAAATATTTTGATCTTGGATTAGTAATTATTAGATTTTTAAAAGTGTTCAATAAAATAAAATGTCTTTATCTATTTTAAATTGATGCATCATCTTCCATTTAAAAAATTTCATAATTATATAATAAAAATTCCTAAACTACTGACCCACAATTGATACTCCTCCAAGAAAACAAACATTTTCTCCTGCTGCCGTTATTTGTTCTCTTCAAAAAGCAAATCATTATGATGTGATATGCTACCCATTTGAAAACCAATTATATATCTATATGTGTCGAAATCTTCCAATAATTGCTTTTCTGATACGTAAGTTGGATCATTTAAACTTTTTATCAATAAGGGCACCACTAAGATTATTTTAATAAAAAATAATATGATTGTATATTTATATTGATTACTATATCCTACAATAAATTATGAATTTAACAACTTCACACCTAAAAAAAAGAATTTAATAAACATAGATAATATAAAATCGTTTTACACTGTTATTCAATATAAAATTATGGTGAAAATTATGAAAAAGACAAAAAAGTTTCTATACCACTTCCCTTTTTGTCCAGACACACCCTTTTACTTACCATTCATGATAAACCCAAATTCTAAGTTTACAGAAAATCACTTATGGTATATCTGGTGTGCAACTATTTGCCAATAGTTTCTTGTGTTAACTTCCTTCCTTTCACCTCGTCTAAGAATGATTCTAGTTGTTTTCTCCACCATTCTAGTGGAGAGTACCATTCAAGTGTAGTCCAAATCAAGGAGTTATGATTCTTTGGATCAATCAAATGTTTGTACATTGCTTCAGTTGAGACATAAGCAGACATAACATTGGTAATGTTTCTCAGCTTCTTTGAACTGACCACTAGCATGACCGCAATAATGTTTTACTCCATTACTTTCTTCTATCAGGACTGCACCTCAATAATGATCACTGGCATCCGTTTGTAGAATCCTCTTTCCGTCTCCAGGAACTTTCAGGGCAGGTGGAGTTTGTGCAACCTTTTTTAGAGCTTCGATGGCTTCAGGTCATGGTGGCATATAATTATGTTCCCCGTAGTTGGAAGTGGGTCAGTGATGGCATGTGTATGAATAGTATGAACTTTGTCCTCGCGTGTATCTCCTTGGCTATAAAAGGAGAAGACTTGTATCATTTGTAATCAGAAGCAATCGAAATAATCCTCGCGTGTATCTCCTTGGCTATAAAAGGAGAAGACTTGTATCATTTGTAATCAGAAGCAATCGAAATAATACTTAAGGATTATAGATCTCTTTCTAGAGGTTGAAGAGAGTTGATCAATTTTGCAGCTTTTTTGGTTTTGTTGGGACACCTTTTTGAAAAAATGTCCCTAGATAGAAAGATGAATAAAATTACAGAAAAAATAGACGAAACAGATGAAGATCTCAAAGTTTGTCTCAAAAAATATTCTCAATAGATGAGTGTAAAACAATTTTATCCTAAAAGTGCTTGTTTAAATCCTTATATATATATATATATAAAAGAAAAATAGGATAGTAATTTTATTAAATTAGTCTTTCAATTTTTAATATAATATTAATATTTTTCTTTCAATTATAACTTCTAATGAATATTACAAACACTACCTTAATTCATATCTTTTAATTTGTATAATGGTAATTAGAATACATATTGATTATGAATAAGAATAATTTAGTGTATATATATATTTTGTTATCAAAAGTGCTCGTGAATCAAAGAGTGTATATCAAAAGCAAAAGATAAAACATTTAATATAAATAATTTGAGATCATTTAATATATATATATATATATATATATATATATATATATATAAACGAATCATTTACAGGATTATTGAGCATGGGCCTAAGCCACCACTTGATTAGTGCTAGCACTCGATACAATTAAGAACCAATATTTATGATGATGATTGATCATTCTATTAAGGTTTATGGAAGTCAAGTCAAGCAAAAGATCGTGCAATCGAAGCAACTATATGATTACTCATTCCTCTCAAAATAACGGTCACCTAACTCCCAAATGAAAATAGTAATTTTATTTCATTACACTCATTAATTAATTATCGGTGAATTTTTATCATCATAAATGTATAATGACTTAAAAATGTTGGTCTCTTTAAAACAAATACATTTTAAAAACGACATTTAATATATGACAAAGAAAGTACATATTGCTTTAGCTTATATATTTTTACTCTCTTTAGAATAAAATATAAATAAAAATAATATAAAAAAAATTAATATATCTAGTTAAAAATTAAGACGAGATATATCAACTTTTTAGATATTCTTTTTATTTATATTTTATTTTAGAATAGTACTTATTAGAAAAAACACAAAGTCTCTTTATTTTGACAATGATACCCGACAACTAATAAAGTGGAAGAAATTAAATATGATACCAACATACTATGACGCATGTGGCCCGTAATTGGGTCATTTAAACACAATGATTTGATCTCTAATACATATGAAAAATACTTCATCCATCTTTTACTGCAAGCATCAATCGATATTTTTTTTTCTTCAATAAATATAAATCTCTATGCAAATTAAGAGATGCATTTTTTATTTTTATTTTTTAAATTTATTCCGATTGATCATATTATTAATTGTTTTTAAAATGTGAATAGTTAATTTTAAATATATTTATACACAATGAAAAATTTAATAATAGCTACACACAATAATTATCCTATCCATTTTTTTTAATATATGTGAAACAATTAATTGGTGCTTATAAAAATGATGGAGGAAGTACTTTTTGAAGAGATTAGATGGTATTTTGAAAGATTTGTGCCAAACTTTTGAGTAGTAAAACATCCTAGAAAAAAGGGCCAAAAACAAAAAACCTTGAAAAAAGGAATTGCTCACATAAAATAACTTCGTTTAAAATAGTTCCCCGAAGAAATTAGGAAATCTAATTGTCTATTGATACGTAGTATGTATTTCTTTGGTTCCTTTTAATTGTCAATTTTTGTTTATTATTTTTATAAAGACAACCAATAAAGTTTATTTCTTTTAATATTATTATATATTTTTTAAATGATTTATTATTTTATTTCAGTTATTTCTTTCTTTACAATAAATTATTAAGGATGTTATTGATAAATCAATTATTAATATTGTATTAAAGTTTTAAAATGATGATTAAATAGAAATAACTTTTTCTTACAAATATAATAAATAAATAAATAAATAAAAATAGAAGGGAGTGCAAGAGTGTACTTTAATTTTCAATAAATATTATTATTATAAAAAGAAATTTATAAAAATAAAATATAAACAAAAGTTAGCTCGTCCTTTTTGAATAAAATGTAACTAATATTTAACTTTTTATCATTTAACGATGATATATCTAAAATACTTCTTATTTAAAGTTAGTTTTTTATAATTCCAAGGACTAAATAGCCACGGAAGGTAATTTTAGCAATAGAAATAATTTTTAAAAGAATTATATAAATTAAATGTAATCAATTAATTTTCGTAATATACGTAGTTTAATCAATTTTTTGTTATAATTAATTCATGAGGAAGCAATTTATGTTGAGTGGGTCTTTCTCAAGATGGAGCCTCACCAATTAAAAGGAAAAAATAAAATAAAAATGCGTTTGTTTTTATTTGGGCCAAGCCCATGTTTGTTGTAAAGAAAATTTAAAATATCTAAGAGTATAACATGATGAAGCTAAAAATCACTAGAAGGGGGGTTGAATAGGGATTTTGAGGTTTAAAAATTATTTTCAAAGTGTATGAGTTTCTGTCCTCTCAGTGAGGATGCGAACTGAAAAATGATTCTTTAAACTTTTCAAGAAAACTCAGAATAAGTGCAAGGAAATGTAAAGAGATAGACACACAAATTTTATCCTGGTTCACCCAATGATGGCTACGTCTAGTCCTCACAACCTTGTGAGATTTTCACTAAAGATCAACAGATCAACCTCTTGCAGAGGATGATTACACCTTGTGTATTCTCAAGCTTCACCAAGCTTACAATCAACTTTCAAATGTTTTCAAGTTCAACTAACTTGAAAATTTACAGAGTAATATGAGTATGATTTGATTTCTCTCAACTAAAACACTTTCTAAAAGATTTTTCAAAAGATTTAATGTATGAATAGAGAAAGTGTGAAGAGAGGATGAATATTGCTTAAGATGAATGATATGATTCTTGATCTTTTTTCTGCAATATTGGTGTGTATTGTAATGAAGAGCTTCCTGCCCTTTTTATAGAGTCCTTGATAGCTCTTTCATGAGTTAAAAACATCATGACCGTTGAGGAGGATGCAGAGATTTGTCCAATGGTCTTTGTGCTGAAATTACAACATTGCCATCCAGCCATCCTTGGACCTATGCAGTCCATCCTCTGCGTAGCCTTTGGTCTTGGTCTTGTGTAGCCTTTTGCTTTTTTCCATTCTTCAAGACTTGTGACTTCTATTTTGAGCTTGTTTGCAGTTGCCTTTCAATATATTGACTTTGCTTTATTTTTCCAATCACTCAAGAGTGAAATATAGGGCTGCCCTTAGCCTTTTCACATGGCATGGAGACTTGCAAACATGTCACTTCTTGAATACCAAAGCTACAAGCTATCCTCGGACCTTGTATAGCTAGCCTTGTGATTTCTTTTGATCAAATGCTTCATATAATTGCTTATTCATGCTGGTTTGATCTCTTTTGATGGATTAAAAACGTTATTCCCGCGAGGATGGAAAATCTCAACTTTGAAGACTCATCCTCTCAAGGTTCTGGCCATCCTCCAGCTTGAAACCTTAATGAATTAATCCAGATTTTTCTTCCTTTTGTTCTAAATGATGATTAACCTGTTTTCTTTTAATAATTCACTCAAAAGCACAGATTAGTATTAACCACAATCATAATCTCTTAAGTAATTTTGTTATCATTAAAATCAATTGAGAGATTTTGTCTCAACATAACAGTGTTGTAGCACTATAATAAAAAATTGAGGGAGCAATAGTGCCACACAAATAAATAAAGATAAAATAATATGTATTTTTGAAAAAATTAAACGATATATATTTTTGTGTCGGTGTATCCAACACTATTTATTTATGTTTGTGTCCAAATAAGTATTTCTTGCCACTGAAAACAAAGAAAAAGAACGTGCAGACTTATTGGAAAACAATGGTTGTAGGGAGCAATTTGAGCGAATAAGTAATTGCGTATTGGTGGTGGATGTTGGTTCAATAAACGTTTTCTGTTTCAGCTGAAATCTTTGAAGGAGGAATTGAGAATTGAGGTATGCATGTCAGTACCATTAATGATTGACAACATTTCAGCTATGAGTCTAGCAAAGAATTATGTGTCTCATGGAAGGAACAAGCATATAGAGACAATGTTTCATTTCTTAAGAGATCAAGTGAGAAGGAAAAAGCTCAAACTCATATATTGCCAAACTGAAGTGCGAATTGCTAATATCGTTACCAAGGCATTAAGGACAAATATATTTGAAGAGCTAAGACAAATTCTAGGTGTAGTATCACTTAGATACTTGAATTAAGGGAGAGTATTAGATGACTTGTAATTCAAACAATGTAATAAATTGAATGTAGTAACTAGCTAACTAACCAATCAGTTAGTTTGTTAGATTTTAGTAAGAATGTATAAGAATAGCTCATTTATAAATTGAATGTAGTAACTAGGCAGTCATGATGATGAAGGCGCTGGGCTTTAGGCGCGTGGGAGAATGGACAGGCAAGGCCGTCTGTGCATTTAATGCAGCAGCCAAGGGGAACACGCCACGCAAACGGCCAATGGGGAGAGAGGCACGTGCTTGCGTGTTTCAAGGAGATTCCCAAAAGAGGAAACTGTATCCTCTGAGTGTATTTCCCGTCCTCTCACCTTTTCTATCTTAAAGGAATGCTTAAACACATGACCAGATTTGACAATAATAAAAATTAAACAATAAACAATAAAAATAAGAGAATCACAGACATGATACAATGGATAAAACACTAAATCAATTAATTTTAGAAAAATTAATGATAGAAAGTTTTTCCAAAATGTTTTTGAAACGATCCTCCTGAAGAGGTTTCGTAAAAATGTCTGCCAATTGATTTTCAGTGTCAATGAAAATTAATTCAATGTCACCTTTTTGAACATGATCTCTTATGAAATGATGTTTAATTTCAATGTGCTTAGATCTAGAGTGCTGAATTGGATTTTTTGAAAGATTTATAGCACTTGTATTATCACAGAGGATGGGAATTTTTGCGTACCTTAAAGAATAATCCTCTAGTTGATTCTTAATCCACAACAATTGTGAGCAGCACTGTGCAGCTGATACATATTCAGCCTCTGTAGTTGATAGGGCAATGGTGCATTGTTTCTTGCATGACCAACTAATTAGGGATTTACCAAGGATTTGGCAAGCTCCACTTGTGCTCTTCCTTTCAACTTTATCTCCCGCATAGTCAGCATCACAGTAGGCTATGAGGTCAAGATGTGAGCTTTTCTCATACCAGATTCCAAAGTTTATTGTTCCAACAAGGTATCTCAGAATCCTCTTAACTGCTGTAGGGTGAGATTCTTTGGGAGAGGATTGAAACCTTGCACAAAGACCTACAGCAAATACTATGTCTGGTCTGCTTGCTGTTAAGTATAATAAGGATCCAATCATCCGTCTATACTCTTTCTCAGAAATTGGAGTTCCTTCATCATCTTTGTGAAGCGTGGAGGATGGGTGCATAGGAGTTCCCATACTCTTGGCTGAACTCATGTTGTATTTTTTGAGAAGATCTTTAGTGTATTTTTCTTGTGAGATGAAAATACCATCTTTGAGTTGTTTGATTTGCAAACCAAGAAAAAATTTCAACTCACCCATCATACTCATCTCAAACTCACTTTGCATAAGTTTTGAAAATTCTTCACACATCTCTTCATTAGTGGATCCAAAAATTATGTCATCCACATAAATTTGGACAATTAACAAATCTTCTTTAGGTGTTTTCTTGAAGAGAGTAGTATCAATCTGTCCTCTAATGAATCCATTTTCCTTAAGAAAAGAGCTTAACCTCTCATACCAAGCTCGAGGAGCTTGTTTCAATCCGTAAAGAGCTTTTGAGAGTTTGAATACGTGGTTGGGCTTCTTTTCATCCACAAATCCAGGAGGTTGTTTGACATAAACCTCCTCATTTAAGAATCCATTCAAAAAAGCACTTTTGACATCCATTTGGTATAGTTTGATACCTTTATGGGTGGCATATGCTAGGAGGATGCGTATAGCTTCTAGTCTTGCAACCAGTGCAAATGTTTCATCGTAGTCAATTCCCTCTTGTTGATTATAGCCTTGAGCAACAAGCCTTGATTTGTTTCTTATTACTTCCCCATCCTCATTCAGTTTGTTTCTGAAAATCCATTTTGTTCCAATGATGGATTTTTCAAGTGGAGGAGGTACAAGGTTCCATACCTTGTTTCTTTCAAACTGTGAGAGTTCTTCCATCATGGCTTCAACCCATGATTTGTCACAAATAGCTTGATCAATATTTTTTGGTTCAATTTGTGAAATCATGGCCATGGTAGCACCATTTCCTCGTAGAGACTGTCTAGTTCTTACACCATCAGCCATGTCTCCAATAATCATATCTGGAGGATGATAAGTGACTGTTTTCCATCCTCGTGGAGGTTGCTGAGAGGATGGAGCAGATTCGTCCTCTTCGTTTGGACTGGGTGCGTTGGAGGATGAAGGTTCATCTTCCTCAGATTTATCAATTTTTTCTAAGCACAAGTCATCAAACTCATCAAAAATAACATGCATGGATTCCTCCACAATTTGAGTTCTAAGATTATAAACTCTATAACCTTTAGATGAAGTGGAGTATCCTAAAAACAAACCTTTGTCTGATTTTGAATCAAACTTTCCCAAATTTTCTTTATTGTTTAAAATATAACAATAACACCCAAATATATGAAAATATGAGATGTTTGGTTTTCTTCCTTTCCATAGTTCATATGGGGTTTTGTTTAAAATCTTTCTAATGGATACACGATTTAAAACATAACAAGCGGTATTAATTGCTTCAGCCCAAAAATATTTTTCAATGTTGGCTTCATTCAAAATAGTTCTAGCCATTTCTTGCAAAGTTCTATTTTTCCTCTCAACAACACCATTTTGTTGAGGAGTTCTTGGGCAAGAAAAATTGTGAGAAATACCATTTTCATCAAAAAGATTTTTGAAAGAATCATTTTCAAATTCACCTCCATGGTCACTTCTTACGGAGATAATTTTTGATCCCTTTTCATTTTGGATCTTTTTACAAAAATAATGAAAAGCCTCAAAGGCATCATTTTTATGTTTTAAAAATAAGACCCAAGTAAAACGTGAAAAGTCATCAACAATTACAAATCCGTACCTTTTTCCACTAAGGCTAGGAGTTTTAATAGGACCAAAAAGATCAATATGAAGTAGCTCAAGAGGATGATTTGTGGAAACAATATTTTTAGAATGAAAGCTACTTTTTACTTGTTTTCCTTTGGCACAAGCTTCACAAATTTTGTCTTTTTCAAAATCAATTTTTGGAAGGCCTTTGACTAATTCTAATTTAGAAAATTTAGAAATAGTGTTTAAACTTATATGGCCGGCTCGTTTGTGCCAAACCCATTTATCCTTTTCAATGGATACAAAACAAGATTCAGTAGGCAAATCATCAAGATATAGCTCATATAAATTCTTTTTTCTAAAACCGGAAAAGAAAACTCTACCCGAGGATGAATGTTTAACCTCACATAGATTGGGTTTAAAAATAACTTCAAAACCACTATCACAAAGTTGGCTAATGCTAAGCAAGTTATGTTTTAAACCATCTACATATTGAACATTTTCAATTTTGGCAGAATTTTTATTACCAATGATACCGTTACCTTTTATTTGAGCTTTATCGCTATTTCCGAATGTGACCGATCCTCCATCCTTTATTTCTAATGAAATAAAGCAATCTCTATCCCCTGTCATATGCCTTGAGCAGCCACTGTCCAAGAACCAAGGCCTTCTTTTGTTGATCAGAGGATGTACCTGAGTTTGAGTTTAATAGTGACTTAGGTACCCATATAGAGGTGGGTCCTTGTGGGTTAGTCCGTCCTCTTGTGAGGAATTTTCTTTTGTGATAACAAATAGAATCTTGATGTCCAGGTTTACCACAATATGAACATCCTTTCTTGATGTTATCTGCCCTTTTCTTGGCATAACATCTTTTAAAAGTATGTCCAAGTTTTTTGCAAAAGGTGCATCTTGGCCTATCCTCTTGTTTCTTTGGAATAAAATTTTTTTCATAAAGTTTTTGTTTTTGAGAGCTTTTAAATCCAATCCCAGCTTTGTCAAAAATTCCAGATTGTGATCCCATAATCTTTTGAAAAGTATCAGTGGATTTAACAAAGTTGGAAAGATCATTTTTAAGTTCTTTAACCTCTATTTTCAAAATTTCCTTCTCTGCATCCTCTTCTGGAGGATTGGTTATGACAGTCTTTTTGTTTAAACTAGAGTATTGCTCAGATAGCTTTTCATGAGATAACTGCAGCTCTTGAATTGTTTGTTCATAATTTTTATTCTTAGCTTGTAGTTCCTCATTTAGTTTCTTTATTTCAAAAAGTTGGTTTTTAAGAAATCCACATTTTTGAGATAAAGTGTTTGAGTCATTTAGAAGATTGTCAAACTCTATTTCTAGTTGTTCACAATTAGGACAAAGCTCAGATATGCTTACCTTTCCATTTTCTGTATTTTCCATGAGACAGAGGTTGGCCTCTTCTTCCTTTTCTTGCTCCGAGGATGAGTCATCACTATCATCCCACGTGATCATCATGGACTTGTTTTTGAAAGGAAATTTTCTTGATCCCTTTTTGTTTAGAGGACACTCAGTTTTGTAGTGACCCAACTTGTTGCAACCAAAACAAGTAATCTGACTTTTGTCAGATTTTTCTTTTTGAGGAGATCTTTTGTCCTGTCCTCTACGAGTTATCATCCTCTGGATCCTTCTGGAAATGAGAGCTAGTTCATCTTCATCCTCAGATAGAGGATAGTCTGCACTTTCTTTCTTAGTAACTTCTTCAGCTCTTTTGGAGGATGAACTTTCTGTTTGGCTTGTTTTTAGAGCTATCATTTTTCCCTTTTTGCTTGGTTTGTCAGCCAGCAACAGAGGTTCATGAGCTCTTAGAGTTCCCACCAAATCTTCTAATTTCATGTTGGCCAAGTCTCTTGCTTCGGTGATGGCAGTCACCATTGGTCTCCATTCTTTTGGTAAACTCCTCAAGATTTTTCTTATCCTCTCTTGAACGGAATATACCTTTCCAAGAGATCTGAGATTGTTTAATATGATTGTCAATCTTGAGAACATTTCATCAATCGTTTCTTCCTCCTTCATTTCAAATAACTCGAACTCTCTTACTCCTATGTCAATCCTTGCTTCCTTCACATGACTTGATCCTTCATGATGAATCCTTAGAGTATCCCACAGTTCCTTGGCGTTTTTGCATTCTTCAACTCTATCATATTCTTCCCTGCTCAAAGCACACGTTAGAAATAAATGAGCTTTAGAGTTTAGGAGTACCTTAGCATTTTCATCCGCCGTCCATTGTGCTTGAGGTTTCTCATCGGAGGTTGCATCTGTGTTGTTGACTCTAATGACATGATCCCCATTTTCAATAACAGACCACATGTTGTTATCTTGAGATATGAGAAACAATCTCATCTTACTTTTCCAGTGGTAGTAATCTGTACCATCAAAGTAAGGACGTCTAGTGGAGGATCCTCCTTCAGGAACATACTTAGCTTTTGACATTTTTTCTTTGGATCTTTTTCTCTTACACTGTTAAATGTAATATTTATAGAGAACCTCGCTCTGATGCCAATTGATGAAGCTAAAAATCACTAGAAGGGGGGTTGAATAGGGATTTTGAGGTTTAAAAATTATTTTCAAAGTGTATGAGTTTCTGTCCTCTCAGTGAGGATGCGAACTGAAAAATGGTTTTTTAAACTTTTCAAGAAAACTCAGAATAAGTGCAAGGAAATGTAAAGAGATAGACACACAAATTTTATCCTGGTTCACCCAATGATGGCTACGTCCAGTCCTCACAACCTTGTGAGATTTTCACTAAAGATCAACAGATCAACCTCTTGCAGAGGATGATTACACCTTGTGTATTCTCAAGCTTCACCAAGCTTACAATCAACTTTCAAATGTTTTCAAGTTCAACTAACTTGAAAATTTACAGAGTAATATGAGTATGATTTGATTTCTCTCAACTAAAACACTTTCTAAAAGATTTTTCAAAAGATCTAATGTATGAATAGAGAAAGTGTGAAGAGAGGATGAATATTGCTTAAGATGAATGATATGATTCTTGATCTTTTTTCTGCAATATTGGTGTGTATTGTAATGAAGAGCTTCCTGCCCTTTTTATAGAGTCCTTGATAGCTCTTTCATGAGTTAAAAACATCATGACCGTTGAGGAGGATGCAGAGATTTGTCCAATGGTCTTTGTGCTGAAATTACAACATTGCCATCCAGCCATCCTTGGACCTATGCAGTCCATCCTCTGCGTAGCCTTTGGTCTTGGTCTTGTGTAGCCTTTTGCTTTTTTCCATTCTTCAAGACTTGTGACTTCTATTTTGAGCTTGTTTGCAGTTGCCTTTCAATATATTGACTTTGCTTTATTTTTCCAATCACTCAAGAGTGAAATATAGGGCTGCCCTTAGCCTTTTCACATGGCATGGAGACTTGCAAACATGTCACTTCTTGAATACCAAAGCTACAAGCTATCCTCGGACCTTGTATAGCTAGCCTTGTGATTTCTTTTGATCAAATGCTTCATATAATTGCTTATTCATGCTGGTTTGATCTCTTTTGATGGATTAAAAACGTTATTCCCGCGAGGATGGAAAATCTCAACTTTGAAGACTCATCCTCTCAAGGTTCTGGCCATCCTCCAGCTTGAAACCTTAATGAATTAATCCAGATTTTTCTTCCTTTTGTTCTAAATGATGATTAACCTGTTTTCTTTTAATAATTCACTCAAAAGCACAGATTAGTATTAACCACAATCATAATCTCTTAAGTAATTTTGTTATCATTAAAATCAATTGAGAGATTTTGTCTCAACATAACAGTGTTGTAGCACTATAATAAAAAATTGAGGGAGCAATAGTGCCACACAAATAAATAAAGATAAAATAATATGTATTTTTGAAAAAATTAAACGATATATATTTTTGTGTCGGTATATCCAACACTATTTATTTATGTTTGTGTCCAAATAAGTATTTCTTGCCACTGAAAACAAAGAAAAAGAACGTGCAGACTTATTGGAAAACAATGGTTGTAGGGAGCAATTTGAGCGAATAAGTAATTGCGTATCGGTGGTGGATGTTGGTTCAATAAACGTTTTCTGTTTCAGCTGAAATCTTTGAAGGAGGAATTGAGAATTGAGGTATGCATGTCAGTACCATTAATGATTGACAACATTTCAGCTATGAGTCTAGCAAAGAATTATGTGTCTCATGGAAGGAACAAGCATATAGAGACAAGGTTTCATTTCTTAAGAGATCAAGTGAGAAGGAAAAAGCTCAAACTCATATATTGCCAAACTGAAGTGCGAATTGCTAATATCGTTACCAAGGCATTAAGGACAAATATATTTGAAGAGCTAAGACAAATTCTAGGTGTAGTATCACTTAGATACTTGAATTAAGGGAGAGTATTAGATGACTTGTAATTCAAACAATGTAATAAATTGAATGTAGTAACTAGCTAACTAACCAATCAGTTAGTTTGTTAGATTTTAGTAAGAATGTATAAGAATAGCTCATTTATAAATAGGATTGGCAAACTATGAAATAAATAAGTCTTACCATTCATTCTAATGTGAGTTTTATCACTTTCTTGCTGCACAAGTAATAGCTGAAAGCTCACATTTTTAAGGTGGAAAGCAAGATAATACAATATAGGGGTCTAGTCCAATAAAACCCTTCAATAGGTTAAATAATGGATACATCAACATCTTCCTAATAACACTAGTGATTATCAAACACCAAACAACCATCACCCAATGATAAAAAAAAAATCAACCAATAATGAACACCTCATAAAAAATGAATATATAGAACTAGCTCAAAAGAAAGACAAAACTACAAATAAAATATATCATTAAATCAAGATCAGATGCAAGAACAACAAATTAAAATTGAAGTCAAAACAGAACAAGTTTACTTTACTATCATCCACTACCACAACCGATTTTTTTCTTCACTAGTGTTACTTCCTATTCTTGTGCGACACCATTTTTCTCTCAGCACTATTTCTCATGACACTGTTACTATGTATTTTTCAATAAAAGACTATGGAATTTGAGAGTTTCTTATTCAACCCTCCAATGCTCTCTGGATTGGCCAATTCAATTGTGTATTTTGACCAAATAACACCTCTGTATTGGTCAATCTAAAAGTGCATTTTAGAAGCTTTTGAGAATATAGAAGGTGAAAAAAAAGAAGTTACTTTTTTTAAGATTTTTTTGAAAAAAAATAAAGCTTTAAATGAAAAATTATTTAAATAGTTTATTTTACATTACAATTTTAAGTATTTTATCTATTTGTTACAATTTTTTTTAGATAATGAAATTTTAAAAAATGATTAAAATAAAAAACTATTTTGAGAAGATCTTCTTAAAAGTTTATTTTGAAAGATACATTTTTTACAAAAGTGTGATTTTTATTATGTTAAAATATCTAATAATGAATATCTAAGTTATTTAATGTCAAAATTACTTTTCTTAATTGATAACAAATACTTCTAATTTTTTTTTACTAAGTATCTTATCATAAATTTTATTTTTTAAAAAATAAAATCAAAATCACTTTTAAAAAATTATAAACAAAAAGAACTTTTACCTACCTCTTGTTTTAGCGTGGACCAAACCCATAAAATCATTTTTTTGTCTTTTCTAATATTTACTTGGTGGGTCATCTCGGAGAGTAAACCCACCCAAAATGAAAAATAACTTTAAATTAATTTATCTCAATTTAACTTTGAATCACGTGAAATAATTAAGTGTTATGGTGGAGAAAATAAATTAATTATATCTTAAATGGTAATAAAAGTTTCGCCAAAAAAGAAAAAAAAATTTAGAAGACAAATATTTATTGAAATATTCTGTTAAAAAGTATTGTATATAAATTTTTAATGACTGCAATTATTAAGTTTTTATATTAAATTTAACTCATTTTTACAAAAACTAATTCATTAAACAAAAATTATCTCTCTCTATACTCATATAGAACTCTATCAATTTTCAATATAAGATTTCTATATTTTAGGAACACTTAATCACGCCCAACACAATTAGATTTTGATGAGTGATTATAAATAGAAATCAATAGCTTTTACAATACATTCAACAGTACCGAAAGTCACATATGCAAAAAATTTAACTTCATTAATAAAAAATTATTATAAATTATAATATTTATAAATAAAAGCAATTATAAAATTTATTATAGAGATGCCAAATTTTAGTGTAATAATTTTCTCTTATTTTATTGTTTATTTAAACAATTAAATTTATTAATTTAGTATTTTTTACTCATTCAAAAAAGAAAATATTTTAAATTAACCATGTAAATTTTTTTAATTAATAACGATAGATATATATTTTTGACATATTATAGTATTTATCATTTGAAATTTATAAGAGATATCATAAATATATTATACAGTTAGTCATAATCACCACAAAGTATTAGAAAGTATATCAAAAAGAAAAAGAAAAAAAAATGAAAAATGAAAAAATACCTAATATATATTATAATTACAAGTAAATTCTATAAATTTTAAGATGTGTTCGTGGCAGAAGATTCTATTAATTGAAGAACATGTCAGCGATTCCATTTTTCCAGGGTAGCAGTTGCACTAGTATCACGTGGGGGACATAGTGACATGAAAAATAATTATTAAATAGAACTTTGCAATGCATAAATTGCAATCATGAATAAAAGACAAATCTTTATATTATTAAATTTAAAATTTCACATCAATAATTTAAAAATGAAGAGTTAAAATTGCGGAAAAAATAATTAAAGAAGAGACCAAAATTACAGATTTAAAAAATTGAGAGACCAACTTGTAAACTTTAACTATAGGTAAAGATAACTAAGGTAGAAGTAAAAACTAACTAATAGGGTAGTACAGTAAAACTAACACTACTTAATTATGGTTTAACAAGTATAGTTAGTAATTTCTTTTAGAAAATAAATTTTATTTTTAATAATTTTTTTTATGTCATATTGTAAAAATGGGGTGAAGTTAAGTATTTTAACAAAATATATAAATTTTATTAAATATCGGTATAAAACTATATTATATATATATATATATATTTTTTTTTTGTGAAGGTAGATGTTACTAGCAAATTTGTCTATTAAGGGAAGAAAAAAATGTTAATAGCACATTTTCAAACTTTAGACCTTTATTCTCATACTACTTTGTATCTCAACCCAAATCATTGGCCCCAACAAGAGACGTAGAAGTCTTTATCAATAAACTACTAATTGAGAAAAATATTTTCCTCTTTCTTTTCTTCTATTTATTTTCTTTCTTTCTTCCCGATTTCAACTTATTCTTTTTTTCATCCTTTGTTTTCTATTTTATTTTCTTTTAATTTACGAGCACCTTCTCTTTTCTACTTTTCTTCGTTTTCGATCTGTTCTCAATATATAAT
>JBBPBP010000003.1:562837-574289 GCA_037974735.1 Cicer chorassanicum
GCAATTTGTATGTTTTTTTTTGGTATGTTATTTTTCATTGTGTTTAATATGAAAATGTGAAATTTAAAATTTTAGATGTTTGATTTTTTATTTAAATTTATATTAAAAAATGTATATTGTGCATTTTTAGAAACATATGATTTTATTTTGTTGAAATAATAGTTGTTGAATTTATTGACCAAATTTTTTGTGTACATGGAAGCAAAAGTAAAATGTTGTCGAAATTTTATCATATAGATAACTCGAATATAATAATAATAATAATTAATCGATTAATGAATTTTTTTAATTCTGGAATGAAAATAGAAGCTACCGAAAATGTAGGTGAAAAGGGGTTAGTTTGATGATTGAGTCTATTTTATATGTATGTATATATTACTAGAAAATGAATTGCAGTTGAGTTTACAATAAAAACTATCTCGGAAAAAGGGTATCAAGTGGTCATTTACAATTGGATTTAATTTCCGACGCACTTGGAGTAAATGTTTCTTTTTTTAAACAATAATATGATTTTGACGCAGATGAACTCCCAAATAAAAAAGCCCGAAGATTTTATAACATTTTTATATTGGGATATCAATTAATGTTTTATTATTTTTATTTATTTTCAAATTTGTTTATATCTTGTTAATCATTTTAAATAACTTAATTCTAATTTAAATATAAATAATATTGTAAATAATTAAAAAAAATCTTTTTGGCTATTTTTTGAAGTGTAGACACTTGTGCCCTATCCGAGAAACTTAGAGGAGGCTGGTTCTAACATCATTGAAGGAGTTTTATCAAATATCATTCGTCAATATTTCTTGTAATTCTTCTTCAATCTTTATATGTTTTTTTCATGAATAACTAAACTCTCTTTGTTAGGGATAAGTAGAACCCTACAAAACACTTGAATATATGATTTGATTTCTAATTATTTGAATGAGTTTATCGAATTATTTTTATCATCTCCGTGCGTAATGTTTTTTATTACTTGTTTATGTTAAAACTATTTTACGATTCGTATTTTGAAACGGAAGTGAAATTTACGAATGCTATTGATGAGAAATTAATGACTTTAAAATTTAGGAATTGATGTGGACGCGTGAAGCCAATTGAGATATTTGCAAAGGCAATAGATCAATACGAGAATTCTTGAACATTCTAAACTTAAATCCAAGTTGGTTTTCCTCTTGTGATTCTGATGTTAACAAAGGTATTTATGCATGCCTGATGAATAGTATTTCTGCACGCCTTTGATGAAGTCTACTCTTTGCATGACTTTGAAATTTGAAGCTACTGTTCAAGCCTGCCTCTGAAGCTCATGTTCCGCTAGCTCTAATAATTGCAAAATGTTTCAGAATGTTGCCTCTGATAAGCAACCTCTTAAGTTGCAGTGACTCTGATAATACAACAAAGGTGAAGTTTCCCATGCCATTATTTTTAAGTCACATAGTTTTGCCTCTGACATAATTATTCAAGCAACATAACATTTGACTCCAACAATCAAGTCAATGATCCTGATGGAGAAAAGTCAATGGCGTTAATTGAAAGTGAACGACTATGATAAACTATCAAAATACTAAAAAGGACTTAGTTGTATCAGACATTTTAAAGGTCCTTGAGCAAGCCCAGTTTTCTTTACACCCCAAAATCCAACTAGAGTATGAAGGAAGACTCACCTGAATAATTTCCAAATGCAATTTGGAGAAAATATGCATCATATCTTTTTAGAAGAGTTGCTCAGATCAGATTCAAAAATACGGACTTGGCTAACGGTCATATTATCAAGGCATATATTTTAGAATTTGGAAGAAATATTTGTTGACCAAGCTAGAATAAAGATACAATTCAGAATTCACAAGGGACTAAACTAAAGCCCTAGTTTAAACTATAAATAGATACTCAAATCTGAAGAAGAATTCAAAGAACTAACACTCAGAAAACCTAAAAAACCAAAGTTATTCAGAAAAACCTCAAGAGCTCAAAATTTTCTATGTATTCATAGTTTAAGGTTTAAAGTTCTAGCAATGAACCCGTTCAAAGTAAGATATTCAAAGTGTTGTAGTGTGGGAAACTCATTGTTTCAAATATGCTTAGTAGAAGCAAAACCAAACCAATTTTTATCTCTTTGTAACTTAGCCAGCTAGTGGCTTTAGTATTCCTTAAGCAATATGTGGATATCAGGTTGTGTTGAGAATACTTGACTTGTAGGATCAAGTGGGTAATTTTCCTTTAACAATCTGTAGGTTTCAAGTTGTGTAGAGAATACTTGACTTGTAGGGTCAATGTGTGATTTGCCTTAAAAATTCTATAGGTTCAGGTTGTTTTGAGAAGACTAAATTGTAGGGTCAAGTGTTGTGTAATTCAAAGTTTTGAATTAGTGGATAAATCATTCTAAGTGAGGAGACTAGACATAGCTATCAAGTTGGTGGTGAACCAGGATAAAATCATTCGTGGTTTTTTTACATCTGCACTATATGTTTTACTGCTGCCTCTAATTAGTAAAATTGTTTAAGTCACCAAATCAGAATTAGAACTAAGAAAAGAATTTTATTTAGACAAACACAATTCAACCCCCTTCTCGTGTTTGCGCACCTTCAAAATATATTAAGGAATTAGAGGTTACTTTGGAATTAAATATTCTGTCACTAAGGAATTATGACAAAAATAGTAAAGAGAATTCAGTAATAATTTAATAAAGGAACTCAGTAATTAGAATCAAATTATAAACCAAGGCTAGATTCAAAGTGAAACTCATCATTGACATTTTTCTCATTATAAATTTCAGTACTCTTACTTTTGTTAGTTTGGCAATCATTCAATCAATTCGTAAAATTTTTATTCATTTAAATAATTAAATTTTTATTTATAGTATAACATAATTCTTGAGTTCGACACTTGGTACTACCATTTTGATATTACTTGCAACGATTCAGTACACTTGTTGAAACGTTATCAAGTTTATGGTGTCGTTGCCGGAGATTGCTTTATCATTATTGAATAGATGCGGACACATGAAACCAATTGACATATTTGCAAAGGCAATAGATCAATACGAGGATTCTCGAACATTTAAGCCTAATTATAATCTTAAATTTACTAAGAAATTAGGGGTTACTTTGGAATTAAACATTTTGTTACAAAGGAATTAGGCAATAATAGTAAAGAGAATTCAATAATAATTAAATAAAGGAATTTTGTTATTAGGATCAAATTAGAAACCAACGCTGGATTCAAAGTGAAACTCTTCTTTGACATTTTTCTCATTATAAATTTCAATACTCTTACTTTTGTTAGTTTGACAATCATCCAGTCAATTCATAAACTTTTTTTTTTTCAATTTCCATAATTAAATAAAATTCGATAGAATAACGCAATCATTGAGTTCGACACTTGGTACTACCGTTTTAATATTATTTGCAACGATTCACTACACTTGATGAAACAGTATCAAGTTTATGGCGTTTTTGCCGGAGATTGTTTCATCGTTATTGAATTGAAATTTAGTTACTTAATTGAAATTTTTTGCAACAAAATTTTAGTCTTTATTTTTGTATTGAAAATTTTTCACTTATCAAAATTTGTCTAACCTTGTATGCAAGGCTAGTCCTTAGCTAATTTTTTTTTATCCAAAAATCGAGAAACCTGCGAAAGCATATCAAAAGACGGTTTGAGAAAGAAGGCAAAGAGAGAGATTGTTAGTAGTGGAAGAAGAAGATCTTGGGGAATTCTTCACATTTGAGGAGATGGCTTAACCACAACCACGTGAAAATACCCTTGGTGAGTATGGGATTCCGGATAGAAACCTTGTTCGATTAATCATCCATAACCAACTGGTTTATGTACACACATTTGAAATAAGTCTCTCTTTGTACTGAGAGTTGAGGGAAATTCACTTTTCCGGTAAACATAATGAAGATGCCAACAAGTTTCTCACAAACTTCTTTGAACTATGTGAAACGTTGAAGGTTGAAGGTAACTCTGAAGAAACCAACAGGTTGAGACTATTTCCATTATCCTTGAAAGATGATGCTTAAGAGTGGCTTAATTCTTTACCCTATGATAGTATCACCACATAGAATGACCTTAATAATAAGTTCTTGGAACAATACTTCCCTCCAACTATGTTTGTTAGAAAAAAGCAAGAGATTTCTAGTTACAAACATAAAGAAAGAAAATCTCTTCGTTTATGAAGACACCTCTTAGATGCAAATATTATGTAATGGTTTAAGGCTTAGTACTAGAATCATGTTGGATGCTATTGTTGGTGTAAACCCTAGCACCAATCTATATTATATAGATTATTATTCGTATTATGGATTTAAATCATATATCAAATTTTGGTTGTATGTACAGTGCATCTTTCATTATCTTATTAATAGTATAATATAATAAAGTCCTTAGAATAGATAGTTTGTTTAATATAACATCAAGTGTGATTTGATCGTGAGAACCTATTGAACATTATGTTTGTAAAAGTATTCATAGTAAAAGTATTATTGTTAATTAGGAGGAGAATAATACATCGAGACTATTATGTGAGTAGATTGATGACCGTATCTCACATGTCATGAATATGAGATATTAAGTCGTCACAGTGATATAAATATTAGGTGTTATATTTACACTGAATTGACCCACCATGAGAATGCTACACAATTGTTGTGTAAGTTTCATTAGCGATGTTCATGCGACCATAGTAAGTAGTCATTCGACTTGAATTCACTACGATCCCTACATGGGAAGTTGTAGGCTTTAATGCCATCAAACGTTGCTTTTAACATGACAATCATAAAAGGGGTTATTGGGCATGCAATAAACCATGTGGAGGGGTGTGAGTGATATACATATGTTTCTACTCTTCAACATAATAGGAGTTATGCAATGGGCCACTCGATATAGTGAGACCATGGAAATGCATGGCCATGCTAGAATGGATCAATATGTGATATTGAGTCCATTGGTTTACATGTCTAATATGTGATCGAGAATTAAAGAATTGAGAATTCCAAGGATGACACATAATGTGACTTGCGTTCAATTAGACATTTGGACGAAGGGACAATTACTGCAAAGTAAACAGTGGTTGCAGTAAAGTAAATAGTGGTTGCAGTAAAGTTTTATATTATATAAACTATATATAATATTTAATATTATTACCATTTAAGTGAGAATCTATAAGTGTCACAAGATAGAGTACTAACAGCAGAACGAATGATTAAATTAAATAAGATTCATAAGAAAAACACATTCCCAAGTACTTCTAATTGCCACTACCCTCGTAGAATGGCTAGCACCACATTCCATTTTGTGCTCGCATGGACTATGTAGAGACGCCAGTAATTTCCGCATTGATAATTAAAGATAAACACAATTCAAGAGAGATGTTTTGTGTTGGTGATATGTCTCTTTGCAACTCAAGAGGTAAACACATGAACTCTTCTAATAAATTTTAAAAGAGTTTTTAAAGTCTATCTCATGATTTCCAACAATAGTATCAGAGCCATGATCGTTTATGTCTTATTTTTTAATGTATTCGTTTACCTATATCATTACTTGCCTAAATATTTTCTTAAATACAATTCACATAAAATGTTATCAAATATGATCATTCAAGATATATATGATAGATGTTGTTTGATTTTTTTTTTTATTGCCAGCTATATTTAAGATATAAGTTTTAAAAAATTATAGTGTCAAGAACTTGTCCATGCGTTTTTGATTCCATGAGATGGAATGCTAAAACTTATCCATACGTTTTTGCCCGTACGTTTTATTTTATTATAATATTGTTTCGAATGTTTTTCAAATCTACAATTTAATATTTCATATTAATTTTTCTTTGAATTTTGCTTAAAATTACTTATTGATTAAAATATTAATAATTAATTTTAGAGGTATGTAGACATGACCTTTGTTTTATTTAAATATGACACGTGTATCATGATTTTATTTTAAAATACGACATGCATGTCGTGATAATATATTTTTAATGATTGTAATTGCTCTTAATGACGATAAGAAACACCAAAAAGGTGTTGATGAGAGTTCGAGAAGTCAACTAAAAGATACAAGACTTGTAGTTTATATTTAGTTAAATTTGTCTTTCGCGTTACCATAACTATATTACCTAATCTTATATGTTTTTGTATGTGATGCATTATATATATGATACGTGTTAGCATGTATTATATGCTTTAAGTTGTGTGGACATATATACATTCATGCATGTTGAGAGTTGTTTGTATAATTAAGATACAAAATCGGTGAAATTATATAATTAAAAATCCCTCATATATTAAGTTTATTGCCTTCTAATGCGCGACATTCGTTAATGTCAATATTGTATAGTGTGGATCATGTTTTAATATGCGAAAAAGGTCATCTAATCGGGGATATTTTGTCCCTCACTATCGAAAGAGACATTCAACTATGTGAAAAAGTGTGATTGATGTTAATGTACTAGAAACATTTCAAAACAGAATGAGATGCCTCAAAATTTTGTGTTGGAAGTAGAAGTGTTTGATGTGGGGTATTAATTTTATAGGTCCATTTCCATCTTCATATTCAAAACCTTATATATTGGTGGTTGTGGATTATGTATCCAAGTGGGTAGAAGCCACTGTAACCCCACCAATGATTCACAATTGGTGATTCCATTTCTCAAGAACATTTTTGCACGTTTTGGGGTACCTAGATCTTTGACGAAGGCACTCATTTTCTTAATCGGAAGACGGAGGTCCTTTAATATAATGTACACCACAAGGTGGCAACCCCATATCATCCACACACTAGCAGGTAAGCTGAAGTATCCAATAGGTAGATTAAGAAAATTCTTGAGAAGGTGTTCAATGCTTCAAGAAAGGATTGATTTGTGAAACTTGATGATGCACTTTGGGCCTACCGGATAACTTTTAAGACCGTTATTGGTATGTCACCATATCAAATTGTGTATGGTAAGGCTTGTCACTTACCACTTCAGTTGGAGCATTAGACATTTTGGGATACAAAGTAATTGAATTTTGACCTGGCCACGGTAGGATAATCTATAATTCCTCAACTTCATGAGTTAGAGGTGTTTAGAAATTTTGCATATAAAAATTCCAAGATCTATAAAGCAAAAACAAAGAAGTGACATGATAAGATGATCCAGTTCAAGGAATTCTGGGAAGGACAACTTGTTCTTCTATTCAATTCAAGATTGAAGTTGTTTTCGGAAAAGCTAAAATCAAGATGGTCGGTGCGGTGGAGTTGAAGGATCAAACTCAAATCAAATTTCAAGGTGAATGGACAAACGCTCAAACCTTACTTTGGAGAAGAATCAAAGCTTTTGACGGAGTCCATCAATCTGATCACCTCTTGAAGAGTGGAGTGTCAATCAAATTCACTCTTATTAGTTTGACAATCATTCATAAACTTTTTGGACAATTTCAATAATTCAATATAATTCCATACTATTACGCAATCCTTAAGGTCAACACTTGGTACTACGATTTTAATATTACTTGCAACAATTAAGTACACTTGTTGAAACGCTATAATTATTGAGATATGTGGAATAAAATAATTCAGCAAGTTTATATTCTTACATGTTAAATAGTCCAAAGAGACAAATACAATGTTGCACACATATGATAGAGTATTAGATATGATATGTATTCGATACTAGGATACTAGGATATGTTGTTTCTTAAAAATTTAGGATACATTACATTTGATATATATATATATATAAATTTCACGAAATATTAGTAAATATAATATAGAAATAATTTTAAATAGAAGAAAATTAGATAAAACATAAAGTAAATAGAACCATTGACTGGTGTGTTTACATTAAAAAGTGAAGTTTAAGAAAGAAAAAAAAAAGTGAAATATCTGTGTATAGGCCAAACGTTTCACTTATCTTGCATGCCAAAGAAAACCAATTGTAAGTTTGTAACAACGTAAGTGACTTGAATGGATAGATTTTGATGTTATATTATATTTTAGGTTAAATATCATCCGTGGTCCCTTAATTTAATTTTAATTAATGATTTAGTCATTTATTTATTTTTATTTTTATTTTTTTTCGATGTGGTCCTTTATGTTTTTAAATAATTTCAGTGTTACCCTTTAAGTGGGGTTCTGTTAAGAAAAAATTAAAAAATTCCTCCTCCGTTTTTAGAAAAAGTTACCCTTTATGTTTTGGAAATATTTCAGAAAAATGTTCAAAGTTTGGTAGTAGGATTGATTCGTTAAAACTGAAGCTTTGGGATATTTATACTCCATAGACATCGATAAGTAGCAATCGTTCATAGAAGTTTGATGAACATATGCAATGATCTAGACGAGGGATTTTTTAATTTTTTCTTAACGGAACCCCACTTAAAGGATAACGCTGAAACTATTTAAAAATATAAAGGACCGGCCAAATCGGGAAAAAAAAGGAAGATAAAAGACTAAATCGTTAACCGAAATTAAGTTAAGGAACCACGGACGGATGATATTTAGCCAATATTTTATTTTGATTTAATTTATCTTTATAAAATTAATTCGTAAAATGAGTAGTTTCACCTCGTATGAATTTTTTTAGATTTAATTGTGAAATTCCAACTTTTTTAGATTTATTATTTTTTATTGTAAAACTTGAATTTTTCCTAATAAATGTTAAGAATAGTGAACCAGCCACGTATATGCCATACTGTAAACGAAAAATCGTACCTAGCTAGCATATATTGATGATATTATTTTTTTAATGATGTTGCCCTACATGTTTAGTTGAACAACACATGAAATATATATTCAGTTCACATTCCTCGTTCATGGCAACATATGCTCAAAACTGTACAACTAATTATACGTGGAGATCACATATCATATGCTATGTTGCAAGTTACAATAAAAATTGTGTACCAAAAAATCCTTGCAAAACTGATTAATGTCAAAATATATATACAATTTACATACATACATAGTCTAGTATATATTACAAATTTCTCCTATTAATTCTATATTTATTTTTCATATATAGTTTCTAGCTTCTATAGTTTGGACGGAGAAATATTGAGAAGGAGATAAGGGTTTCGATATATGTGAGTAACAAATTTTTCATCTTCTGACTCTATATATATATATATAATTAGTTGATTAATTAGTAGCTATGTATAAGTTAGAAATTACAACAAGAAAAGAACAAGGCCAAAAAGTAGTTCATCACTCCAAGAACACAATAAGTCCGTTGAAACTTCACTAAGAAAATGATGATGGTTATTGACTCCACCAAACACTTGTGATGAAGAACTCAAAAGAAATTCCTTAGCCTTCTCCAACAAATAGTTCACTCCATCATCACTTTGACTAATAACTAGATCAATATTTTTAGGACATCTAAGTAGACCAATATAAGTATCCAAATCATGAACACAAGAAGGGTTTTGAACATTGAAAAAATCAAGAACAAGTTCAACACCAACATGAGCATAACAAGAACAACTCCAAGGAAACTCATACCTACCACCCAACAAAACCCTAAAATTTTCATTGAACAAAACACCCGGTAGTTTTGTTATAGGATCATTAACATTAGTTATTCTCAAAACTTTCACACCTAATTCCTCACACCTTTTTTTAAACTCTAGGTTACCAACTCTTGGTCCTCCAAAAGAAAAAACACTAACACTTGCAAAATCTTGTTTATTTTTTTTATTTAAACCTAGCTCCGTTATATCATAAGCAAGTAAAAGAGCTAAAGCACTTCCCATGCTATGACCAGCCAAAGATATACTAACATTCTCACCTTTATATTTCTTCATCAACCTTGAAACTTCATTAAGAAGTTGTTCTCTACAACTTCGAAGCCCGAACTTCGAAGAACTTTCGTCCGAGGTATACAAAGAAAGAAAACCGGATTCAACTTTCACTTGTGGTAATGGATTATATGGATCGAGATTCGCCGGTGTTAACGAGCTCATTAGATTGGAAATCCATTCTTGATGTGTAACCGTTCCTCGGAAAGTTATGATGATATCTCTCCGACCGAGTTTTTTGAATGATTCATCGGTTGAAACCGCCACATAACCGATCCACCGGCCGGAATTGTTGTTGATGTTGTTGTTGTTGTTGTTTTCTATGATGTTTGTTATGTGAGGTGGAGTTGCATAGATATATTTTGTGACTTCATAGCCACAATTTTCCATTCCAACTTCTTTGAACATATTTTTTTTACCATACTTACAATTCAAGTATCTTTTTGAGGTTTGATCAAGATCAAAGGCTTTGTAAGAAGCTTTAACAAACTCTCCATATCGAATTATCTCTTGTCTAAGTAAAGGGTGTAAAGGGTCTAAAAGGTTTTCCCAATTATTGCACCCTTGAACTTCTCTCCAAAAGTTTGATAAAGTTTTTGTAGTAGTGGTTTTGTGTATGTGTTTAGAAAAAGTGGAGGTGCTAATAGTACTAGTGTAGGTATTATTGTTGTTTGGAAGGGTGATTCCTAGTAAAGCTGAATTTGATGCTACAATTGATGACTTACAAGAAGAAGAAGAAGAGAAAAAGTCATTTTTCATTGGTAGTGAAACTTGACCAAAGGGGTGAGTTTTTGAGTTAAAGGTTTGTGAGAATGTAATGTGATTCATGCTAGTTTTGTTTGGTAATTGTGTTATTGAAGCCATAAGGGAAGAAGATTAAGAAAAACAAGAGAGAGAGAGAGAGAGTGTGTGTTAAATAATAAGTTGAGTTCATTAATGAAAAATAAGAGACATGGTGGAGTTTTTATATGGAGGTGGAGAAAGAAATTAAGGGGGGTCCATAAATTCTAAAAGAGAGGCGAGGACTAAGAATTTCATGAGAGAGAGTTTCATTTTTGTTTGTGTTGGTCGGTTGGGAATTATGTTAGAGTTTTATTTTATTTTATTTTATTATAATTTTATTTTATTTTTTATTTTATTTTTGAGGTTGCGGCTGTGTGAGTGTATGACAAATGAGAAGAAAGAAATTAATCATTTAAAATCATCAAGTGGACCCTATTATTTTTTCTCAGGTTGACTTCAAAACTATATGCTAAAGGAACAGTAGTTTACATTCGTACGAACACATTTTAGGGAAATTAATTGATATGATTAAGATGTGATATTTCTCAATCTTTAAAATAATTATTTCATTTTTTATTAAAAGATTAATTTTCAATGCTATAAATTTAGGCTTTGTAAAAATATGTGAAAGTTATGAAATGAAAATATTTGCATTTTGGAAATATCAAAAAATGAGTCATATCATATAAAAAAATGTCAAATATTTATTTTTATTATTTTTAAAAATGTATGTTCTTAATTATTATTTTATCTTTTTTTTCTATTATAAGAGTTTATTTTACGAGTCTTACATCTTTTTATTAGTAAATTATAAAATAAAAATAAAAAATATTTTTATGATATTAGTGACACCGAGATTAATGTTTCAGAAAATATTTTTATAAGTTTTAAAATAA
>JBBPBP010000003.1:577990-589942 GCA_037974735.1 Cicer chorassanicum
GCATGATCCTAATTTTATTTGTATCAATTCAGTCGTTAAATAGAGATTTTCTATTAAGTATATTAAGACTTCTTTTTTACTGAGATATATTAAGACTTTCTAATTAAATGAGATATTTCAACAATTGGGTTTGAGATAAAAGTGAAGGTGCTTAAATAACTGAGTTAAAGAATCAATATTTTTTTATCCTATAAATCTTAGTGGTTAGTACGCTCTTCGTCTTAAAATATAAACAAAAATAAATTATTTTGTAAATTGATGTATTTGGTCTAAATTTAAATAAAATATATCAATTTTTTTTGACTCATTGTTGTTTGAACCAAACTCATAAACTTATTTGACTATTTTTTTTTTTTATATTTATATGGGAGTAAAAATTAATTAGGAAAATGAGAGATTTAAATCTTAGATGCTCGGATCAAATCCAATATCTCCTTCATGAAACTTATTTAACGACTCAACTCATACCAATGAACTACACTTTTAAGGACAAATAATATATAAAAAGAATTGAAATTTAAACTTTGATAAAAGAAAAACATTAACATAACAATTAATATAATACTTCATTCGTCTCACAATGAGTGAACTATTATTTTTTTATACAAATTAAGAAAGATGTATAAATAAAAAATAGATAATATTACTTTTACTATATTACCATTATTGACTATTAGTGCAATCAATATTATCATTTACACAGTAAAAAAATAGTACCTTTAAAAGTGATGCATATAGTTTAAATTAGATGGTAAAAATAAAAAATAATAATAATTAATATCACATTAAAAATTGAAAGATTCATATATTTTATAACTAATTTGCTTTACAAATAACTCACTAGTTACTAGAAGGAGAGAGTGACATTTTTTTAATATGAAGAGTGAAATCTTTAAAATAAACATGTGATTTAACTTTGAATTGATTTTCACCTTCTCAACTTTGTTATGGTGCCTTTTACTCTTTCTAGGCTAGCTATAGCCATGGCTAGGTACATCATGTGGTACTATTGAAAATTGTGGAGAATATATGGTACTTTATGAATTATCAAGATTTTGTTGAAAAGGTGAAAAAAGCAGCGCCGACAATTTATCTAGATACCCTCGAACTTTTGGATAATTATTTGCAGAGCAAAATCAAATGAGTGGCAATTGTTGTTGTTGTTTGACACACGCTTAGTGTTGGGTGGTAGTCAACAACACAATAGAATTGTGATTTTCTTTTCAAGAATAATAATGGGAATTGGGAAGCATAAGATTTATAAGTATAAGAATGAAAATGAACTTTCAACACGGTATCATATTATCATGTTATAGTCATAACTTTTTCAGTCAGCTTAGATGACGTGGTTATATTAATTGCAACCTTCTTTTGCACTTTCACACTCTCCTGTTAATTTACTTTATCGGCTCTTAAATATTAAAGAAAATGAGTCAGAAAAAAATAGATGTATTTATGTATATTTTGTATTAAATTTATTAATTTTTTATTAATTTTTTTTCATATATTTAAATCAGATAGAGTTTAATTTTTGAAATTGGATTTGTAACCGTTAGTGAATTGATGCAGTCACATGGTCTACCAATTATCGATTGTCTAATTTTTATCCGATAGTTTACAATAATGCAGATTTTTATTGTATAATTTAAAATATCAAATTTAAATTTGAATCATTTGATCATTGATCGAACGATTACCGATGTCTAATTGCATAAATGCAGAGAGAGACCTTTAACTATAAGAATCTCAATCCATAATAATTCTTCATGCCTCAATTATTAACAAAAAAATGAGTTTTAATTTTTTTTATAGTGGTTGCATAGTGCATGAATGTGAAGACCGTCAAATCTAAAAAGATATACTCTCTTAAGTCACAAATGTACTCAAAAGTATGGTTAAAGAAAATTGATATATTTACTCCAAATTTTAGACAAAATATATTAATTTTTTTTTATTTAATTTTTATTTATATTTGAGACTAAAAAAATAACTTTTATCCCTAAATATGACGATCTCCACAAATATTACACCATGCAATAGTCCTAAGGAATTCATACACAAAAAATACACGGAGTTGTTGGATTTCAAAAATCAGTTAGTATATTCACAATTAATGTAATCTTTTTTAAAAAATACATTAACTCTTAATATTGTGAAGAGAGAATTATTATAATTAGAAATAAATTAATATATATATATATATATATATATATATATATATATATATAATCATGAAAAATAAATGCACTTACACTAGTGTGTGTATATATATATATAAATTTTTAATTAAGACGGTATGGAATGTACTTGTACTAACTGTTTATAATTAAGTGTTGGTCTGGTTAAGGCAAGATTGATAATGATATTATTAGTAACTAAAACCGATAGATTGTCGGATTCTCAATGACTAAAGGCTTGGTACGGCTGTGACCCTTAATTAATCTCCTAAGTTCATGTCTCTTAAGCGTGACACCATTCAACTTTTTTGGTCTGTGGTCATTTATTTCAATGTGGTCCTCAATTTCACTCTTCATGATTTTAAAAGTTTTGATATGAGATTGTTTTTAATGGTGTAGTGGTTATATAATTCAATGTGACGTATAAATAATCTGTAATTTTTCTAATGGGTTTGAGTATACTTGTATCCATAAGGCCTAGTTTAATTGTTATCTTGAATATCGTGCTCTGAATTTGAACATGAAATTATATAGTTTGTGTGCAAGTTTTTTTACTATTTTATTTATAAAAAAAATATTTTTTGTACTCTTATTAATATATTTTACTTGATAAAAAAAGTTTTGAATTAATATTTATTTAAAATTTTAGTGAGGACCTATATGGTGAGTTTTACGATGGATCACATTTGTAAGTGGTCTACCGTGGACTAATACTAATAAATAATCTAAATTCTAATGACAACTGATTATACTCTTCAGAAATAATAGTTCATTATATTTCTGGTCTTTGTGGATAAGTCGGTGACTTGATTGATGTCAATTCAATACAAAATATATATTTAATTTCCTTTATTTTTATCTAACCAATATCATTTAAGATACTATCTTGATCATGAAAATGAAGATGACCATTAATGTTTACTTCTAAAAGACGGCATATATAATCGTTGGAGTTTTAAATATTTTTTAAATACTAATTCATAGTTGACTGTGATCCATATTAGAATTTATGGATAGACAAATATATTATTAAAATTAGATATTTCAAATGATATTTTAACCTGTCGCAAAAATATTCAACTACTCTTGACACAACTCATGAGTAATTACTCCATAATAAATAATTTATTCCTTAATATATTTCTAGTGACCAAACAATATAAAATTGAAATGCACTTCAAAAAAGCTAGACACCTTATATCTCTCTTCTTTATCATCTATTGAAAATTGATGGTTTTTATAGCTATTTTTTTTTTATCCAAGATCACTCTCTAAATATATTTTTTTTTCTCTAATTTTAACTATATAAGTTGTTTACACATACAGTTAGTTTTTCTCATGTTTTATATGTAATTTCAATGTTTGAGTGCAATGTTGTTTTGTTCGCCGCCTTTATATAGTGATTTTTGATTTTTCATCTTGTAATCATATTTGCTTGGTTCAAATTTAAAAATTAATTTTGATCAACTACAGATTCAATAATTGGAACATGAATATTCTAGTATTATAATTTTGTATCTCTATTGTGGATGAAACCTTAGATTACACCAGCACGCACTCTTTTCTTCTCTTGTTATCACCCTCTTCTACTCATCTTGCCTCTTGTCGATGCTATCTTGCTATCATTTTCTATGTAATTTTTCACTCTTTTATGATATATGATGATTTAATTTTTTGATGATGTTGATGATTTATAAAGATCACTCTTTTTTTTATTTAACCAAGTGATTTCTTCAAATAAAGTGAAAAAATAAAAGGAAAAATAAAGAAACAAATATGGATTAGGTTGACAAGATGAAGAAGGCGCCACAATCAAGGACGATTGATAAGCCAATGTGGAATCGCCACAATGGTAAGGAAACCATTGATAAGATAAGCAAGTTCTAATCTAAGAACTTAAAAAGGAGATCTAACTCACTTACAATTCTCATTAGAGAAATTCTAATTCATTTCAAATTTATCCAAAATGAGACTCTTACAAGGTATTTAAAGAATGCAAAAGATGTTTGATGTTTCATTAAGAACAATTCTGGAATTTTTTTTTTTTGCAAAATGCCTTTTTCCAAAAGTGTTTTCGTGTAGAATCACTTTTTCGCAGAACTTGTATTTTCAAATTTGTTTCCTATATATTTGAATTCCTTTCATTTTTCTAATCAATTTAAACTTTTGAACTTCCATAATCGGACATGTATGGAAGAAATAACATCAAAAACAAATTTGCAAGTTAAATTTTGGATCAAACAATTGCAATTGAAGAAGATGATGAAACTAGACCCAATTTTTTTTCTCTAAAACAGCAACTAAAGACTCGAAATTTTACCGAAATAACAACAAGTAATCATCAAACTAAACCATCCAACACATATTATAACACTTATAATCAAATAACAACACAATATTACACAAAAACAAATTTCAAATTTCCCAAGAACTTCAAGAACATCAAAAACTTAAAACAGAAATTATGAACAATTATTACAACTTGGTGACAAGCTCTGAATACCAAAAGATGTGGATTTGAGTGCTTCCACATGAGATGGAGATCTTACCAAGTGATTTCTTCAAATAAAAGGAAAAATAAAGAAACAAATATGGATTGAGTTGAGAAGAGGAAGAAGGCACCAAAATCAAGGATAATTGATAAGCCAATGTGGAATCGCCACAATGGTAAGGAAACCATTGATAAGATAAGCAAGTTCTAATCCAAGAACTCAAAGAGGAGATCTAACTCACTCACAATTCTCATTAGAGAAATTTTAATTCATTTCAAACTTATCCAAAATGAGACTCTTACAAGGTATTTAAAGAAGGATTTACCATGTTCCTAAAATGGGCCAAAAGCCAATTCTCTAGACCCATATTGCGCTTACACCACTTAACTAAAATTATTAAAATTCAAATTAAACACAAATAAAACTAAAAACTATTATAAAGTCTTGACTTGAAATATTCTTTGTTTTTTTTCTTCTCCTAATTAACTCATTTTAGGTCCTCATCACATGTGTTCTATTTTGTTAAGAACGTTTCTAATTTATAACAAGAACGTTTCTGCTTTATAACCAGAACGTTTTTCGTTTCAGTTTTCAGTAAGTACTGGACTGAGATCATTGGATAGCTGTTTGGTGTCAGTTTTTCTGCTTTGTTCCAAGCTATCTTTCTGTAGAGGTGCAACATTAGTGTCCTCTTTTATCCTTGTTGTCATAGTCATACTTGTTTCATAGGCCATCAATCTAGAGATTGATCTTGTTATGGTTTTTGATGTTGTTTTGCTTCTTTTAAAATTTTGTGCTTGGTCATGGTTCTGAGTTGCCTTGATATTTAGTTCATTTAAAATATGGGATTGATTCATTGAATTTTTAGAACAAATTTTCCAAAATAATCTTGTATAAAGAAGGTTGATACTTTTACAAACCAGAATGATCATGGTTTGACTAGACTAAATGCTTGTCAAAAACCATAATGATCTTAGTTTATCCAGACTATTGTTTTTATGAACCATAATGATCTTGTATACATTAAAATGATCTTGTGTTGTTATATATCATTACCTATCTTCGAATAGTAAACTCAAAAGCACAAGTTAAATAGTAACACAGGTTAGAATCATAATTAGAAATTAATTAACTTTGTTTGATTATCTTCAAAACATTAATTTGGGATTTTGCCTCAACAGAGTGAAGTATATGAAACATTATTTTATAACATACTATTAAAAGATACTCTTGGTGTGTTAGTGCAAATAATATCAAGGTTTTACAAAGTACCCTGAATTTGCTGTTCATCCCTTTTGCATCCGATTGGTCAGGGCGAATCGAATCTAAAGGCTAATGTAATAACACTCTTTTTAATTCTCTAAATATAATCTTCATCAACGACTTCTTTGTTTAAGTCTTGCAGTAATTGTCACCAACAAATCCAACAATCTTTAGGTTCGATATTATTTTCAATCAATGGCTGCATCACTCAAAGAAATGACTTCTGATTTGTGAAATTGGAAAGATTTGATGGAGGAAACTTTATCCGTTGATGGAAAAAAGATGAAATTCCTTCTTACAACTTTGAAGGTGGTGTATGTTCTGAACACCACAATGCTACTAGAGAAATAAGTGGAAACATTAGCATAACACAAGAGAGGCAGAAGTGGGACAATGATGACTATATATGCATGGGCCATATTCTCAACGATATGTTTGACTCCTTGTTCGATATATATATATATATATATATCAAAGTAGTCATTCTAACTATAGGAGAAATTAGAGTCAAGATACATGCAAGAAGACGCTACAAGTAAGAAGTTTCTTGTTTCTTAATTCAATAATTATAAAATGGTTGATAATAAATCAGTAATGGAACAAATGCATGAGATTCGACGCATTGTTAATAACTACAAACAACATCATATGCACATGGATAACACCATTATTGTATCATCTGTAATAGACATATTTCCACCTTTATGGAAATATTTCAAAACAACCATGAAGCATAAGAAAAGGTAATCACATTTGTTTAGAAGAATATGATACTTAAAACCGATTCTCTCATGAAAAGGTCTATTTGGAAGAAAGAAATTCAAGCAAAACTTTTAAGAAAAGAAATCCAGATTTTGATAAGTCTCACGAAAAACACAATGGTAATGATGACAAAAGAAAGAAAATAAAAGGAAGTTATTATCATTTTGGAAAACAAGGACACTTTAAAAATGAGTGCAAGTTCTTGTAAAGGAAGAACAAAGAGAATAATTCAATTGCAACAAAAGACAACATCTTTAGTATCTTTTCTGAACTCAACATGATTGAAGATGTTGAATCTTGGTGGATAGACTCTGGTGCTACCCGCCATGTGTTTAAAAGCAAAGAACTATTCAAGACCATTTATAAAGAAGATGGAAGTGTTTTGTACATGGGAAATACCTAAATTGCCCAAGTCAAAGATAAAGGAACAATATAGATTGAGTTCACTTCTAAAAAGACAATTACTATTAACGATGTATTTTATGTTCCTGAAGTTAGGAAGAACTTTATTTTTGTACCTTTACTCAATAAGTTTGGTTTCAAATGTGTATTGAAGGGAGATAAATTTATTCTCTCTAAAGGGGCATGTTTGTAGGAAAGAGTTACCTTTGTGAGAATATGTTCAAATGTAATGTTGTTAGTAATAATAATAATAATAATAATAATAATAATAATAATAATAATAATAATAATAATAATAATAACAATAATAACAATAATAATAATAATAATAATAATAATAATAATAATATGATTTCTGCTTATATCTTTAAGTCTTGTGATTTATGGCATATGTGACTAGGACATTTAACTTCAGAAAATTGAATGATATGTTGAAATCAAATTTAATTCCGACTTTTAAGAAAAAATCAAATTAATGTACTACTTAGCCATTGATTTTGGTCAAATTGGTATCTCATTCAACAAATTTCTTAGCCATTGAGCCTCATTACTACCTGTAGCTAAAACAATAAATTATGCAGCCATGATTGAGTCGACAACGCAAATTTGTTTCTTTGAACTCTAAGAAACTGCACCTCCACCAAGGTTGATGATCCATCCACTTGTGGAAGCATGATCCTCAACATAAATTATCCAACTAGCATCTGTATATCCTTTAAAAATTGAAGGATATCGACTATAGATTAAACTATAGTTAATTGTTTCTTTCAAATATTTTAATACTCTATTAACAACACGCCAATGTTCTTTACTTCGATTGCTTGTATACCAAGTTAATCTACCAACAACATATGCTATATCAGGTCTGTTACAAGTCATGCTATACATCAAACATTTGATTACCTTTGAATAATCTAGTTGTGCCACAGGACATCCTTTATGTGGTTGTAAACTAACATTTTGATCAAATGGGGTAGAAATAGATTTGCAATCAAAATGATCAAATTTCTTTAGCACTTTCTCAATATAGTGAGACTGAGATAAACCAATACTTACACCATTTCTTATAACCCATATAAAGACTTAGTTACTTACACACTTTTGAAGAGGTGTATATAGTGAGATTGTTTTAACCCATACAAAGACTTAGTTAACTTACACACTTTTGGTTCTTGTCCTTTAATGAAAAATACTTCAGGTTTTTTCATATACACCTCTTTTGAAGTAGTAATGTCAATCACAAGAAAGGGGGTTTGAATTGTGATCCTTTTAAAATTTTGATTCATGTGCTTAATTATAATTAACTCAAGATCAATTTTGGTTGAAACAGAATATTCATAATGTTCTGGGTATTTTAGAAGTGAATAAAGTAGATTAATTTGTAGTGAAGTGTGATTTGTGTGTGCAAATAATTAAAGATAAGGGATAGAAAGATCACACACAAAAAGTAAATTGGTTCATCCAACTCAGGCTAGTCCAGTCCATACAACCGTGTATTTTCACTATGTGCTTCAGAACCAAAATGTTTTCTTTCACACCTTTTCTCTTGATCACACATTGATCATTTACAATCTTCACCTTTCAACCTAGGAAGAATTTTTACAGTCGCCTTTCAACTTATGAATGATTTTTACAGTCACCTATCTACCTTGAAAGGATTTTCAAAGTCACCTTTCAATCTAGAAAAGATTTTTACAAACACACTCAATTTAATATAAAAGATATACTTGAGTTACAAATGATGTGTATGATAAAAGTATTTGGGATCTTGAAACTTCTCAACACTTAATTGAGATAAATAAAGACAAACTCAATAAATGATGATCCACATATATAGTGAAGAGAGTTGGAGTTTGCTTGAAGAGTTTTTGATTTGTTCTTACTTGAACAAGTGTTGATAGATTTGTAAATTAAATTTTTGCCTTCATCTTCTAATTGATCTTCAATTTATAGATGATGAGATGCTTTGAATATTCAGTTTAAACTTAATATATCCGTTAGACACATCAGCCAAGTGTCAAGTTTGTTTTAAAACAATTAATCACATGTTTATATTGTTGTCCATAACATTCTTGACAAACCTAGAATGTTCTTGTATAAAACCAGAACGTTCTTGGTTCTGTGTTGAATGGAAAATGTGGATGAGTGATGAAATGGTTGTGAAATATCAGTCCTTTGTCTCTGAAGTATGTTGAGCTCTCTGCAAAAAGTGAAGCAACAGTGTACATATGTCTTTGCTCACAGCTCGTCAATCTGGTCATCAATTTGGAGGTTGTTTTCCTCCTTTGGGCTGTCAATTCAAGTTATTTATTTTGATTACTTTTGGGTGGCCCATGTGAAAATTATATCAATATAAAACATGCTTTTAGAGATCCCAAAACTGATTCATTTGTCTCTTTTATTTAAGATAACCATAATGTTCTGCCTTCATTCTAGAGATCCATCTGGACATCATTATGTAGAATATTCTGCAAGTAGACCTTCAAATCTTGACTTTTAATTGCTCATTAAATGTTGGGAAGACTATGTGCGAAATTCCAATTGATTTACTGCATGTTGCTCTTCCAAAAAGATCTCTTTTATCAATTATTCTTTAATTGAATAAACAGAACATTCTGGTGAATGTTCTTCCACCATTCTTTTAACAAATGACTTAATAAATGACTCAATCTTGAAATGATTTCCTCTTCGAAGTTGATTTTTGTCATTTTGCTGAACTGATATAAATAATTATGAATGCAATGAATTTGTTCATTATGAGAACCTTATTTTATAACAATTGAGAATGTTTTCTTCTATATGAGAGGAAAAATCTTTTGTTGAAGTAATACTTCCTACAATTTCCCTTGGTGTTACACATGTTGTGTCTCGTCCATCAAGTATCCCTAAGATACTTTAGTATAAATGTATTAGACATTTTCTTCATGAAGATGCTATCTTGAAGATGCAAGAATCATTCTCTTGAATGATTGATATATTATATATTCATTTTGAGATTCTTTCATTATTGAGTAGATATTTATGCACTGTTGATGTGAATGGCTTCTTGTTTGTCTACTTGTGCAATTCAAGTTCCTTAAATAAAACTCAAGTGTAATCATTAGTGGATCACTATTCATAAAACTCAATCATTTTTTTTCATAAGGTTTGTTGTCATTAAAACATATATCAAAAATGTTTTTACCTCAACATCTTCATCTAATTCTCCATTTAGGAAAGCAGTTTTAACATCCATTTGATGGATTACAAACTTATAGATAGAAGCTAGTACCAAAAGTACTCTTATGGATGCAATTCTTACAAAAGGTGCATAAGTATCAAAGTAGTCAATACATTCTTTTTGTGTAAATCATTTTGCAACAAGTCTAGCCTTGAATTTATCAACGGTACCATCAACTTTCATTTTTTTTTTCTTAAAGATCCATTTACAGCCTATTCGTTTGGATCTTGATGGGAGGTCTAAAATTTCCAAAGTTACACTAGCCTTTATGTTTCCAAAGATCGCTTCAAACATTGTTTCTCTTTACAATCGTAATAGATTAAAGGTAAATATTCTTAATAATTCAATAGTTATGATTCGTTGGCGTTGTAAAACTACTTTACGCTGATGTACATAAATAAAATTGTTTTGCTTCTTTTTTATCATGATAATAATATTTGTTCTATAGACAGAATGATAGTTATTACCTGAAACTCATACTCACAACTATAAAGTTTCAGATTTGAACTCGAGACAAGATATTCAACTTAACAATTTTAGCATTTGTAAGTTGAACTAGTAGTTAAAAACAATAGGCTTAATTGCAGTTTTAGTCCCTCTATTTATACTGATTCACGAAATTGGTCCCCCTATTTTAAAAGTAGACAGTTTTAGTCCCTCCCTCAGATTTTTAAACTAATAAATGACGATTTGATATATTTTAAATGACGTGACATACAATTATATGATATAAAACTATCTAAATCCATTAATTATTCATATGTGATTAATTAAATTAAAAATGCGAAAAAATTTCGAAGTTAAAATTTAAGTTTTTACGACGTTTTATTCCAATTTCATCGGTGTTAATTACTCTACATCATCGTATCATATGTCATGTTATTCAAAACATCTCATGTCATCATTTTTTAGCTAAAAAATCAAAAGGAGGGACCAAAACTGTCGACTTTTAAAATAGGGGGACCAATTTCGTGAATCAGTATAAATAAGGGGACTAAAACTGCAATTAAACTAAAACAATAATATTTGTTTTGCTATTTAAATTATGGAAGAAGAGTCTAACCAAATTACGTTAATGATCTTATTCGTCAATTCATTTCTAGAACTATAGAATGGCTACATGCATGCATGAAATGAAGCTTTTTGTATTCAAAATCAAACTGTACTTTGCAATATCGTGCGAGTCCATTTCAAAAGAATTTAAAGTATCGAAAGTAACTAAAATTTTGGTCAAGTCAAACTATTTCTTTACACTTGGTACTTAATTACTAGTGTCTTCAACTCTATGTTCAAATGTCTTCGACCTTAATCCATTCCTTTTTTTCTTTGACTCATCTTAATCCCTTCCTTAGATTCAAAATCCAAAATTTGTGCAATAAAATAATAAATATCCAATTTTTCATAGATTAATGTACCAACGTAATAAAAAAAGGAGATGTAGCAATAATTTGATTGTTTAAAATTTACATAGGTTACACTAAAATGTGAGTTTCACATTTAGTAAAATTCATGTGCATTTTAACTAATTAAAGAAAAAATATATATATATATATATATAAAATATATCATTAATAGTATTAATAAAAATAGCACTGAGAAATTTTTACGAAAAAATGTTAGGGTCGCACTTTATCTA
>JBBPBP010000003.1:591272-608315 GCA_037974735.1 Cicer chorassanicum
TTTTTTGGTTATAAAAGTTTCTTACTTTCTAAACCGAGCAGATTCGTTTCATTTAAACCTTTTTATGTATGTTAGTGTGTGAGTCAGTGTATGTGATTTAATTAGTCAATTACTATGAGTGTTATGTTTATAATAAGGTTTTTTAATTTTAGGACAATGATAAAATTCAAATTTTAACATACAACTTCTTGTAAATTATCCAAATTAGAGTACATGCCCAACATAATTCTATGATTACTATACTATTACTATTAATAGATTAATAGTTCCATTTTGGCTCATGTTTTGTATTTTATATTTATATTTTCACTTATTTTTATAAGAAAATATTTATTAAATGGAATATAATTATCCAACCAATTAATCAATGCACTAAATTAAAGTTTTTATATGCAACACCGATTTGTAACACACCTAGAGTAACTATCAATCCAAGGCCGGCTCAACATATTTATAGATATAATGAAAAAATTTAAACCATACTTTTTAAAGTAAGAAAGAGTGACATGATAAACTACATGCCTTCGAAATAAAATGAAATATTGTTTGCTAATTAATGTAAAAATTAAATATTTGGTATGAAAATATTTTTACTTTTTCAAACCATAAAGTACTAAAATGAAGACAAATTAAATTATATATTGTTAAACCATAACATTACATTTTTCCTAAATATAATTTATAACATGTTTTTCCAAAACTATATATTATATTTTGTCTATTGAGAGATTCATATGTGCAAGACTAGTAAGACTTTGGATGTTAATTACTAACATTGAGAAGGGTAGTCACTTTGTGTGTATAGATGGCTGGTGGGGGGAAGATAGGATGAAGGTGTTTATGACTATATAATGGGAATGCACCTTGTGCCATGCTTTGAGAAAATCTTCATAAGAAAAATTGATAAGTTTCATTAATTAATATAGAGATTGAGATGGTGCATTTTGGGTGATTTCAACCTCAAACCTCCTTATCCTAGTACAATAAGGGTGGTAGAGACAAGAGAGAGTAACTCTAAGTCATATTGTCACATAATAATGTCAAGTATCACTATTGCCACATGCATACACACATAATAATTATTTCTTGTGAAAAATGAGAATTGAGGCACGAAGAATAAACAAAAACAAAGTGATATTTATATTATTACTATTAATCTTGTATGGGATGAGAACATGTAGATAATTGATAGTGATGTTATATTGCATGTTACACTTAGCAAGGAGTTCTTTATATCTCATACTTCAAGTAACTTTAGAGTGTTAAAGATGGATAATAATGGTGTATTTAAGGTGATTAGCATTACTGATGTTTACTTGCAAACTAGCATGGAAATACAATTGTTTCTTAAGGATCTAAACATGCTCCATAGTCTATATATTTGCTTTAATTTAATTTTTGTGCATATGTTTTATGATAGTCATGATGATAATCACTTTGGTAATGGAATGAATGTTGTAGATATGGCAGCATCTTTGTAGCACCAAAGACTTAGTCATATAAATGGAAATGGGTTAAGTTACTTAACTAAAAGGAAATTCTTCCAAGATTTTAAAATATAGATTTGAAGAAGTGTTTCCATTGCATGGCTAATAAATATAGACAGGAGTATCCTTACAAAGACATATTTCCTCAAGAAAGTCAGAGTTGCTTCAATAAGTACATTATGATGTTTGAGGCCTTTTAAAGGTAAAATCTTTTGGTGGTACACTATATTTTGTTACCTTTACTAATGATTGTTTTGAGAATGCATGTTGTTAATCCTAATCTGACCTTTGCTTTGAACAGCGAGGTTTCAAACAAAGTTGAGTTTGAAAAAAGTTTCAAGTATCCCTTTTTGAGAGTCTTTGGTTGTAAGACTTTTGTGCAGATTTTAAACAATAAAAGATCCAATGCATTGTATCTTCATCGGTTATGGTCAGGATGGATTTGGTTAAAAATTGTATGATCATGTAGAGAAAAAACTTATCAAAAGTCTGCAATGTGGTGTTTATTGAAGACCAAACTTTTGAAAACACTAATAAGGTGGAGAAGGATACACCCAAGAAAGCTAACAATTTTTCAAGTGTTGATCAAGTTTTGTTTCCTCTTTATAATATGAATACTATTGATGGTAATGCTTAAAATTGTGAGCCATATGATTATGTTGATGATCAAAAATTTGGAGACAAGTTAAACATTCTAACATATAATGATGATGATGAGCTCGAGATGTCATAGGATGAAAATCTTGTGATGATCTCAAACCATTTTAAGTCCAACTCAAGAGGTGTAACAAGTTAAACACTCTCATTGTTTATTCTTCACATTGTAGTGCTCATGAATCAAAATTCCCTCTTTGTGTTGAAAATTAAATTTTATTAAAAAAAATGGATAGATATGTTTTTAGTTTCTATTCAACCTTTCAGTTATAGTACTATAAAATAAAAATATGATTTTTAGTCCCTACAAAATTATCATGCATCCAGTTTTGGCCCTTATTCTTAAATCAACATATATTTTTAAATAAATTTTTGTAGACATGTTAACATTATTATAAAAAGTTCCTCTACAAAAAATGAGTTCAAAATTCGATTTCTATGTCCTTATTTTCTTACTTTTATCTTGAATATTTAAAATATAAAAAAATCATATTTAATTCATCCCAAGTTAAATTTTTTTAAATTTTTTCAGAAGAACTTCTTATAATGTTCTAAACATATTTGCAAAAAATCATTTAAAATTTTTAAAGTTAAAGTACAATGAAACATGTTTCTTTTCATCAGAGACTAAAAGTGTTTGCTGGATAATTTTGTAGAGACTAAAATATTTTTTATTTTATTTTATATGGACTAAAATAAAAATTTTATAGGGAATAAAAATATACTTAACCTTAATATATATAATGCTGGAAAAATCATTTAGAACGCTAGACATGGTTGAGAAAAAAGTACAAGGCAGAGGTATTAAAGAAAAATTTTAGAAGTCTTGTTTCAATTTTAAAAATAGTTTTAGAACATTTAAATTGTTCAAAAAAATTAACTTATCAAAAATATTTTTTTTGTGGAGAAAGACATAAGAATGGCACTTCTCCGAACTTCAATGTATTGGCCATGGAAGTAGAAGAGATAAGTGTTACATGAAAGAGATCAATAGGGAATAAATGCTACCTCCTCAAATTTTATTCATAGAATCATATGAAAAAAACATTCCGATAAAAAAAAAAAATTGGTTAAAAGTCAATGTTAGAGGTTATTTGAAAAAGTGGTTGAGTTTGAGAAAATGAATGAGAAGTTAGAGTTTGACAATGACTTCATTGTTGTGGTACAGAAATAAGCTAGAGAAAAATACTAATTCTTCATAATTTGCATGAATATGAAACTAATATGAGACAGAAAATGACCAATATGAAAAAGAAAAAACTTAAAGGACCATTACGAGAACACAAAACTTAAACATTTAATATGGAAAAAAATAAACTTAAACGATAATATGAGACTAATTTTCTAATATGAAGTTGTAATCTTAACAACGTTAAGGACGCATGAACATTTAACAACTAATTGTGTTTTTAACGGAGTTAAAAAAAAGTTTAAAAAAGATCACGATGTCCATGTTTTAATACTTAACGGATTTATTATATAGAGTAAAACTCAAGTCTCAGATGTATAAGAGATAAAGTTCTATAATAGTTTATAAAAAGTGACCCTTTTCATATTACAAGTTGGTTTTGAAGACATGAGTTAGACTCAATACTAAAAACCTAACATCTTTTAAAGAAAAAACTTAAAAACTAATATAAAAAATAAGTCAAACTCATATTACCACAAGTATAATTTTGTCAAAATGAAACTAATGACATATTAAATGCATTTATTTTCTAATACAGAGGACCGATATGAACACACATGAGACAACTATGCTTATGTTTTAGGGTTTTTATAACATGTGCAACATTTCACGGCTTAAGCTACAATAAATGCACCACTTTGTTCAACATAAATTGTCTTGTTAATTAGTCTTTTTTTTTTAATGATTTTTTTTCTCTCTACTATTAACCATTCTATTTCCTGTATCTTATCTCGATTAAAAAGTATTTTCATCAAATATTAACCATCAAATGTCTTCTTAATTCATCAAATCCTTTAATGTTTATTTTTTTTTAAAAATGCAGAAATATTTTATTGAAGTAAATCGCAACTACACAAGAATAAGATGTGTCCACAATAACGTGGAAACCGCACTTCTTTCTCCATCAAATATTTTCATAGTTAAAGATTCCAAAAACAAAATTCAAAAACATACTATAACATTCATTTTGTCTCTTAAATTACAACATACTAACAAAACTACATTTTCAGCACTCAAAATGCTTACAACTACAACCAACCATATCACAATCGCATAAGACTTTATGCTTTTGTGAATGTTGCTCCTTATAATATTCCACAATAAATTCTACATGATTTTCTTCACAAATCTTGTATATAGTTACCCTTTCAAACTCTTCTTGAAACTTCTTGAAAGCAAATTTTGTAAAAATATTATAAACTTGCTCCTCAAAAGGGGATAAAGATATAAGTGAAGATCCCCTGTATATATCCCACATGGTGTTAGGGGTGTAATGTAATTGTTGTTGTCCAATGTCTTCAATGGCAAGATCAACCTAAAATATTAGATAAAAATTAATTTAGAATTTAAGTGTCACATGGTTCATTATTTGGAAGATTGTTCAAATCAATCAAATATGTGACTAGTGGTGAAATACTTACAAATAGAGCATCAAAATAAGAGTTAGTTATGATTAATAGGGATTAGTTTGATTTTTCCTATTATTACGAGGTTTGTTAGTTTTTATTAGCTTAATATATTTTCTCTATTTAAGAGGTCCATCTCCTCTAAAATTAGAGAAGATTATTAACTCTTGATCAATCAATGATGAGGAATGTTCAGTCCTGTGTTTGTGTGATTCTTAGTTCAATATGGTATCAGATTAACTCTAAGAGTATCAACAAATCCATTCTTTGGATCGATAAAGCCGCCGTCGTTTGGAAAATTCTTGATCAACGATCAATTTCTTAATCTTGCTAATAATGATGATTCTCAAACTTTAATTCAAGAACAAGCTCAAATAGTTCCTTTCTTAAATGATATTCAACAGCAATATCAGTAAATTCTTCAATTGTTTCAACAAACTATTCCATCATCTTCCAATACTACTACTGAGCAAAATCAAGCATCTACAAATTCAGTTTTATCTTTGACACCTTCTATCAATTCTATCTCTACTCTACAAATAGGTAATAGTACTATCCTTTGGGTAATTGATACAGGTGCCACAGATTATTCCCTTAAACATTTTTATACTTATCATTTTATCAAATCTTTCACTATGAGATTGCCCAATGTTCATAAAACTACTACTACTATAGCTGGAACTGTCAAAACTTCATATTCTATTTTTTGAAAAATGATTATTACATACCTGAATTTATAGTCAGTCTAATATCTGTAACCAAAATGATCAATTCCTTAAATTGTTTCTTTCTCTTTCAAGCTAACAAATGTTTGATTTTGTTGAATTTAACCAAGAAACTGATTGGTATAGCTGAGAAACATGGAGATATACATGTTCTCAAAGCTCTTGCCACAATTTCAACTTTCAATTATAAGCCTTTTGTGACTCTTCTTGTAATGTTGCTTCTAGTGATGATACCTCTTTATGGCATCTTAGGCTAGGACATGTTTCTGATTCTGTTCATAAATCCATGTTCTTGCAATTTTCTTTTGTATCTTACAAGAATAAACATAATTCTCCTTGTGATATATGTCACTTTGCAAAGCAAGAGAATCTTCCTTATCCTAATAGTAATTCTGTTTCTACTCATATATTTGATTTATTTCATGTTGATATATGGGGTCCATACGTTACTCCTTCAATTTCTGGTCACAAATATTGTCTTACTCTTGTTGATGATTATAGCAGATTTACTTGGATTGTTCTCATGAAATCTAAAAAGTGAAACTAGACAACATCTTAAGAATTTTATTTGCTACATTGAAACCCAATTTGAAACCAAACTCAAATGTTTAACAAGTGATAATGGCGTTGAATTTATTATGAATGATTTTTTTCTTTCAAATGGGATCTTTCGTCAAAGATCATGTGTCAAATGTTCTCAACAAAATGGTGTTGTTGAGAGAAAACATCAACACATCCTCAATGTTGCTAGAACTCTTTCTTTTCAATCTAAAATACCTCATAATTTTTGGCATTTTAGTGTCAACATTTTGTTCATCTCATTAATAGGATATCTAGTCCCCTTTTAAAAAATCAAACTCTATTTTCTATGTTATATAAAAAGCCACCTACTTTACTTCATTTAAATTCTTTTGGATATTTGGCTTATGCATCTACTATTCATAACCATATAACTAAATTTGACACTCATGCTAGAAAAACTATTTTCTTGGGTTATAGAGATGGTACTAAAGGATATCTTCTTTATGACTTAATTTCTCATACTTTTTATATTTCTAGGAATGCAATTTTTTATGAAACTATTTTTCCTTTCTCTAAAGATGTTTTCAGCAGGTGCTCTTACATCTATACCTCATGTTACCATAGATGATTTATGATTTAGAAACTCTAGACTTTATTGCTATTGATACTATAACCAATACCCAATAAGATCATCCTGATAGCCCTAAACCAACTAGCCTGATCCATTAATCACCAACTCTGAAATACAAACTACTCATATCCCTCTTAGAAAATCAACCAGAATAATAACTAGGCATCCTTACCTTCAACATTATGATTGCAATCTTCTTCCTTGCCAATTACATAATACTATTTCAACCACCCAATACACGATTTCTTCCACCTTGAGCATTGATATATGTGCTCCTAGTTACAAAAAATTTGTATCTCTGTTTCTAAAATTAATGAACCTCAAACTTATACTCGGCGAGCAAACATGATTGTTGGAACTTAACTATGAAAATAGAGTTAGCAGCCCTTGAAACCACAAATACTTGGTCCTTTGTTGATCTTCCAAAAGGTAAGAAACACATTGGTTGTAAATGGGTTTACAAGGTAAAATGTCATGCTAGTGATTATATTGAAAGATATAAAGATAGGCTAGTAGCTAAAGGTTATACACAACTAGAAGGTGTAGATTATTTTGATACTTTTTCTCATGTTGTTAAAATTGTTACTGTTAGAACTATTTTGGCTTTAGCTGTTATTAAAGGTTGGTTTTTAGAGCGATTAGATGTTAATAATTCCTTGTTACATGGAGATTTACATGAAGAAGTTTATATGTCATTGGCCCCTGGTATGCATCTTACCAACTCTGTTACTTCTCATTCTAAAGTTTGCAAATTAAAAGAATCTATATATGGTTTGAAACAAGCAAGTAGATAATGATATTCTAAGTTATCTGAATCTCTTTTATCCATTGGTTACAAGCAATCTTCTGCTGACTTTTCTCTTTTCACAAAAATCATTAATTCTAACTTTATTGCTTTACTTATATGTGTTAATGACTTTGTCCTTGTAGGCAATGGTTACAATGAAATTCAGCAAGTCAAACCTTTTCTTGACAAACGTTTTAAAATAAAGAATTTAGGTTCATTAAGATATTTCTTTAGTTTAGAAATTTCTAAATCTGATAATGGCATTTTACTAAATCAAAGGAAATACACTCTTGATCTTTTACAAGACACGAGAACTTTAGCCAGCAAACCTTCTCTTACACCTTATGACACTTCTTTAAAACTTCATTTATCTAATTCATCTCCATAAACAAATAAATTAGAATTTAGACAATTAATAGGGCGTCTCCTATATCTTACTACAACTCGTCCTGATATTTCTTTGGTTATGCAACAATTAAGTCAATATATTTAAAAACCTTTTCAAGTACATTAAAGTGACCTTTAAAATATTGCATTATCTTAAAGATTCCTTTGCCAAATGACTGTTTTTTCCTGCTTTTTCTAAATTACAATTTTCTAGTTTTGCAGATTTTGACTAGGCAACTTGTCCTATCACCCGTAGATCGGTAACTGGATTTTTTGTTTTTTAGGCGACTCCCTCATATCCTAGAAGTCGGAGAAGCAGTCTACGGTTTCCAGATCTAGTTCAGAAGCAGAATATCACGCTTTAGCTAGCCTCACGTGTGAACTACAATGGCTGAAATTTCTTTTTCATGTTCTTGGTATTAAATTTCCAGCTCCAGCTTCTGTTTTTTGTGACAATAAATCTGCAATATACGTGGCTCATAATCCAACTTTCATGAGCGAAACAAACATATTGAGATAGATTGTCACATAATTAGAGAAAAGATCAACAAATGACTCCTCAAGTTTTTTCATGTGCCTTCTACAGCTCAAATTGCAGATGTTTTTACCAAACCTTTTCATAGTCCTTCTTTTTGTAAACTTGTCTCCAAGCTTGGTCTATTAGATATCCATAGTCCAGCTTGTGGGGGAATATCACAAATAGAGCATCAAAATAAGAGTTAGTTAGGATTAATATGGATTAGTTATATTTGTCCTATTATTATAAGGTTTGTTAGTTGTTATTAGCTTGATATATTTTCTCCATTTAAGAGGTCCATCTCCTCTAAAATCATAGAAGATTATTAACTCTTGACCAATCAATAGATGAGAAATATTCGGTCTTGTGTTTGTGTGATTCTTAGTTCAATAAAAATGCTTATAAAAGGTAACAAATATTGTCATATGACTGACAAAAAATTTCAATGTATTTAGAAGATGATTTTTTAATTTTGTTATTTCTTAGTTTTTCACAAGATATAATAAATAGAATGGTTAATAAGAGAAAGAAAAAAAATCATTTTCAAGAAAAGAATAATTAATAAAACAATTTATGTTGAACAAAATGGTACATTCATTGCAGCTTAAATTGTGCAATGTTGCGCATGTTAGAAAATTCCTATGTTATATACGTGCATCAGACATGCGTAGACATTATAAGTTTTTGTTGTTTCCATTAAAAGCTAAGAAGCTTATTAGCTAATTTTACTTCATACCCTCATATGTATACTCGTAACCCACATTTTAACAAAAATCTAATTTTATCTTTTTTTATAAAAGAAAAAGAAATAAAAATAAGTCAAATTTTATGTTTTTTGTACATGTTTGTATTTTCGGAACACAATCTGAATTTTCTAAAAATATTTGTATTTTGGAAAACTATTTTCAAGTTTTCCGGAACATATTTGTTTAATGAAAAACTTGAAAAATATTTTTTGGTATTCAAAGTTTAAATTTTCTAGAATAAATTTGTATACCAGAAAACTTTAAAAAAAAATTTATACACAAATTTGATTTTCTAAAACATATTTGTGTACCGGTCAAGAATTAATCCCTAAAGTTAATTAAGAACATAACTCACATAACAATATTTCTTTTTGTAGAGAGGCTTTAAAACAATCGTTGCTTAAAGTAACTATGTGAGTACTAGTATTCACGTTCTAAAAGATGGTTGTGTGAGGAATTACCCCTTCTCTTATTGTTTTCACAGCATTCACTCCTTAGAGAAACCTTTATGATTCTATTGCAATCAAAACTTACACACTATTAGGACTATAGGGCATAATGGAATATTCAAAACACGTTAAATTAATTCTTTCTTGTAGAACTTGAACTTAGAAATTTGCAACTTCAACCAATATCAACAATAATAACAATAAAGAAGAAAAACACTATAAATAGAACACTTCAAATTTTAACGTGAAAAAATTTCTAATTAAGGGTAAAAACTATGAGTGGTTCAAACCAAAGAAATAACTACATTATGTAAAGTAATGAATAAATCATACAATCTTCTTAGTAACATTATGGAATCGCAATCACCATCCAATGATGGAAACTAAGTAATAATATAGCAACTCCACAAAAGAGGTATCACAAACTAACTCATAGAGGAAACAAAACTGCTAATAAATATTATTAGAATAACAAACTCAGCAATATCAATAACATACTAAAATTTCAACTAAAACCACTACACCAAAATTGAAAAATAATATCGTCTCTTTAACGACACTTACTTTTAAAAGCGATATTAATTGAATGAGGATAAATCACAAGATACTTAGACAACACTTTTTTTAAAAGCGTTGTTGTCGACTCAATAATTAAGCAGCGCTTTTTAAAAACCGTTGTTTAATGTTTAGAAATTCACCAAATATTAGAAAACGCTTTTTCTATAGACACAATGTAATGTGTGAAAATAACAAATAAAATTTGCTAAATGAATCATCTACCACTGAAAATTATTTCTTCTTATCCCTCATGGTCTACTATGTTTTTGGCACACTTGTTATTCACATTGAAACAAAGGAATTAGAATCTACTCCATTTCTTCGTTCTCCATTTATGATTCATTTGAGAGAGATAAACACAATGAAGTTGAAAAAATAACAAACAAAAAAAAACTTAATGACATTGGGACCCACTTAGTGTGGAATTTATTAAATATTCTTTATTTTTATCTCTCTCCAAATGGACCATAAATAGAGAGAGAAAAATGGAGGTGAACTTATCTCAAAGCAAATATCACACACCTATTTTTACTTTTATTTTTATTTTTTTCAATTGATGTGGACTCCCATTTGAAAAGGGATTCATCCAACATACATATTGTAGTACTCAAATTTTGTCCTACCATTTGAAAATGATTTTTTTAAAATAATAATAGAGAATAATATATATTTTGCAATTATTATTATTCAATCTAAAAATTTATCATTTTACAAATCTAACATAATTTTGAACTTATATTTACATAGATATTCCCATTACATTACCAAAAAAAAAGTTAAGTAATATAAAAACAAACAAAAAATAAATAAAAGACATTTTACGGTCTTTCTTAGCTATTTTTCTTAGTTGGTTTCTTGTTTCTAGCAAGCAATGCCAAGCACTTTCTTAACTATTTTCTTTTTTCTAGCAAGCAATGCTAAGCACCGAACCTTACTGCTTCAAAGTAGTTAAAAGCACTTCAAATTTTTCCTCCCACTCCAAATACTTCTTAATTAATTAATTAATTAATTAATTTTAACTTAATAAGGTTATTATTTTTATCATTTTAACTTAATTGGGTTGTATGAGCTTAATTTTGGTGCAAAACAATGAAAAGTCCATAACTCCATTTTATCTCATAGACACTTAGATTTATCGCTTAAAGCTATAAATTGAGGGCGAAAATCACTAAAGGAGGGGAGTTGAAAAAGAAAAACAGAAAAGAACATGAGAAAGAGATTGTTCCGAACAAAATTTAGCAACCCAATAGGTTTTGTTTTTTTCAATACATCTACAAATATCATCCACCATGAAAGCAAAAATCAAGAAAAGTAAAACATAAAAATCAAACTCATTCTTGTATCTCATCAGAAAACTATTTCAATCAGAATATTCAACAAAAATCAAAGAAACCATAGAAAAAGAAGAAGGAGGAATTTTACTACCGTCGATATAAGACCACTGCTTCTGTTTCCAGACCTCATACCGCCGCCACCACCGCCATCTCCGATTGACTGCACGCGTCTTTATTAACCGACCACCGCGCCTAGGGGTGTACGTGGGTTGGGTTGGGCGGGTTTTGACAAAACCCAAGACCCGACCGATTATCTTTGGGTTGGGTTAAGTTCTAAACCCGTATTTTTTTTATTTAACCCGACCCGAACCGACCCGATCAAGAACGGGTTGGGTTGGGTTGGGTTGACGGGTCATACATAAATAATAACCTTTTTTTTTTATTTTACAGGAAAACATATTGAATGAAAATATATTTAATACTTGAATGTCTCAAAACTATAAAATTTCAATCAAATTATGCAATTCTTTAAAAAACTCATCAACCTCTCACAAAAAAATAAATCCAACAATCTTCAATTACATAAATAAACTCAACAACAGTAAATCAATAAAATATGAAAATTCATCAATTATAAGAAATGTCAACTTCAAGTACAAGCACTTAACAAGTTTCTCAAAGTATGAGATCTACACATACCAATCTTCATGTCACTTGGTTAGATTAATTCATGTAACAAGAAAAAATACACATATAGAATGTTATCTTCACATATTAGACTGAAACATACATCTCGACAACATAACTCAATAACTGCAATTCAACTCATAAAATATACCAATTATAGAACCCAACATTAAAACAATATAAAATTCATGTGTCCCTATCAAATGTTTTTTCACAATGAGAAGGATAAACCTGATTTTAATCTATATTAATTTTTATTTAACAAATTATAATATTATAAATAAAATAAAATAAGAAGTATTTTTAAAAGATTAGATAAAATTTTGGGGTGACCGTGACAACATATGTCCCAACAACGATTAGTCACTGGTTACACATAATCCACCAACCATTTTAGTTTACTAAGTACCATTCATTTGTTTATATTTACTATTTTCAAATAAAATACTAAAAAAAAAGTGTTTAATAGATTTAAATATAAAAAATTTAAACTAAATTCATCGTAAGCTTTTGTATAAGTATCAATTTTGCTCATAAATAGTATTTAACTCAAATGAATAATATTTAACTAAAAAAATTTGTATTTAATAAATTTAAAAAATTTAAACTAAATTCATTATAAATATAAGCTTTCTGTTCATATCATTATTACGTAAAACTATGACAAAATATAACATTTAAATAAATAATATTTAACTCAAATTAAATTGCTCATTTGAAAGAGACAATTCAAAAATTAAATATGAATTTTATGAGTAGGCATATACGAGATTACAATGTCAAAACAAATTAAACGAGTTTAGTGTTTAGCCTAGACGCATGAACACCTTGCATCAACATTCATATAAAAATCACTTGTTAATAATATCTTATTATAACTAATTCTTCAAAAAGTCTTGAAGAATGTATAAGCAGAAAGTGGATGAAGGAAGCTGAAAAACTAAATAAGAAGAAGAGTAATGAAACCTATTGAACTAGCCAAACAATTTTTTTAAAAAAAAAAATTTAACTAGTTACCGGGTCGGGTTGACGGGTTCAAATTGTTAAACCCATTACCCGACCCAAATATAAGCGGGTTTCAACGGGTTGGGTTGGGTCGGACCCAAAAGTGATCGGGTACGGGTAAAAATCGGGTTGGGTTGGATTGGGTGATCGGGTTGGCGGGTCGACCCGCGCCCATGTTCACCCCTAAGTCCGCGCCCCTCTGCAAGTCACTCCGGCGCAGGCTAGGGGTGTGCAAAAATATGGTTAACTGGACCATATTGATAAATTGGATTGCACTACACCACAAAAAACCAAACCATTTAAATGGTTCATGAATTGAACCACATATTTAACACAATTCAGTTAACCAAACTTAATTCAAAAACCATTTTAACAATTTTAAATTTTTTTAACCTCAATTAAGATTTTTTTCTTACAAAATTTTTGAAATTTATTTTTCTCAAAAAAATATAGAAAATTAAATCATTTTTTTCTTGAAAAATTTTTGAGAAAAAAATCGAAAACATTTTTTTTCCTTAAAAAACTTTTTATTTTTTTTTTGAAAAAAATTGAAAGTTTTTTCTTGAATTTTTTTTATTGAGAAATTTTTTATATCTATTTTTCTCGAAAAAAATCAAAAAATTTCGCCATAAGAATTTCGAAAAAAAAATTTATCGAGAAATTTTTACATTTATTTTTCTCGAAAAAAAAATTGATATGTTCTTATTAAAAGAATTTCAAATTTTTTTTCCGAATAACTATTTTGAAATCGATTTTAACTAAAAATTTGTTCAAAATATTAACTAGTTTATATTTATAAACTAGTTTTAAATCGGTTCAGAACTGCACTGAACTTGATTTGAATGTGATTTTTAATAATTGAATAAAATCATTAATGTGGTCCAATGCGGTTCGGTTTTTGCACCATGAACACCACTAACGCAGGTCACCCGTGTACACGAAATATTTCGTCATCACTCTTCCTCCCCCACGTTTGTACTCTTTTTATCTAGCTTTCTCTTCTTCCTTTTTTTCTTACCTGAATTTCTTGTTTTTCTTCTTTTGAAAATTGCCCCCGCCACCATATACTATTATCTCCATTCTTGATTTAGGTCTGATGTATTAGTGTTATATATATATATATGTTTAGTGATTTAGGTTTAATTTACTTTTAATATTTTATATATATATATATATATATATATAAACAAGGTCCGCTTACTATTTTATTATTATTCTTTCATTAAAGAAAATATTATACTTTATTTCTTTTATTTTTTTATTTTTTTGAAGTTTAGCTTTTTAATTTCTCCTAAAAAAACAAAATATTAATAATAAGTATTAAAATTGATTGGGATAAGACATCTTATTAATCTTAAATATTTATAACATCTGAATTGTGACAATTTAATGATCTTAAGCTTTAAATTAATAATCTTTTAACAAAATTGGATTGATCAAGATGTGACATCTTGTCCGTCCTAGTTTAAAATGCATGAATTGTAACAACTCTGTTATGTTAAACATTTTCAGCCAATTTCAAACAAACAACCAAACATACTCATTATAATAAATTTCTCCGACTGAATGTCTTTTTCCTTTATCAAATTAACAACCTCTTCTAACTAAATCTAAATTTCCGTAACAAAACGTCTTTCTTTAAAAGCAATCAACACATCTACATTTTTTACCCAAGAACTACGTAGCTTTGATTTCTCCATCGCACCGGAAGATACATAGGAGCAAGATCACACTCTTGTCAAGCACATTAATAAAAAATCTTTTTTTCACTCTCTTTTTTAAGTACGCATTTATTTCAAAAAACAATTGATATTCATGTTTAATAATAAGGAGAAATAAATATATTTAAGTTAATATTAATTCTGTACAATTAATTATAGGTAACCGTATTTTAACGGATGTCGTAGAGTGCTACTACTTTTCCTACGCATAATCGACTCTCGAACTCAAAATTTAGTTTCAAATGTTTTCCCTACTTTTAAATAAAAACTTTGGTGACGATTCCATTGAATTCGAAAAACACTTGAAATTTTAGGCCGCGACACACATTATATGTGGAATAGTTAAATATTGTGGGTTCAGATCTACGTTACAATATATCGTATATCTTCATTGTTTTTTTTTTATCATCTGAGTGAGGTTAATATTAAACATGACATATTTTGAAAGTTTTAACCTAACGAAAACAAGAAGGATGAACTATCTATAGCATTAAGTTTGAACTAAATTAACAATTTTTTAGACAAAAGAGACCAACCATGGTCACAAATGTTCCTCGTAATGGGCCCAATTGACACCCTTTCACGCGACAAAACATAAAATCAGATCTCAGTCACAAACCATGTGAATAATTTAGTATCTAAATGTGAACGGTAATGCAAATTTCGTTCTCTTGTTAACATAGTTTGGTACAAAAACCATAAAATTTAACTATTGACTTAAATATGTTTCTTTTTTGTCACTGTTAAATTTTAATATTTTAATCTCTTTAAAATAAAAATATAAATTTTAATCCTTATAAAATTATAGAGCGAGCGGAATGACATTGATTGATAAATAAATATGAATGTGAAACCACATATAAAGTCCAAAGAAAAGTGAATGCCTATTATATACTTTTTCTTGCTAATATAAAATCAAAAGTTCCGTACTTGTTCTAATTAATTACTATCATTTTTTGGCTCTGTCCGGTATGAGCTTGAAATTTTAAAGTAGCTTTCTTTTATTAGCTAGACAGTCTAAAAATAATCAATAAAAAATAGTTGATTTGACTTAGTTCGATTTATATGGTTTATTTTCACAAAATTAAAATCCATAAAGAACAAGTTGATTTTGATCAATTTAATGACATTGATAATTTTAAAAATTCAAATAACTTAATTTGAAATACATAAGAACATTAACTTCTTGCAAATTAAACATGATATTTTTTTTTATACTATTAAAATAAGAGTGATACTATATATTAATTATTGATGAAGAATATTGATCACAAAATGCAAGAACATGAACATGATTGTGCATTCTTATTTTTTTTAGCAAATATTCATTAAAAAGAAATTAAAATATAAAACAATTAATTGGCAGATAACACGATGTGTTGGATATAAACAAAACAATAAAGATGGAATTTAATTGATTTAATTTGATTTAGATATCGAGAAAACTAAAATAATTTAATTGATTTTAATATTTAATATTCGACATTTTTTTGATTTTTACGTGTATATATATATATAATTAATTTCAAAAGTATATCTCGAATTTCGATCCTCATCCTATTTAAAAAAAATTAATACAAAAACTCGAGAAAGTGAAAAGCTTATATGTTTTTGTGTCCCTTTTTTCTTTCTCCACTACTTTATTAGTAAATTTAAGGGAAAAATTATGAACGAATAGGAAATGCCAAATCGATGTTGACCTAAAGTTATATTATGAGAAAATAATTGCAACATGTCTCACAAAACAGCTACATGACGCCAGGAATGTTATCGTGCATGCGTATGAATTTGAAGTTCTAACCAATAGGGGATTATGCAAATAAATTTACCATCGCTAAATCATCATTTTAGTCGATAGAAATATAAAATAATATTATCTTAATTTTTACTTATTTATTAAAAAATTAAAATTATTAATGTATTATCAAAACGTTAATCAGTTTAATTTTAGACGTTATAGTAATCAAAAACTATTTTGATAATAAATCATATTTTTAGATATTTTTGTGATAATAAATTGTATATTTTAATAATTAATATGATGATCTGATGATTGATTTAAATTTTTGTCCAAAACAAATACTAAAACGGTTGCATACTAAAATGATATTTTACTTAATTTTACAAAACAAAAACTATGAAGATATTGCAATGACAATAATAGTGGGAAAAAAAATAGATTTGGCAACGATATTTTATTTTGGTTGGTTTAGCGTATGAAATCAAACGCGATGACATTTTTGAAATTTGGATAAGCAAAGTAAGAAATGCAAAAGCTTATAAGAATATGTAAACAAA
>JBBPBP010000003.1:608944-638860 GCA_037974735.1 Cicer chorassanicum
GATGTGATATATATATATATAACCATTTTCTTTGCAGACATATAATTTTCTTTATTATGAAAAAATTACTTATTATTCATTTATTTCTCCAATATAAATTATTGGGTAAATAATTTGACACAATTTCCCATTAAATTAAAATTTGTGTCTAATTAAATTTGTAAAATGTTATAAAATGAGAAGCCAAAATATTTTAAATAAATATGTGTCTGATTATTAAATTCAAAAATCATAAAAATTTTAGTACAATGATTGTATGACTTTGTAATTTAAAAGGACTTAGCTATAGAAAAAATCTATACCCTAACTGGTATGAAACTCATTTAATACTTTTTATTGTAAGAGCAAAAGGATTTTATCAAATAAAATGCTGAGTTGTGCAACTTTTTTTTAACCATATTTAAATTCTTGCACAAATGGTAGTTCAACATATGAATTCATATTAGGTTATAGTTTGAGACAAAATGATCATTTATCTCATTTCCTTGTTCTTGATAGTTGTCGAAGGTCTTAATTCTTTGTTGTGCTCTTCAATAAATAATAGGTTATTTTCAGGCGCTCTGGTAGGAGTTAAGGAAGACTTTTGGATTTTTCATTTTCAATCTGTAGATGACGCATTGGTTATGGGGGAAAGATGTTGGGTAAATATTAGAACTATAAAATCCAATCATTTAACTTTTGAATTGATGTCAGATCTAAAAGTGAACTTTCGCAAGAGTATATTGGTTGGTGTTAATGTGAATCAGACATGGATGCATGGAAGAGGTTGCCTTTGTGCTAAAGTGTATGGTTATTTTTGCCATTTAAATATTTGGGTATGCCTATTGGTGGAAATATGCGAAGGTTGTCGTTATGGGATCCTTTGATTAATAGAATTCATACAAAATTTCTAGTTGAAAAATCATAATTTACCTATGGGAGGTTGTTAGATCTTGCTCAAATTTGTTTTGTCTACATTACTGATTTACTTTCTTTCTTTCTTGAAATCTTCGTCAAGTATCACCTTTTGCATTGAATCTCTTTTTAAATTTTGTGGGGGTGGTGAGGATGCTAGGAAGATTTATTGGGTGGTCAGGCTTTTTGGCCTTCACATTCAGGATTTTCTTTAGCACTGGGATTGTGGTTTCATTGTTGGATATCATTTTCAGTAAAAGATATTCACAACCTAGCTTAGAATTCAATGGTTCTCTAATGGATCTACATAAAAATGTGATTATGAATATTGTATGATATGGTATTTTGAACATAATTTTCAATGCATGAAGGAAATGCATGGTACTATAAAAATATTTAATTTTATTTATTAACAATGAAGGTTATGTGCATGGATGCAACAAAAAAAATTAAGAGGTATACTGACGTTGGACGGTGAAAAACAATCCTGCCATTTAAAAGCAAGAAGGATAAGACATGACTTAGATGCATTATATCAAAAATTCGTCAACACTTTTCTAGGTGGGTTCTACAATCCTAAAAGTCAATGGTCTCTAGAGTCAAGTACTCGTATTGAAACATCACTACTAATAGGAAGTACATTCAAAATGTTGGTATTTCTAATTGAGTCACACTCTAGATGAGATCTTCGCAATAACCAAATAGGATGTACATCCAAAATGATTACCACTAAACCTCTAACTAAACTTAAGCTTCACTTAGGCCCAGATATAGGGTATCACTCATAAGTGTGTGTATAAGTGAATTTGTAGTGTGTGAAGAGAATCACAATCCAATAAATGATGTACAATACTCAACACACACACACACACACACAATTAATTATGTTAGGCTTTACTCTCTAAAGGTCCCCAGTAGAGTCGTCAGCTGTCGCAGTCTAAAATTTTGAGTGTTTCTCGAATTCAATGGAGTCGCCTCCAAAGTTTATGTTAAAATAAGGAAAAATATTGGGAAACCCTTAAAAAAGAAAAATGGTATTTGAAAATCAAATTTTGAATTCGGGAATCAATTATGCGTAGGGAATGTATTAGCACCCTACAACATATGTTAAAATACGGTTACCTATAATTTATTGTGCATAATTAATGTTAACTTATATAAATTTATTTCTCCTTTTTAAGATGCAATTATAATTTTTTTTTAAAATAAGCTAGAGATAAAAGTGTATTTAAAATATAGAGAAAAAAGAAATTTTTTATTATTATACTTGACAAGAGTACGATATTGCTCCTACGTATCCCTGGTGCGATGAAGAAATCAAAGCTACGTAGTTCTTGGGTAGAAAAGGTGGATGTGTTGATTGCTTTTAAAGAAAATGAGTTTGGTTACAATAAAATGATTGGATAAAAAGAAATTGTTGATTTAACGAAAGAAAAGAAATTGATTTTGATGAGAATGAGTAGTTATTTATTTGGATTTGGTTAAAAAAGTTTAATATCACCAAGTTGTCACAACTCAGACGTCTTAAACTATCACTAACAAGATGTCGCATCTCAATCGGTCTTATTTTATTAAAAAGATAATTATTAATTAGAGCTTAAGATCATCAAGTTGTCGCAACTCAGAGATCTTAAAACTAAGCTTGGCAAAATGTAACATTTCAACCAATCTTTTTAGCCACATTGATTTTGAATAACATGGATTTTCATTTTATTAAAGATGATAATGATAAACCTAAGAATGAATTTCAATAGTGGTTGATGTTGGCTGTACTTAGTCCATAATTTAATAAAAGAATAAAATGACAATTATTATAACACAAAGGAATAAAATTGAAGGAATTGAATAAAACTTTTAACAAAACAAATATGCTTATTTATGGTAAAACAAAAATTCAAATTAAAAGTATAACATTAAACAAAACTATAAAGTTGTTACAGAGATGAGTTTAGAATTAGTTACCACACAAGTTGAATATTTGTTATACACCTTGATTTGCTTTGATTGTATTTGGTTTTTGTTTTGAGTTGTTGAATTCTTCCTTAACTCATTTCATGTTTCATTTATCTTACTAACAAAAACTCTTACTAGCTTAAAAAAATGAAAACTGAAAAACTTTTCAACTCCTCCCCCCTCTCTAAGGATGAGTTTGTTCTCAATTTATAGACAAAAATTATTAATCTGTGTATCCATGGGATATAATTGAGTTCTGGATAATTGCTCGTTTTTGCAGAAAAATGGATTTGTTAATTTAAGTCTGGAAAAAAGAGGATACGCTTTTTAATTGTTTGTATACATGGTAAAAGTTGTAGCTATTTTAGGAAAAAGAAAAAGGGGATAAAAAAGGGGTTGGAAAGATGGCAGGCACACAAGGAAAAGTTGCAGCTTTTTTAGGGAAAAAAAAAGCAAAAAATGCTAAAAAAGATGGTGTGTGCAGTTGTAAAGGTGAAAAAGCAAGGAGGTTGAAAAAATGGAAGGGAGTGCTAATACTGCCTAATAAAAAAACAATAAGAACTAAAATGGAACACGAACTAGAACCAGAGGATACGACTAGAGGAAGAAACGGAATCAAATCAGAGACATAACTAGAGGAAAAAATGGAACCAGAGGCAGAACTAGAGGATACCACCAAAGGCATAACCAGAATGAGAGTCAGAATCAAAGGATACCACCAAAGGCAGAACCAAAGGATACCACCAGAGGCAAAGAACGGAGGCTATAACTGGAAAACTTTTTCGGATTGGTTGAAAAAATTGGGGTACTACAAGGTGAAATAGGAGTTGATGTGTCGTGATCGTGAAAAAGATAGGTGTTTGTAGATTAAGAGAGTTTAATTTTGTACTTTAAGGTATATGTGTGTGGAGGTTGAGAGCTAATTCGAAGCAACTCTAGTTTAATTTAAAGAAAAATATGATTTAAAAGGAAATGATGTAGTTAGGAGTTCGATTAGGGATTACAATTGGTGGAATGATTTAAATTATGCGTGTTATGGGGGGATTAGTTGAGATGGTTAATTAGTTTTCTAATAATTTGAGAGGAGTTGTGGATAATCGTAATGACACATCTTTTTGGTGTGATCTTTGACTAGAGGGAGGTCATTTGTGTTATAGATTGAGTCGGCTGTTTGAGTTGGCAATTGGTAGTGGAGATGTGTGCTCTTGAGTGGGGGTGACGGGGAAGCTTGGAGCTGGAAAAGAAATTTGTTCGAGAGGAGAACTTGATTTTGTAATGGATATTGTTGCTTGAAAATTTTGTTGTGCATGATAATGTTGTAGACAAGTGATCTTAGTGTCATGCTTTTGGATATCATTACTCACTCAGAGACGTGTATATATCTGGTAGAGGAGGATAGTATAGTTGATTCTTCATCGTGCGACTTCATTTGAAACAAATTGATTCCTCTTAAAGTGACACTCGTAGTGCGATTTTTTTCGTAATCGTGTTTTCCTTCGTATAAATTATTTTAAACTATTATTTATTAAAATTATTTTAAATTATATAAATTATATAGACTAAAAAATAATTTGAGTTACAATAATTAAAAAGATGTTTAATCCTAAGCTTTCTTATATGGGTAGAAGGAATAACTTTATTGGGCGGACTTATTTTTGTGTGAATTGAACCCATGGGCCCAAATATAAGGCCCGTCAGCCCATCCCAGTATTGCCGTTTTTGTTTGAAGCTTCCTTTCCTTTTGAGTTTTCGAATCGAACCTCTTTATTCTTCTTCTGCACTAACCAAGCTCAGCTCCGAGGTAATAATTTTCTGTTTTTTGTAATTTGTTTCTTCATGTATGTGTCACTCTTCAAAGACCGCGATATTTTTGAAAACGAAACTAATCTAACTTACTAGTCAATGCATTCCATTTCCAGCATTGGAAATTATATGTTCTAGAATTCAATTCAAGATATTTCTTATAATATTTGTCTTCAAGTTGATTTAGGTTTAGAGTTTGTTAGATATTGTTAGGAATTGGTTATAGGTAGTTATAAGTTTGTTAATATTGACTTCAAGTTAGTTATGATTTGTTAGCTTAGTTATGATCGCTATATAAATTGTATCAATTTTTCTCATTGAATCAATTCCAAATACTTCAGTTTTTCTCTCAATTATTTCTCTTTTCGTCGGACTCTACCATACTTCACTATATGTTGGTGTTAATGGGAATGTCAATGACTCATTGTCATGTCTATTAATTGAAATTTGAATTGAATTGATGATCTTCTATTTTGTGCAGTATCTTTGAAGGTTCATTTTATCTGGTAGTGTTGCTGTGCTGCTATTGTACTTATAATAATCAATATGGCCTATGATATTGATGAGATGAAGAGTAAGCACTGCAGTGCATGCTCTCAATGTTTATTTCACTTTTTATGATTTTCTTTTTAAACAAAAATTACTTTTTATTATTATTTGAATTTGAACTGTCATTGCATTGGTCTATCTATCACATTTAGGGTCTTTTTGGATTGTCTTATTTGAACTTGTATGCTGAAATAAGTACTTGTGAGACATCTTAGGAGAGCTTATGAAAACTACTTATGAGATATCCATATGCTGTGTTTAGCTTATTTCTACAAGATCTCCATGATGGACCCGAATTCTCTATAGTCACTGACTGCACGCATTCACACATTCAGCGACTGTGTGACCGTCTGATCGAGAATGGGCAGTCTAGATCTCACATTTGTTAATTTGTTATTTAAAGAAATCAATATTTGTTTGAGATATGGACCATTCAATATCAACCTAACGGTCACGATGTCACTGATTGCGTGAATGCGTGTAGTCAATGACGACAGGGAATCCAATTTCCTCCAAGGTAGCTTATGAAAACAACTTATAGCTTATAAAAAATAATTTGACTTTATTTTATCTTTTGTTATATAAATAACTTATACATAAGCACTTAGATGAAAATTGTTTATGCTATAAGCGCTTAATTAAGTTGTTTATCCAAAAGGGTCTTGTTTTTGTTTGATTTTATTCTGTTTGTTCTTACATTTTCAACATCTATCACGCATTTCTTTGACAAATATCATCCATTCCTTTGACCTTCGAAATTTTGACAAACATGCAGAGATTGGCATAGGGCTAATTGGTTTTGGCATCTTCTTCACATTTCTTGGCATAATTCTTTTCTTTGACCGTGGTTTGCTTGCACTAGGAAACGTGAGCCTTGCTTCTAGAATCTACGTTTTCTTATCTTTTTCGATTAAATAGTCATTTTAGTCAGCTAATGTATGAGGCTGTGTCATTATAGTTCCTTAATGTATGGTAATTACAAAAAGATCCCTTAGTGTGTCTTTTTTAAGTAATTTCATAGGTTAAACTGACCAACAAAAGATACATTCAAGTATGTTTTTGTAACTTTTATACATTTAGGAATTATAGTGACACTGAGTCACACATTTAAGGACAAAAATGACTATTTACTCCATCGTTTCTTTCTAATAGGGACTGGTATTGACCTTATTTTGGTTTTGGTATCTGGTTTTCTGAAATCAGATATTTTGGTTGGCAGGGGTAGCTATTTTGCTTGGTTGGCGCTCCATGTGGTCACTCTTCACTAATAGAACAAACTATAAGGTATTGTGAATGGGAATTTTTATGCCCATTGATAAAAAAAAAATTTCTCAAGCTCTCCTTACCGTAATCTATCTCGTGATATGGATTAGTGAATACTAGAAGCAATGTTGTCAATAGCGGCACTATATCTCTATAGTATAGTAGAATTTGAACAAATCAATATTGTTCTGCATGCAGTATATTATTTAGTACAAGGTGTTATCAAATAGCGGCTATAGCAAGTGCATAGTAAGGTTTACTATAAAAGATTTGCAATGGATTTCAACTCTTCCTTGAACCCCGGCACGGCGGGCCGGGTCTCTGTAGAACTTGGTTGCCCTTTTTTCTTACACTAATGATGTCTAAGTTAGCTGTTACATTAACAAAGTCAATAAAAAATTGTTTATATTAATCAAAGAATAATTCTCCCATTCTTTGAATTGAAATTTCCTCTTTAAATATTCTAAACTGGATAGATTATTTTGTACATCTTATAAGCATGCACGAGTTTAACATATTATAGTTTTGTAAGCAATTGCATTGAGTAGACACATATATACTTGATGAGAAGCATCTTTAGTTTTTTCTGCCTTTGTGTAAAGTTACTGTGCAAATTGTAACACTACAGATTCTCTCAAACCACCCTTATTTTGGAAAAATACTAGTGTCTTGTTCAGTGGGAAATATCTGTGATCAGATTTCCAGCACTCCAAGGAAAATGCATATGGTTGCGTTAATATATGAAAGAACAAATATTTTTTACATACTCAATAGATTTTCCATTTTCGAGATGGCTCATTGATTGAGATGCTGTTGATGATTTTCTTACAACATACTATGTTGCGTTGAATGTGTGGAAAGACTAGACAAGATAGGATTGTGAATGACAACATTAGAAAGAGAGTTGAGGTAGCACCAATACTAGATGGTAGAAACTTGGCTTATAAGGTTTGTGCATGTAGAGAGGAGACCTGTAGATTCTGTAGTGAGAAGAGTAGATCAAACGAAGGATAGTCAAATAGCTAGAGGTAGGGGAAGACCTAAGAAAACTATAAAAGAAACTATTAAGAAAGACCTAAAGATTAATGAGCTGAAAAGTGTTGTTAAATGGCAGCCATGGCGCCGCCATTCCACTATGGCGTGGTGGATTTTTGAAGAACCACCACAGGCAATTTGTGAAGGAATGCCCGCCATGGCGGCGCCATAGGCTGCAATGGTGTGTTTATATGGCGGATTTTTGGTCTTCTGTTGTATTCCGCCATCGACAACACTGGAAAGTGATATGCTATATGATAGAATGTTATGGCGTTGTTTGATTCATGTAATCGATTCTACTTAGAGGGATAAGGCTTGGCTGTTATTGTATACTATTTTGCATTTTGATCGATACAATGATAGTTTGGACAAAGAAATTGGTTTTTTGTTTATTTGTTGGAAATTACTTCCTACTTGTTCACTTGCCTGTTAGTGGTTATTTCCTGATATCGATTGTCTTTCGAAATCAATAATCCCTGGTGATCATTGTTACTTGAAAAGTAATGAATTGAAGAATTTTTTTGCTGACTTCTAATGAAGCTGAAAATCTGATACATTTTTCTTCAAGTGTTCTCAGCTGCATGATTATATAATATGCTTCCGAAGAGTTAGTTGAGGGTTCTTGTCTATGTATCTTTCATTCTTTGTTCTTCTGCTACTTCATCATATCCTTAATTCATTCCTTTCATTATCCCGTTTGATATAAATTTTCTAAATTCTTTACGGAAGAACAATGACGCATTCGATAGAGATAAATAGCATTATTTACCTCTTTTGCAGGGTTCTGCAGCATTTCTTCTTGGCCTCTTTTTCATTTTTGTGAGGTGGCCAATAGTTGGTATAATACTTGAAATATACGGTTGTGTTTTCCTCTTCAGGTTAGTTGATGGCTTCCTTCTTGAACTCAACTAGACTATGAAAAATTTATCATTATACACTTATCATTGATGCTTTTTGTTGCAGTGGTTTTTGGTCGTCTGTCAAAGTGTTCCTCTACCACATCCCAGTTGTTGGATGGATCATACGGTTTATTTCTCGTAAGTTTTTTATTTTGAAATTCTCTCTCGCAACCTTCACCTCCCCCCTCCTGCCCTCTCCCTCTCTGAGTGTGTGTCTCTCTTCATCTGTATGTATGCATGTGTATATATTGAAATAAATATAGATAGTATAGTTTTATTATAGTTTCAAACTAAATGACATTGATCATAAAGGTACGCATTTCAATTTGCATTCCATTTGGTGTGATTTGATTCAACGTGGAGAGAAACTTAGTATACAAATCTTTTTCCTGACTCTATCAATAAGGTTTGACTTGCAACAACCTGCTCATATAGCAGGTGGAAATCAAATTGAATGTTTGAGTATGAAATACTTCATTGCATACCTAAATGATGATTTGCAACAACATTATGTGATTGGCATGATTAACTTAACGAGATAGGATTAGGAATGACAATACTAGAGAGAGTTGGAGTAACAATGACAATATTATAGAGGAGACATGTAGATTCTATAGTAAGGAGAGTAGATTAGTTGAAGGATAGTCAAATCGCTAGAGACAGAATAAGACCTAAAAACACTAGAAGATAAACTATGGAGTAATACTTAAATATCAATGAGTTGGATAGTGATATAATATATGACAAAACATTATAGTATCGTTTGATTCATGTAGCTAACCCTACTAGGGATGGCAACAAAATCCGCACTCACGGGTACCCACCCAAACCCGTCCCGAATCCCGTCACAGGCGAGGATGGGGACCTAAATTTCACACTCGATAAGAAATGGGGGCGGGTGCGGAGGTGGGGAAGGCCTAAACTCTACTTAGTAGGATAAAGTTTGGTTGTTATTGTTGTTGGCATGATTAACTTCTAAGATCTCCTATTCTAACTCTATCCCCATATGTGTGTTTTGCATGATTAACTTCATGCATAACATTTGATGATTTACATAAGGCTTACCATTTCTTTCTACTATCTTGCAGCTCCATAATTATTGCAGAAGGATATTTGAATATGCCTGTTGCTTCCTAGTCTATTGGTTACCTTGGTATTAGTAATTTTTCTGATGATCTATGCTTGAATGTGATGTTAGGGTAGCTTTTCTAATAGTTTGCCATAAGGAAAGTAAGCATCATTTAATGAAATTGTCAAATGTAATCTATACATGGTAGCTATATGTTTTGATGCCTGAAGGCTCAAACTGTTCTTAAGTTTTCAATGTAAACAAGAACAAAGAACAAGAATACAAGCCGGTTATGCTGTTTTGGGGAATTAAACTTACATAGAAATCATACTTTTGTAAAATTGTTTTATCTCTAAACTTTTATTTAATAATATTTATATTTTTAATTAATATTTTTAAAATGCCGCTAATAATATCAATGTTCATGTAAAAAATTAATTACAATGTGTTAGCTCAAGATTTTGAACTTGGTTAGAGCTTTTTCTTTCATTTAATGACTAGAATCTTATTTGAAGTTGTGTAAATAATTATTTGCTAAAGCCAACAATTAATGCAGATACATATATACATTTATAGTAACCAAAGTATGTATGGTTGCAGATTAAAGAAATAATTAATAGAAGTTACACTTAGGAGGATAGACTGCCACTAGATAGATAGTTATATGCACACTAGTTATCAAGATAATGGCATTATTCATTAAGGTGTTTACTCCCTTATAGCACATAATTGAAAAATGTAACTCCCTCCTTTCAAAACTTTGGAACATTACGGTATCTGTATATAGATTAACAATCACTTAATTGATGCCAATGTATTTTTTTTATAATATTAGATGCCTGTGTTATTTATTAAAATACCCTTAATATATTAATATCTCATAAATAATCTTTTAAAGAACAGATGATGTTAATTATATTTAAGTGTATATGTAGAAGAAAAATGTCAAATATGTATTAGATTTCCTTTTTTTTTTTTTTACAGTTGTAGTATTAGTTGAAAATAATGTGATGTAATTCAAGCTAAATGTAAAAACTAACTCTACTGAGAGTTAGTTATGGGTTGTTATGATTTGTTAGTAGTTTGAAAGTTAGTAAGCTACAACTAACTAGTATATAAGAGACGCTACACAAATAATTGATGTACTTGCAATCATAAGTGATGTGCTATATGTTTCTATGAAGAGTAATTTGTTGAGCTTAGGACAACTACTTGAGAGAGGCTACTCCAATGAAATGAAAGAGAATCAAATGGAGATTTTTTATGAAAGAAATAACTTGATTTTGAATGTTCCTGTGTGAAAGAATAGAACTTTCAAGGTTGATATTAATGTGCTTGAACAAAAGTGCTTCACTGCAGAAGTTGAAGGAGTAATGTGGACATGGCATAAAAGGTTTGGTCATCTTAATTTTAAAAGTTTCAACCTATTGCAGAAGAGGGTGATGGTGAAAAGATTGCCTTAAATTCAATTTCCAAGTCATGTTTGTGGAGGCTGCTATGAAGCTAAACAACCTAGAAAGTCTTACAAGTCCACAATCATACATTCATATGTGTGTGGTGAATTTGAAGCAAAGTCACATGGAGGTAACTTGTATTTTGTGTCTTTTATTGATGATTACACAAAGAAAATGTGGATTTATCTAATGAAAAAGAAGAGTGAAGTGTTTGGAATTTTTAAGGAATTCAAACTATTAGTTGAAAAATAATCTGGAAGTGTCATTAAGATGATAAGAACTTATGGTGGAAGGGAGTATAATTCAATTGAATTTGACAAATTCTGCAAAGATGAAGGCATAGTACATGTTGTAGTAGCACCCTATACCTATCAGCCCATTAGTACAACTGAATGAAGGAACAAAACCATTTAAAATATGGTGAGAAGTATGTTGAAAAAGAAGAAATTGCCATATAAGTTTTGGGATGAAGCAATGTCAACAACAACTTACATTCTCAATAGAAGTCCAACCAAGAGGCTTGATGGAATCACACCTGAAGAAGCATGGGAGGGCTTTAAGCCTACTGTGAAACACTTGAATATTTTTGGTTCATTATCGTATAGACATGTACTTGAACACAATATAAATAAGCTTGTTGATAGGGCTGAACCTATGATAATGGTAGGTTATCGTGTGACTAGAGCTTATAGACTGTGTGATCCAGCTCAAAGAAGAATTGTCATAAGCAATGTTGTTGTGTTTCATGAGGAAAGTAAATGGAAGTGGGAAGACAAGAATGGGGACAAAGCTGACAATGGAATCACATTTGAGCTTGGAGCTGATCAAGTTGATGAAGAACTGAATACATGAGTTGATGAACTGAATACTGAGGATTAAGGCAGAAACGAAGTCCAATTAAGAAGATCAAATAGAGACAGACAATTACATGATTATGAGGCAGTTCCTAACTTAGTCATAAACGAAGAAGGTGAACTATTGCAACTTATCTTTAATGGCTGAAGCTGAACCAATAGCATTGGATCAAACACTTGCAAGCACTCATCGGAAGGAAGCTATGGAGGAAAAAGTAAGGTCAATTCATAAAAATAATACATGGGAGCTAGTGAATTTTCCCAGTAACAAGAAAGCCATTGAAGTGAAATGGGTGTTTTAAACCAAGATGAAGCCAAATGGTCAAGTAGAAAAATATAAGGCCAAATTGGTTGCAAATGGATTCTTGCAAAAGTTAGGCTTAGATTTTAATGAGATTTATCCTCTAGTTGCAAGAATTGAGACAATAAGACTGGTAGTGGCACTAGCAAGTAAAAAATGATGCACATTGATAAAGCAACCTTTTGATTTTGAGAAGAAATAAATGGAGAGTAAAGTCTATAAACACGGCAGGATAAGATCTGACTGCCAACCATTGGGTTTAAATTTACTAAGTTGAATTCAATAAGATTAAAATGGACTAAGAGGCAAAAGGATTGGATTTTAATTCATAAGATAGATTAGAACAAATGTTGTCCACGCAACTGTTACAAGAGTTACATGTGATATAATTGGAAAGTAGTTTCCTACCTATATATGCGTGTTTTAGGTGAATCAGCTCAAGTGTCTCAAAACAAGGTGAAATATGGATCATGGTCTCACTAGAAAATCTTCCAATGAGATTTTCCGAGTCAATGGTCAGGGTAATTGATTTGAGTAAAATAGTGGTAGCATATTTTATAAAGTCTTGTTAAATATGTTTATTACATGATACTTAAATATCTGTTTTTCTGCTTTATATTAACCATGTCTGCAAACACAACCAACACAATTTTACTGAGAAGCATCCTTGAGAAGGAAAATTTATCGGGAACGAACTTCCTCGATTGACACTGAAATATTAAGATTGTCCTGAAACAAGAGAGGAAGTTGTATGTGCTCAAAGGGCCTATGCCTGAGCAACCTGCTGCAAATACTCCTAGGTTGAACAAGATGCTTATAAGAAGCATCAAGATGATGCCTTGGATGTTTCATGCCTTATGCTTGCAACCATGAACTCAGACATGCAAAAGCAACATGAGAACATGGAGGCGTTCGATATGATCGAACGCCTTAAAATGCTTTATCATGTGCAGGTTAGGCAAGAAAGGTTTGAAAAGTTGAGAGATTTTTTCATTGTAGGCTAGCAAAAGGAAGTCTAGTTGGGCCTCATGTGCTCCAGATCATTGGGTACATGGAGAACCTAGAGAGGTTGGGATTTCCATTGGACCTAGAATTGACAACATATGTGATCCTACAATCGTTGTTGGATAGTTTTAGTCAATTCCTCATGCATTATTGCATGAATTATCTGGCTAAAACATTGCCACAACTTATTGGAATTTTAAGAACTGTTGAGCAGAACATCAACAAAGGAAAGAGTAAAGCCATAATGATGGTACAAACTTGTAAGGGCAAAAGTAAAAAAAAAAAAATAATCTTAAGCCCATGTTTAGGTAACATAAGGACAAAGGCAAGGCGAAAAACAAGTCGAGTACTTATAGCCTAAAACCAGTAGGCAGGATTGCAAATGAAGCTACTTCTAATGTGGTTAAAATGATCGCTGAAAGATGAACTATCCAAAATAACTAGAAGAGTTAAAGAAAAGAGGAAGTGAGACTTTCAACTCAGGTATTTATGTTGTAGAAGTTAATTTATGTCGCTTAGGCCATATATGCGAGAAACGCATATCCAAGCAACATAAAGAAGGATACTTAGATTCATTTGATTATGAACATTTGAAGTGTGTGAATCTTGCTTTTTTGGAAAGATAACTAAAGTCCTATTTACTAGTCATAGTAAAAGGACTAGAGTCTATGAACCATTTGATGTATGTGGTCCACTAAACATGTAAAATCCTATAAATAAAAAATTAAATATAATTAGAATTTCTAAATTTAAAAGAGTATAATTTATATATTATTATTAGTATAATTATTGTTATCATTACTATTATTGTTTTTATACGAATGATATAATCGTTTTAAATATGTGTATGGTATAACTGATTTTCTAAAAGTAAGTATAAAATAATATTGTATATCTATTCAACTTATTTTGAGGGAAGTTGTTTGGTTGTTCTGATAACCAATATTTCTATTATTACTCTATTAAAAAAATTGTCTATTATTATGCTATCTAGTTATTATTAAGTATCACGAACTCAATCAAATCGAGTATCCTTTATAAATTGAAATTCGTGAGTGTGATATCATATACTAACAATAATATTATAGTTGAAATTCTTAGGTGTGATATTAAATACAACAATAATATTATAGCACTGAAGTTACACCTAAATATATTTTCAAATGAAAATAGGCTATACCATCATTCACACGTGAAAAGATAGAAAACGAAAAAATTACATATCACGGCAACAACTAGTGAATTAATCAAAAGAGTATCGATCAATTTCTATTCAGCTTTGGCTAAACAAGTGAGTAATCACACCCTTTAAATCTTCTATGGTACATTTATTTTGAGAATTTAGGATCAGAAAAGAGTTATATATTTTGAAAAGAAATTATTAAAAAAAATATTTTGTCAAAAATCTAACTCTATGAAGATCGAGATTTTACGAAATACAATCTTAGATTATGAAATTGATTTATTTACTATTTTGATTGTTGAATTGTCGTTTTTATGATTGTTTGAATATGCATTCTTTAAAATGTTGTTTTATTATGTGTTCTTGAATGATTGTTGTTGTTGTATATTTAAATAAAATATTATATTTTACATATGATTTTATGAAGATGATTGTAAAAAAAATGAATTATTTTTATTGTATGCGTTTGAGATGAGCTTATACTTCATATGGATGAGTCTTATACCTCACAGTTATTTATCCAGATGAGCTATGTGCTTTATATAGATGAGTCTTATACCCTATATGAGATGAGTTTTAAAAACTCCACACGTAAGGGTCTTGTACCCCACACTAAATGAGCTGGTGCTCCACATGATGAGATGATATGCACTTCCCAGAAGTAGTACATCTTCATATAACAATGAGACATCATTGAATTGATTGATTTATTTTCTGTAGAATAAATGTGTGTATTTGATTTATCTTATTATTATAGATGTGAATTGTTGTTGATTTTAAGTGGACGAATTTATATTTATTATCAAAAGTGATTGTTTATTATTGAAAAATTATTTTACTATTTATATTTCTAAAGAATGTTTTTGGAAGAATGCAAGTACCACGATCGATTTTTTCAGTTACCGCGCCGGCTGAGAACAATACTTGTTTGTAAAATTGTGTGCATTATTCACTGAGATTTAATATATGTTTTTAAGAGACTGAGACCGTTGAGAACATCGAGAGCGGAGAAGTCATGCCTCCTTTTAGATAGTAATTACCTTAGATTTGGTTAGTAGATCAAGAATAAGTAGATATAGTGCCTACATCGTATTTCATTTTGGAATTAGTTATTAAAAGCCGAGATTTGAATATTTTTATTATTAAAGAAATTTCAGTTGTAAGGATTTATTTTAAAGATTTCACAATATTATTTCATCCAAAAGATTTATTATTTATTATTAGTATCTTATTCTCTTATATAAACATGAAAGTTTTTCGTCATTATCTCAATTATTAAACCCACATAGCAAAATTGCGATCTTGAGTCATCTTTATCAGTTTAAAATCTAGCATCAGTGTAACGCTTTACAACGAGCTCTTCCTCACAACCATAAACTAAGAACGAATCCTTAGTCCTTCTCAAATACTTTAGGATGTTCTTAACTCTAGTCCAATGACCCTCACCAGGATCTGATTTTTACTTGCACAATGCCTTCGAGACATCTGATCTAGTATATATCATGATGTACATGATAGATCCTACTACCGAGTAGGAGATAGTCGTTGATTCTACTACAAAGACTAAGTATATTGTTGCCTCTAATGCATCAAAAGAGGTTGTTTGGATCAAAAAAAGTTCATTACTTAACTAGATATAGTTCCAAGCATTGCGAATCTAATTGACCTTTATTGTGATAATAATGATGCAATCGCGCAAACTAAGAAACCTAGACCTCACCAGAGATCCAAACATATACTTTGGCGCTCCCATCTTTGTAACAGCCCTCTTACTATTTAAAAAAATATTTCTAAACTTAAATTAATAAAATAATTTATAGAAAAATTATTTATTTGTAATACTCTATTTTAGTAATAGTTGACTTAAGTTTAAAGTAGAAATGGGAAAGTGGATATATTAAAATTTTCCAATTTTCAAAAGAAAGACATACCACATTTCTCTCTCTCCTTCTTAGAAACTCACGGGTGTTAACTGATTCTTGAGTTCATTTCCTTCGTTTTTCCAGCCACAATCTTCTCTCAAACACTCCGATACACAACCACTGAGTTATTATTCATCATGTCTTTCAATCCTCTATTTTCCCATCTATTTCCAAAATCTTTCAAATACAACAGCTCATTAATGATCTTTATACTTGCTCCAACCCCTTGCATGTTTCTAGCCCTCAATCTTCAGCAATCAGCCACATCGTACTAAGGCGAAGTCGAGGACAACCAGGAAAAACTCAAGAAATTGGAGCAAGGAGCGAAGACTAAAGAAATTGAGAGTTGAAGTAAAAGATAACTTCCCCAAATGAGCTCAAATCGAAGCGGAATTTCCTTAGAAAACTGAGTTCTTTTCTTAGAATAAACTTCACTTTTACATGTGGATTTTATGGGTTCAGTTAAATCTCATTTACTATAAACATGATTTTCTGGGTTTGAGATTTGGGTTTTTATTAAAAAACTGAGAGTCAGATGAAACTAGGTGTTTTAGCATGCAGTAAATGTTGAAAATTTGCATTTAACTCTTTTAGTAATCATACATTCTGCAAAATTGGTTTGGTGATTTTGATGTGTTAGGAACCCAGGAAATGAAATTAATTGTGATAGGAATTCCTACACTTGTCAATCTACTTTTAATTCTCTTTATTATTTTTCCTTTGAATTCCTTCTTCTATTTTTGCCTCTGATCATGTTGTCCTGGTTCTTCCTCTGCTCATGTTGCTTCTGATTCTGCCTCTAGTTACGTTTCCTCTAACTCCGCTTATGGTCTTGTTTCCTCTGACTCTGCCTCTGGTTACGGAGTTTCCTCTAACTCTGATTATGTTGCATCTAGTCAGAATTTGTTTTTGGTCTTGGTGCTTCTGATTTCGATCGTCGTTGATCACGATGCTTCTGATCCAAGAATTCCTGGACTTCGTGCCTCTGATCTGAGTACACCTCTGATTATATTACCTCGAGTTAGAATAAGTTCCAATGATTTATGCGAGGTATAGTATTATACTCTGATTTTAGAATTGTAATGTTTAATGAAGTTAATAATATTTATTCAATTGATGATTGAGATATGCATTGCATATGATGTGAAAATATATTGCATTTCATAAATAAGATAATGACATACATATTACGGTGGGACATTTCAGCTTTGTTTCAGGCCAGAAACAATGGTTAAAGGTAAAACAATTGGCACGTTAATTGGGATCGTGGCCATACCACATTTGCAAAAGACTTCAATTACCTGGGTTACCCACATCTGAATAATTGGAGGAGTTTTTCCTTATAAAAGGAAATGGAAATCATCAAGCTTTTCTTTAGAAAAACGAAATGAGAATTTTAAAGATTTTCTAAACTAAGAATAAAAAAAGAATGTACAGTTTTTCCATGCTTAAAGTAAATTAAAAGATTTTAAATGTTTGGCCTATGACTAATGAAAAGCATTGCATATTCTCATTATATTCTCAAGGAAAATTATTCAAACTACCATCCATTTTTTATAAAAATCACTGAAATTGTATATCACTTATATTTTCTTATGTATTATAGCAGAGGAAAGGAAGTAAGGTTGGAGTCAGAGCCAGATGACAGCATTTAGTAGTCATATTTTGTTTAGAAAGTAATATGTGATGTAATTTTGGTACTTCAAATGAAGATTGTAAACTTTAAATTTGTAGTTACAATTTATTTTGTTGATTGTACCTTGTAGCATTTTAAAATGACTTATTTTGTTTTGTCAAAATGTACAATGGATAACATTGTTATCCACTTACGAAACCACTTGCTCAGCAGAAGCATGATTCACACTAGATCAATGGGTATTCGGACTTTCGGAGTATGCATGGTTGACTCTAGTGCTAGTGGGAGATTGTTAGAGTTAGCCCTAAAAGCCAACAATTTTTCTTTGATTATTATTTGTATCATGACACTTACTATTAGAAAATTATTTTCCGTACCCCCCCATTTTAAAAAATAAGGAGTGAAATGACTAAAATGCCCCTGCAAATTCAGTAAAATTGAGAAAAGTTGGACACACCCCCCCACATTGTGAAATTTCCGGAAAAAGTGAGTGTGAGAATTTTTGGTTTTTCCCGGAAATTTCAAATTCATTGAAATTTCCGGTGAACAAAATACATACCGGAAATTTCGTTTGTGAAATTTCCGGGAGTTTTTCCGGAAATTTGAAAAATCCGGTAGTTCACATATCAATACCGGAAATTTCAAATTTCCGGGAACAACTCCCGGAAATTTCACAAACGAAATTTCCGGGCAGTTCACCGGAAATTTCAAATTTCCGGTAGTTTTTTTTTTTTTCTATTTTTGTTATTTTTTATGTGTTTTGTGATTAATTTTTTTCATTGTATTGTTTATAGTGAGGACCAGAGGAGCTAAAACCAGTGGAACCAGTGGTGAACATTCTAGAGTTCGGCCGCCTACGCAGTCTAATAGGAGAGCGGCTGTTGAGAAGAGAAGAAGGCGTATGGAAGAAATAGATATTCAGCAGGAATATCAGCAGCAGCAGGATCAGCTGGAGGATCAGCCGCAGCAGGATCATGATCAGCAGCAGGATCATGATCAGCATCAGGATCATGATCAGCATCACGATGATTATATTGCTGATCAGGAGCAGGAGCAGGATCAGGAGCACGAGCAGCAGGAGCAGGAGGATCAGGAGCTGCCTGATGCTGATGCTCCATTATTTCCTGGTGGTCCGTATGATTTATCTGTTTTGAAGAATTATGAGGACCACATAGCAGTTAAAATTTGGAATGGGTAGGTTAGTTAATAATATTTATTATTAGTTAATATTATTTATTATTTTAATTATTTATTATTATGATTATTTATTAAGTTATTTATTTATTTATTTATTTATTTTAATATATTTTTAGTATAATTTGTTATATTTAAGTTTTATATTCATTATTAAAATTTAAATAAATTGTCTGTTTGTTATTTATTGTAATTAAACAGGATAGACGTGCCCTTAAAGTCGTCTCAAATGGGAAGAAGCAGGCGAAATTTATTGATATTAGAGTTATATTACCTGCTGAGATTGATCGATGGATTACTATATCCGGACTACATCCTCTGCAGCGATGTAGTCTGAGTATGATCGATGGTAATCTTATATCTGCTTTTGCTGAGAGATGGCATGCTGAGACCAGCTCATTTCACATGTCATTTGGTGAGATGACCATCACTCTGGACGATGTCAGGGGTTTATTCAGCATCCCATGTCGTGGTGAGTTCTTCACCCCTCCAGCTAATTTCTGTGAAGACCTGGCTATTACTGCTGCCGTGGAATTATTAGGAGTGACTGTTGAAGAAGCAGTGGCAGAGACCAGGATTAACAGAGGTCCATCATACAGCTTTGAGTGGTTGAAGTCGATATTTTTTACACAGCTGCATGATGGACGATATAATTGTGCAGCCAGGGCATACCTACTACATTTAGTAGGGTGTACGATATTAGCAGATAAAAGTTTTACACTTGTATCTGCTAAATATTTGTTCCTGTTTCACGATCTTGAGACATGTGGCAGATGGGCCTGGGGACCGGCAACACTTGTTGTGTTGTATGACTATCTACGAGACAGCACTCTACCGGCAACGAAACAGATCGGTGGATACTTATCCCTTTTTCAGGTACTATTATATTAATTTACATACTTATTATATTATTTGATATGTTTTTATTGGTTTATTAATTATTTGTATGTTTTTATTGTTTTATTAATTATTTGTATGTTTTTATTGTTTTATTAATTATTTGTATGTTTTTATTATTTACAGACTTGGATATATGAGCACTTTCCTCATATCTGTAAAAGGGAATTTAATGAGCCGATGCCGATGTCTTGCATGCCTCGGATGTTTCGGTGGACTGCGAAACAAACATCCGGGAACGTGTCTTACTACAGAGCAAAGTTGGAAGCTTTGAGGGAGTCTGATGTAATATGGGCAGTAAATTACGATGAGGACTCTACCACACGGTTTCAGTCTGTTTCGTTATTTACTGGACATATTCGTTGGTGTTCCACTATGGTACCTTATTTACCAGAGAGGTGCATCCGACAATTTGGATATATTCAGCATATCCCTCGTACACCACCTTTGTTTGTAGTACGTGATGTGGATGTCGAATGGGGTATGTACAGGAACTCTGTTCGAGCCCTGCGTGTAGTATTGCATCGGGCTACATATCCACATCAAACTGTTGAGGGGTACATCCAGTGGTACTATAGGATATCTCATCCTAGGATGACCCCTGACGTTGCCGTAGATGCTGCTGGTCCTGATGTTGCTGGTCCTAGTCATGCTGGAGATTATACAGATGCTGGAGGTCCTAGTCATGGCGGGGATTATACTGATGCTAGAGGTCGTAGTGATGCTGCTGGTCCTAGTGATGCTGCTGGTCCTAGTGATGGTCGCGGGGAGTGGTATACACGGTGTCAACACGTCGGTGGTCTGATACAGCAGAGTTTAGATTTAGACAGACTACCGGGTGATGATGACATGCGTGCTTTATTAGAGAGGGCTTTATACATCTCTAGAGGAGGCAATTATCAGTAGTATTTTGACTTATTTGTAATATTTGTAATATTTAGACTTATTTTTATTTATTTAGTTTTAATACTTATTTGGTTCCACTTATTTTGTTATTTAGACTTAATTGTGTTATTTGCTTATACTTTATATTTATTGTGTTATTTTGTTTAGACTTAATTGTGTTATTTGCTTAACTGAAAACAACATATAACATGTATTGAAAATTTTATATTAACTGAAAACAACATATATTAACGTAAAACTTGTTACAAAAGTGTCAATCATCTGTTAAAGACATATAATCTGATGTACCCTCTAATTCTAATGAACCCCAATGTTGTAGACGTCCTGGATATGCTACAACCCATGATGTAGACTCATCACTACGGTGCTCCTTCCAATGCCATGCTAGTGGAGGTAATGGACATGTTGCACCCAATTTAACCTGAACCCAATGACTGTTATTAACAAAACCAATTTGATAATACGATCACGTGATAAGTCTCCACTGTGTGCACCCGTCAATGGGAAAAAAGTCAAACAAAAACTTTTTGCCAATGTCACAAGCACGAGATTATATTTTGTTGCTATCACGTAACCCATATTTGGAATGCTCAGCCACTTTTCCATTGGTTGGTTTCTCAGTTCATCAACAAGTAAAGAGTCAGTCACTTCTTGCAAACGTTCTTTGAATAACGCAAGATATAAATCAGGTTTGGACTTAATCTCCAAAAACAACTGTCGACGCACAATGCTCCAAGATTCTTCACTATGGCCAAGTAAACAAGCAATAGCACGATATCCACAATTTCCATCTGCTTTAACATTAACTACGTCTAAAATATATGGATGAATTAGAGCAGGAAATTCATCCAAATATTTTCTAACCTGAGGGACTTGTTTGGATGCTTGGGAGACTTGTTTGGATGCTTGGGAGACTTGTTTGGATGCTTGCTGGGAGACTTGTTTGGATGCTTGCTGGGAGACTTGTTGGGATGCATCAACATGTTCAAAAAATGAAGGGTCGCGATATACATCAAATCCATTCGGCTTATTGCCTTTTTTCTTCTTCACACCACCTTTTGTTTTGATCTTAAATGGTGGGGCACACATTGATGTTGTTTCTGGATATGCAATTTCACGCAACTTGCTCTTCAATGCCCTTCTTCCAACAACATTTAGTGTTTTCCATATTTTCCAAATAACATTCATCTCACATGTAATGTCCAACTCCGAATCCTTTTGCAACTGTTCTTTCTCTTTATCAGTATTCATGGTTAATTTCCTCCATTGTATATGAATAGCCTCCAATGGAATTGGAACACCTTTCAACTTGTACCGTGCCAACTCACATGCACACGGTAATCCATGAGTGTTTCTAACTGTACAACCACATGCAGCTTTGTCGTTACCGACATACCTGACTCTCTTGTACTCATAATCAATATCAGCTAAAGCGTTCTTCGATACAACCCAATTCAAATTCTCAAAGAATGGATTGTTGTGTATATGCTCTCTACGACCCTTACTTCTCTCAAATGAACCTTTGATCTTAATAATTTGGAACTTCAACATGTCATGCATACCAGACCATGCCTTACAGAAATCTCCTTTACTATGTTCCAAAAATTTCTTCAATGACCAATGAGCAGACTCAACCCTAATATTCAAACATAAACAAAATTTTATATAAGTATAAATATAACCAAAAATCATACATGTTTAATCATATATAAACAAAATTAATCATATATAAGTATAAATATAACAAAAAAATTAAAGTTTTAATGACGTACCTATTGGTTGTAGTATTTCCTAGATGCAATACTCGATTGGTCCATGCTTCAAAAAATCTTTCTTTGTGAGGAATCAACCATGTGTTTTTGACGTAGTCAAAGAACATAATATTATCGACACATGCTTGCTCAAACATTTGCAACATTTCCTCATACTCCTTCTCTTCAGAACAATAAACAATTTTCTTCCACACCTCAAGAATGAGTTCTTGCATATCTTTCTTCAGTATATATTGTTTGCATTTTGCTCCAACATTTTTATTGATATGAAGTTGACAAAGTAAATTTGTTGAAGATGGAAATACAACTTCAATTGCATTCATCAAAGCAAGTTCTCTATCAGTGACAATCACCTGAGGAAATGGAGTGTTTGCAAGAAACAACTGTTTTAACTTCTCCAATGCCCAACAGAAGTTTTCTTGACGCTCACTGTCCATATAAGCAAATGCAACATTGAATGTCAACCCAGTTGAAGTTACACCAACAATTTCAAACAATGGTAACCTGTACTTGTTGGTTTTGTAGGTGCTATCCATGATCAACACATAATGGAACATGTTCAACAAAGTTATGGAGTCTGGATGCGTCCAAAACATATCCCTCACAATGTTCGAGTCTCCATGCGTCCTAGTCCAACATGCATACTTCTCAGCTTCAAGTAACTTCAACAGATGTTGCATATCAGTTCTAGGTCCTTTCAAATTCTTTCTGTAGGTGGTTCGACGGTTATAAATTTGATAGATACTAGTCACATTCTCCTTATCTCGATCCCTCAAAGATGACAATATATGCCTCGGTGCAACGTGATACTTAGTCAGTTCGTCAACATGATTCTTATCTTCATCGTTTAAGCGCCCCACAAATGCATTATTCTCAAAAGTAACCACTAACTCATGGTTGTGAAATCCACACACTAAACTAATAATCCATCCCTCAGCCTCAGCATTTTTCAATGGTCTGGATCGAATTTTAAACGGACAACCACACCTTTTTGTTGAAGTACCTGACTCACTTTTATTTGACTGATATTTTCCACCTCTATCACAACCAAGAATTAATTTAGATTTCCTTTCTCTCATTCCTGTCTCTACGTCGGATCGAATTATGATAACAGCTACCCGATTTTGACAACCAACCTCTCTTGCTCATGATACGACAGCTTCCCGTGATTCAAAAATTTGATCGGTTGTGAATGCTTCAGTCAAATCTATACAAACTGGTTGTCTTTTTTCCATACCTATGTCAACAAAACACAAAATTAAAAATTAACAATTAAAAAAAAAAAAAAAACAACAACCTACCGGAAATTTGAAATTTCCGGTGAACAACACTACCGGAAATTTGAAATTTCCGGTGAACAAAACTACCGGAAATTTCAACTCCCACAAATTTCCGGGAGTACAAATAACGTACCGGAAATTTGGAGACAAAATTTCCGGTACAGTAAATGTACTACCGGAAATTTCACAAGATTTGAAATTTCCGGTAGTTATATTTTAACTACCGGAAATTTGAGAACAACATATACGTACCGGATTTTTCGTTGATGAGTGAAATTTTGGGAGAAATTTTTTTTTACTTTTTACTGAATGGTGAAATGGGATGGGCAAATTTGGGTTTTTAACAAATTGGGGGGGTAGACCATTAATTGGGGGGTACAAAAACGATTTTTCTTACTATTATTTATATAGTAATATGAGGCAATTTAATTTATTATGTGGATTTATTTAAAGCATAATAAAGTCCTTAGAATAGTTAGTCTGTTTAATGGAACATTAAGTGTAACTTAATTGTAAAACCCCATTGAGCATAAAGACTATTTTGTTAATAGAATGATGATTACATCTCACGGTTCGTGGATACGAGATATCAAGTCTTCACATAGTTATAAATATTAGGAGTAATATTTGTACTAGATTGATCCACTATGAGAACGTTACATAATAGTTATGCAAGTGTGATTAACAATTCTCATGTGACTATAGTGAGTAGTCCTTCGACTTGACTTGAAGTTACTATCATCCCTACTTAGAGAGTTGTATACTTTGACACAATTAAACATTATCTGTAATAGGACAATCATAACGATGGTTATATGGTCTACAATAAACCATGTAGAGGGATGTGAGTGGTGTAGATATGATTCATCCCTCCTATATAATAGGAGTTGCGTCTTGGACCTCTCGATAAAGTGATTTGTGAAATGTACGTGGCCACGCCAAAATGGACTAATATAAGATATTTGGGACATTAGTGATTGCACGTATACTCGAAAATCAATGAATGAATTGTTGGACCTAACAAGGATGACACTTTTTATGTCTTGTGTTCAATTAAGACATATGGATGAATGAATAATTACTGCACATTAAATAGTGGTCATAGTAAGGTTAAAATCGTATCACCTATTTTCTCATTAATTGGGTAGCAATGATGCATTACTAGATGTCACACATTGTTTATAATATTTTTACATATTATTTTAATATTTTATATTATTGTCAATTAAGTGAGAGTCTGTAGGATCACACGATAGAACATTTAAATCGGAAAGTAAAAATTTAATTAAAGAATTATTTAATTAAATAATAATTTAATTAATTAATAATGTAATTAAATAAGATGAATTAGGCTTGTTTCGGATAAAGTCCACTATGCCAGTAAGGTAGAAAGGAGCCCTATATATATATATATATATATATATAGTGTCTCATCATAATCTAAACCTAGAACCATTCTTATTGTAGTCGTCAGCTAGTACCGATACATTTTGAGGCAACCCTTCACGTGGGCTGAGTAGAGATATTATTATATTGTGGTGTTGGTGATTTGTCCTCTTCAACGCTTCTAGAAGTAAACACATAAATCTCATATAAAATATTGTGTATATGAGATTCATCACTATGGATAATTTTTGCTCTTTTGAAAATGATTTTAAAATATATATTTTGATTATCTAAGAGTTTTAACATAACATACACTAAAACACTTTTGATGTGAAAGATTTTCAATTTCTTATTTTGGCTTTCCAACTTGTATTTAACCTCATTTGAGGTTAAAACAAACGATTGTAGGAGTGTTCATATTCAAATTCAAATTGTAAATTGATCTAAAAAACTGAAATCTGCACAAAATCAAATACTATTGCATGTTATATTGTAAACATTATACGAATAGGATCGAATTTTAGATTCATTTTTCAAAACCGAATCAAACCGCGTACATAAATTTTAATATTTATTTATTTTATTAGTATAATGTATTTCATTTATATATTATTTGTTGGTTTTAATTTTTTTTCTATTAATATTTATAAGTATAAATTAATTTTTTTTTATTATTTCATATATTTCAAACATAATTAATCATTGTTAATCATTGTTGTTTCGAAATATTAAATTTTAATATATTATAAGTTATATTTTGTATTAAACCTACTATTTTATCATACTTTTATAATATCAATTAATATTAACGTACCTAAAAAATACTTTTAATATTCAAAAGTTATTCTAAATTAAACTATTTGTAATTGAGTTGAATTCTTTTTTGTTTTTTAAAACGTGACGTCTAAACTGAATTGAATTCCATATAATTTCATACGTCAAAAGTCATCTAAATGGCACGCTAACGCGTTAAACATTTGTGAATGAAATGTACTAATATTGAAGTGTTGATTCCGCAATTTGAAGTGTTAGATTAATACCGTTTTTTTATACATAGTTTAATGCTTCTTAAAATCATGATTTTTACTAACAGAGGTTTGGAATCATGAGTACTCCATCTTTTTTTTTCTGTATGATACTAATATATATATATATATATATATATATATATATATACTTTTCGGATGCAAACGCATGTTAAGTGAAGTTTGGAATTTTGGATATCAAATTTTCATTTTTTTTTTATCGTAAATTATTTTTCGATATGCTCATTCGATTGTACATTTAATATATGATAGTATGGTTAAATAGAGATGACAACACAACCCGCACCTATGGGTACCCACTCGAATCCATCGTGATTTCGGCAGGAAAACCCGTTTCTATTGGGTGTGGGTGTGAGTGCGAATTTTTCCCTATATTAAAATTTGGGGCGAAGACGGGTTTGAGATGTTGATATTCACCCCGCTTCAGACACGACCCGCTAACAATATTATTATTATTTTTAGATTTTATATACATGTATATATTCAATATATTTAACATTTTTTCAATATTAAAAATTATAATAATCTCAATAGAAAGTATAATTTTAATATTTTATTTAATTTTATTATTGTGGAATAATTATTATTTTGCTATATTAATTATAATAAATATAAATGGGCGTGCGTGCGGACATAGAAACTCGAGTCTCGTCACAGGCGGAGATGTGGATTTAAATTCACTCGATAAAAATAGGTGCAAGTGCGGATTTTTCCGACTTTTCGGATGAAGAAGTGAGAGAGGCAAAACCCGTTTCCGCCCTGCCATGTCTATGGTTAAACCTCTTACTTCTTCCGATGAGTTTTGAAAAAGAAAAATACCGTTTACATTGGAACTTCTAAAGATAGGGATTTCTTTTATTTAAAATACTTGATCAAACATTTAAGAAAGTAATTAGTTGTGTTTTTATATGCATAATAAGATGAGTGTGGACACATGGATATTGACAAAATTGTTGGTGCTCAAAGTGAACAATTTACTAACATTACAACGTGGACATTTAATATTATTACAACAATTAGACCAGGGTAGAAGATTCAAATATTATTCGATTTAATAGTTAAGGAAAGACATGTGTATATATTGAAGCAATGTGAGTGAGGGGCAGGTAATAGTTACAAATTAGATAATGTAAGAATATTGTTTCCAAAACTCTACCCTTTCTTATATTCACACGTATTTCTTATTTTGTTATCTTACATTTCTTTTGTTTGTTACATTATTCATATCACGTTTTCTATTTTCTTTTATTTTTTTCTCTTTCTTAGACAACCTCTCACATTTATAAGATATGAGAATATATTTTTCAAGAAAAGTACTATAGTGACTAGGAATAGAACCATGTTGAGAAAATTAAACCAAAGGAATTCTAATAAAAGGACACATTGGTACAATTGGGGGGAAGTTAATTAATCCGATTAAAGCATTAAAATTAATGAGCTTAATTAATCAAAATATTGTGGTATTTTGAGTTGGTCCATAATAATTAATTAATGACACCATGCACCTCTACACTTTATCTCTTATTATAAAAAGGGGATTATCATGCAACATTTCAAACACACAAACACTAAAATCACTTTCTCTTAATTTCCATCAAAATTTTCTCTTTTCCATATTCATTGAGAAACTAGCTAGTGACAAAAAAAAAAAAAAAATCCTTCTTTTAGATCATGAGTACTCCTTCCACCCTTCAAATGGCCATTGAATATTGGCCATTTTATTGATTTCCTTTATTGATCATGAGTACACCTTCTTTTGATTTCCATTTTATTGATTGTAATGATGGAGAGAATATAGGGAATAGTTGTTGGTGTCAAAACACCAATAACAATGTACTTCACCAATAACCTTGATAATCAATGGATGGTGAGTTGCATAAAGAGATTGTGAAGGATATGAAGAATCCTTATTTATAAATGTGAGAGGTTGTCTAAGAAAGAGAAAAAAATAAAATAAAAAACGTGATATGAATAATGTAACAAACAAAAGAAATGTAAGATAACAAAATAAGAAATACGTGTGAATATAAAAAAGGGTAGAGTTTTGGAAACAATGGTGTTATATTATCTAATTTCTAACTATCACCTGACCCTCACATTGCTTCAATATATACACATGTCTTTCCTTCACTATTAAATCGAATAATATTTAAATCTTCTACCCTGGTCTAATTGTTGTAATAAAATTAAATGCCCACATTGTAATGTTAGCAAATTGTTCACTTTGAGCACCAACAATTTTGTCAATATCTATGTGTCCACACTCATCTTATTATGGATATAAAAACATAATTAATTACTTTCTTCAATGTTTGATCAAGTATTTTAAATAAAAGAAATTCCTATCTTTAGAAGTTTCAATGTAAATGGTGTTTTTCTTTTTCAAAACTCATCGGAAGAAGTAAGAGGTTTAACCATAGGTATGACAATGTGATAGGGCGGAAACGAATTTTGCCTCTCTCACTTATGCATCTGAAAAGTCGAGAAAAATTCGCACTCGCACCTATTTTGTCGAGTGTGAATTTAAATCCACATATCACGGGGTTCGAGTTTCTCCGCCCGCACGCACACCAATTCATATTTATTATAATTAATATAGCAAAATTATTATTATTCTACGATAATAAAATTAAAAAATATTGAAATCATATTTTCTATAGAGAGATTATTATAATTTTTAATATTGAAAAAATGTTAAATATATTGAATATATACATGTATATAAAATTTAAAAATAATAATCATATTATTAGCGGGTCGGATTTTGAAGTTGGGTGAAATATCAACACCCCAAACCCGTTTTCGCTCCCAATTTTTAATATTGGAGAAAATTCGCACCCACACCCGCACTTAATAGAAACGGGTTTTTTCCACTGAAATCACGAGTTCGAGTAGGTACCCGCATGTGCGGGTTGTATTATCATCCCTATTTAACCATACTATCATGTATTAAATATACAATCGAATTAGCATATGGAAAAATAATTTACAATAAGAAAAATGAAAATTTGATATCCAAAATTCCAGACTTCATTTAACATGCGTTTGCATGTATAATATATTATATATATAATTGAAGTGAATAATTGCATCGTTGGATTATTATAATAAGAATTTTAGAGTTATAATTTATCAAACTAGTTAAAAATGAATCGTTGAATCATTGAAATAATATATAGTTTGTCTAAACAATTATTTTATTTTTGCTATAAATTAATATTAAACATAATAATATCATCTTATTTTATAACACGTTAAATCACTGAATTATCTATGTGATTATACTTATAAAAAAAATTCATTTTTGAAAAATATTTTAAGTAATGTACCAAAAAAATATGTATTTTAAGTACACTTCAATTGAAAAATATAAATTAAGTACAAGATAGTATATGCTACACTTTTTTGTTCTATAAATAATATACTAAACCTAAAGTATGTGTTTCCGAATATAGTTATGAGCTTTGTTTCTTTATTTTTAATTAATAGGGCGAAACACAATGAAAGTCACACCATAAGATGAATATGGTACAATATTTATAAGTCGAAGGACTTATAAGAAAATATAATAATTCAAACGAGTTAATATTAAAAGTTCTAACAATAAATATATAT